>OZ038321.1:25990043-26137543 GCA_964035795.1 Pterobdella sp. o SKG-2022 | reverse complement strand
TGTTTCAAACTTTCAATTAATGATGGTAATGAAGATTATACTAATTACAAACAATACATTACAAGTATCATTAGCTTCATTATTTAATTTGGTCTGTTAGCTATCTATCCCAATGTAAACATTACACAAGATTTTCCCGGTGTTTTAAAATGTAAAATTTTGGGTGTTTGAGTTCAAATGAGAATATTGATTTGATATTTTTTAATGTTTCTTGTTCGCATTCTTTAGGCTAATAATTCACGAAGTATGTGAATTAAAATAATTAATGATAAATCAAGAGACAAGTTAACAAATAAGAATATGCTATGTACTAACCTTTTAATAGGAGATTGTTTCAGGCTAAATAATAATAATAATAATTAATAATAATAATAACTTATTAATGTAACTGGATTTTATTTTCTTCAAGCCTAATTATATAAATTTTAAATCTTCAAAAACTAGAGTAATTCACTTAAGGATTTATATTTTTATATTTCAAATAATTCAAAAATATAGACTTTTCTTTGAACGAATGTGTTCACAGAGATAAAATAAACAAAATTAATGGTGAAAAATGTTTTGCAAAATAATTATAGTTATAAGGATTAATGGATGATGATGATAATGATGGTGATGTTGATGATGTTAAGAATGATGATGATAATGATAACAGTAATAGAGTGGCAATAACCTAAGATATTATTTAATAGATAATGTTATACTGATAGTTGCTTTATGAAAGTAATAATACTTTTGCAACGATGATCAGGTTAGGTAGGTGAATTGCTATGATTTCATGAAAAAACATTAGCCTAAAGTGTTTATACCCAAAAAAAGCCCATTAGTCTCACCACAAAAAATGTCCATAACAATGAAATAAAAGTCTTATTGCATTGATAAGCAAAAAACTTCGAGAACTATTTCCAAATATTTAGCTTATCAAAGTATGACGTAGCGAAGTTTTAATAAAACTACTACTACCATTACTACTACTCTTACTAATACTACTACTACCATTACTACTACTTTTACTAATACTACTACTACTACTAATAATAATAATCTAATGAAAGTAACCCCCATGGCTTAGGTGTATGTTGGTACCCAATAATTTTCGATTCGCTTGAAAATCCTCATTAGGTGGATTAGCTGGCAAACCTTTATATTTGATTTAAACATTTGTGTTCTAATGCTATAATGAAAGAGATTCAAAATTTAAAAAATAATAGTATTAATACGAAAAATTTATTACTACTACCACCACCACTATTACTACTACCACTACTACTACTACTACTAGTACTACTACTACTACTACTACTAGTACTACTACTTCTACTACTACTACTACTACTAGTACTACTACTACTACTACTACTACCACCACCACTACTACTACCACTACTACTACTACTAGTACTACTACTACTACTACTACTACTACTAGTACTACTACTACTACTACTACTACTAGTACTACTACTACTACTACTACTACTACTACTACTACTACTACTACTACTACTACTACTACTACTACTACTACTACTACTACTACTACTACTACTAATACTACTAGTACTACTACTTCTACTACTACTACTACTACTTATATTAATAATAATAATAATAATAATAATAATAATAATAATAATAATAATAACAATAATAATAATAATAATAATAATAATAATAATAATAATAATAATAATAATAATAATAATAATAATAATAATAATAATAATAATATAATAATAATAATAATAATAATAATAATTAATAGTAATAGCAATATTATATACACCACATCAGTGACCATCTCTCAAAAGGCATTCATATGCTTTGTTACCAACGCCATCGTACTGTAATTATGGTCGCATGTCTGTCTTCTTATTCTTTTTATTTTTATTATTACTGTTATCATTAGCAATATTGTTTTTATTGATTTCATTATTATTTTATTTTTTATTAATTTTTTCAAAGTTTTCTTCCCAAATTACTATTTAGTTTATACTTCTTATTTGAATATCGTTTTAATTTTTCATCAATTTTTTTGTATGCTGGTGTTATATGCCTCATTTGCATTTGTCCATGCTTTTAAGCTCATACTCTGTTTGTTTTTGTTTTTATTATAGCTTATTATATTGTTATTCTATCTTTATGATCATCTTTATAATTTTATAGTCAGTTTTAACTGTTTCATTCCTCGTGTTAAAACCCTATAAATAGCCGTAATTTTAAAAAATTAAGCCGAATAGACACATTATTTTTAAGCCGTGGGACGCTTTGAATGATAAAACACAACTTTAAAGTCTGAAGACATGAAATTCTGTTAGTATTACACAAATGTTCAAATTTTATTTGGTTTCGACGATGAATCTTGCCCAGTCAAACATCGACCACGATATTATTTCTTATCTAACCTTCCCTACCATACCGCTCATTTTGCTTGTTTAATTTAAGCTCTTTTCTTTAAATTCATGTGCTTCAGAAACTTATCCACACCATGAAATTCTTGATTTTCTACAATAATTCGTTCAGAAGTTTGAAGAAAATTTCGCTTTGTTGTTTATTATTTCACATTTTCAATGTTAAACTAACGGATGTTGCATGTATTTCTTCCACATAAATTTAGTAACTTTTTTAAATTTTACACTAATTTTTTCACTTTTTTTACTGAGTTTCAACAAATTATTTTATTTTATTTTCAACTTTATTCGAAAAGGACTGAAAAGTACATTTTTAAGTCCGAAAAGTCCAATTTAGAAAGTCATTCGTCAGAAAGTTAAAGCGTTATGTGAAAGTTTGCCATTCCAAACGAGATTGTTTATTTTCAAAATTTCAATTTTTTTAAACTTTTTATTTTAACGATATTAAATAAAGAACATACATTTTGGTTTAGTATATTAGCATAATTTATTGTCTGAGCTATATTTTATGTACTTATAACAAGAATAATGTAATGGTTTTAATTACTCTTCAAAACAAACTTTTTATAACTACATTAAGTCTTGATGCTTCATATCCACTAAATAAATATATATTATACTCTATTTAGATCTAATGATATCGCCATTTCTAGTTTCATATTTTTGACTCAATACTAGCAATCAATTGAATCTACCAAACAGCCCTGCGGTACATATAATGTGTTTACAACTAAATTTATACTTTAGCTTTTATGAAAAATTTTGAAGTGTCTATTGAATGATTTATAAAAGTAATTTGATCTGAAGAGAATAAAAATTTTAAAGATGAGGCCGAAAATCTCAACGAAATGTGATGCTTTGTAAATAACAATTCAAACCCTCAAGGGTATTTTTGCCTTCACTACTAATTTTATAGGTTTTATTTTATACAAAATTCAAAGATTTTTCCCTTTTTTCAAAAATTTAAATTTCAATTAATTATTTTTTAAGTTTTAATGCGATTATTCTGAGGCATTTATTAAATAAAGGGTATCCAAGCGCTTGAGGCCTGTTTGAAAATGATACTATACAACTAAGACCTAATTAATAACAAACAAAATTAAAATTAATTAAAACCACTGTTACGAATTACTTTGCAGTACCGACGCTAGATTAAATAGTGTAATGCGGTAAATAGCTTTTATTAGATGTTTTTTTCTTTCAACATCAAAAGGGCCAAGAATTCACATTAGGGAGAAAAGTAAAATACAAATATTAAAGTGTTGTATTGGTTTTCATATTTTAGAATAATTTTGAAGATTTTCAAGTTTGAAAAAAGAAATGGAAATAATTTTTTAAAGATTTCTGCATGCTTGTTTTCATAATCAATAAGACTGCAATATTCTTCTATACAAACGTTCACAAACCTTCTGTTGAATTCTCTGTAAAAATATTTTGAAGCCCGGAGTAGGTTTTAGCACGTGTTTGCACACGTAAGCAATGCCACTCATCAATCCTGAGTGACTTCTAGGCGAGATTCAAGAGTGCAGACTATTCATCAGAACTGTTTGAAATCTTTTTGGTGTGTAACTTTTATCCGTTTTTAATATTCCATTCTCTTTGATTTATTGCTTTATTTGTGCTTGTTTTTTATGCAGTTTCTCTCAGAATTTAAAAAAATGCATAAAGAAAATTATGGGTTTTGAAAGTGTGTTTGATAAATTTTGAATAATTGAAGATATTAAAACTTTTGAAATGGAAAAGATTGAGTAATGTTCACAAAGCAAACAGCATGTTCGTGAGATGCAAAAGTAAAGTCAGAAAGATGTTGCCAAACAGTATTTCAAAAATAATAATAAAAATGTGTTTGAATTCAGTAAAATTACTTCATATTTTCTCAATATTATTGAATTATGCATTAAATCATTCTTTACAAACACAATGTTTTTCTACGATGCCTTTCACAATGTGATATACTGCTGTGTCTTCAATTGAATGGTAGGTGAATTGAACGTTTGCGAAATAAGTTTAAACTCAATTGTTTTTTAATAATCACGCTCTGATTTATCGTTATTTTATACAAAAGGTTTCGACATTCAAAAAAGTAATAACTTATTTTCTACAATGCATAATTCTATAGGACTCGCCTAACTTGCATGAAACTACCCATGTTTGACGTTTTGAACAAGCATAATGGACTTGAAAGTATATTGAAAGAAGGCTATATGAATTTTGAAAATCATTCCATTAATGATTTTCTTGTAATTTAATTTGTGCCTTGGTTTCAGTGTTTATGACGCTAGAGGCTACTTGATTCATCGCACTTTTCAGTTGAAAGAATACCCAAAATACCACAAAGTTTCAAATAAAAAAACATATCAACGTTTTATTAGAAAATAAACAAAAAACAGACCAAATTGTATTAGTGAGATACCCATATGTGGTGTGTTTAAATGTTTATGCTTTTGATAAATCTTCCGTGCCTTGTGCTTTTCTTATTGCGTACAATTTCTAAGCTTTTTAATTAAAGTCATACATCTACAGAGATCCATGGCTGTTTTTTTAGAAGCCAAATCGCAAAGGTGCATTTGAGAGGTTTTAAAAAGTTTAAGGTGTTTGGGAAGTTGAATTATTTTATTGATGGTATCTTTGAAGATTTTAATGGCTGAACAAAATCTATGATTTTGAAACCTCATACGTGTAATTCTTTAATTTTGTATAATATATCTTTTTTATCTTGTTTATATAAATATTTGCTGAAAGAGAGAAAAGTTATAAATAGCAACAGCAAAAATCACGTTTTAAAATTAGTTCTGTAAAGTTTTCTGAATTTCACACTTAGTGTACAGTCATTCTCGAAACAAAATTTCATGCCTTGCTACAGTATAGAACACAAGCTTTTTTTATTTTGAAGTATCTCCCATTTATAATTCTGCATCATTTATATTATATTTTCAGAAATTAGGCTGTAGTGTTTTTACTAAACAGTAGACTCATAAATATTCATAAATTAGCTTGTTCTAGCCATTTATTGCCTGTTGGTAAAAAATCTATTGTGTAAAACATACAGTGAAATGAACTATCCGCGTTTAATCTTCATTTGTGTCTGACTTTTGCAAGCATTGTCTATTCAATCTTTATGTCGAGATGTTATCAATCTTTAGCTTTGGGAGGAACAAACAAGACTAGGATTTTTGCATGATGATAGAAATGTGTGTTGTAAATTCATAAATATTGGTAATTTCGAGACTTCAAAAAAATGGATATTCTTTTTCTTTGTTGATTAGTCTCAATCACCGCACTGTATATACTGTTTTATGGCATTGTTGCACGGAGGGAACTTAAACTTATATTTCATCGCGTGTCAACCATCCCACAGAGAAAGATACTATGTACATTCGAAAATTGATTTATTGCCCATAAAATTCACATTTTAATGGTACACTTTACTAATTCCAACAATAACTACACCATAATATAAAAACCATTGTTCTTGTTATAAAAACGCCATTTTTAATAATAATCATATTTTTAATATTTTCCAAAAATCTGAACAATCACTAGCGAGTTATTCGGCCTACCAGGTGTTTGCATGGGAGAGGAAAAGTAGGAATGACAGATAGCTTGTGGCTGTTTATTCAACCAATTCCATTCTCTATTCTTTACTTTTTTCATGGAAAATTCCCATTTTCCTGATCCAACATTATCACAGCGTATATGAAACCATTGAGTTTTGCTATTTTTTTTTATTTTAAATGAAGTTTCATTCAGTTAATCCTGAATTTTTGAATTTATTTGAAATTTACGTCTGATAAAGTTGCTTCAACCAACACTGAAATTAATTGCTTTTGACATTAAAAAGAGAACTTAATAAAACCATAATTTTTCCATTATTTAGCTAAAAAATAATTCCAAGTACGTCTGAAACTAAAAAAGAATAACTTCCAAACTGACATTTGAATACAATTAAGTCCCCAAACTTTAATGCTTCAAATACGGAAACATTATAACATGAGTGGTGCTATTTGAGCTTTGAACAGGATGCTATTTATATTTACACATCAATCGACGCCATTCATTAAACGTTTTGATGTTCAAAAAACTGAAGTTATTGCACTTACTTTCCGTTATGCGCCAACATTTTTCTATAAATCAATTACCCAATAATTACTCTTGTATAAGTTGCCACACCTGCAAAAATATTGGCGGCTTAAAATATTAACATAACTTTACAGTATCCTCGAAAACTTAGGACCTTATTTATTGCCTTGGCTGGTAAAAAATCTCAACAGAGAAAAGCGATAAATTATTAATATATTTTATGTTTTTAATGTCATGTTTCGAAGACCACACTTTTAATTTTCCTAAGATACTACTAATTAGTAACCAACTATTGAATATTAAACAATTCTCGAATTAATCTACAAATTTCAAAAAAATACTTTCAACTTAAATCAACATTTAAAAATTTGCATTTGTTTAGATCTTCCATTAAAATTATATAATTTAATTCTTTCTTCTACGTTAGCTTTTCCTTATCTGCTCTCTGAAAAGTCTTCAGAGATTTTGTAAAATGTACAACCTTCTATTGAAGTTAACTTATCTTAATTAGCTTCTTTTTATCTTAACTTTTTAGGATCAAAAATGAATTTTCATTTTAAAGTTGAACGACAGAGAATATGTAGTTGTGTTGGAGTCGTACACTGAATTATAATTTTTGATAATTTAAACTTAAGAACTGTTGAAAATTTCAAAATTTTTAAATAATTTAAACTTTTTGATAATTTTAATTTTCGAGAACTATTTTTACAAAAATGAAAAAAAGAACTCATAAGAAAATAAATAATTTTATTCCAGACAGGTGTTACTCAAAATCACTACCAGATGATTGAAGAATCAAAGGCTCCACACCAAATATTCAAACCCAAACAAGGTTTGCATAACTTTTCAATGTTAAAACCACAAAAATATAACCACTCTTAATTCTTCACAAAAAATTATTGTCAAACATTGTAATAGTTGTTTTCACATTTGTCAAAAAGCAATGGCTAAAAGTACTACAAAAAATGTTTTTTCTAATCAGGATGACCTGCATGGTTGTTACAAAATTCCCGCTTTTACATTAAAGATTATTCGATTTGTAAGACTATAATGCCTTGACCTGATTAATTTGACCTCATTGTACAAATTCGATTGTATTGGCCTTTCACCCTGCATTCTCTCCTCGTCTCATAATTCTATTTAAATAAATTCAAGCTTCAAAAAAATTAATGAACTTTTCTTACACATTTTAATGAAGAATATGATGTACGTCTTCGAGAGAATAAAAATTTTGATATATTTCAAGGTATAAATTTTTACAATTTTGCGATATTTCAATTCAAAAATTTTCCAATTAATCTTACTGCATTTGATAGATTGATACAGAACAACTATAAGAGTCGTCATCAGCATAATTACCATGGATTAAGTAATCTTTTGTTTTCGTCGAAATTTTGCCACATTCTAGGTAGTAAACTTTAAATTAAAATCCTTCAATTATTTTCACAATGAACAGAATAAATGAAACAAATCAATTCTAGAACAAAGATACATTCTGAAAACGCACTCCTGCATGCACACGACTGATTTGTAACCTTCCAATCTTTTTCATGCAGTTTTCAGCCATAAAAAATGACACGCTTAAAGCAAATAAAAAACACCTGTTCTTGAGAGTTATTGACACATACATTTCTCATTCAACTACCTAAATAATCTATACAATGAAAACAAGCTAGAAATTGTCGTCCATCTCAAATTTCAATAGCCCCTGCAAGCAATTATTTTAAAAAAATATTTTCTTCAAACTACTGTTTGCAATTTTGAAAAAATCTTTCTCAAAATGTAATTGTCTAATTAAACGATCGAATGACAATCGAAATTGCCTTCCGTAGTAAGGCATTGAACACTCCCACTAATTACACAGCTTTGCGAGTCGTAATATACAAAAAGATATATTTTAAACTTCTCTTTATGCTCATAGACAGTTTATAACATAACACAAATTTTTTGAATGTTTTAAAAATCGTATATTATTTATTTTTTTGAGTTCTATAGCATTAATGAAAAAATTTGAAGTGTTCAACTGCTTATAAGATAATTTAACCACTTCTTCCCACGTTAAGCTAAAATGACTAACTTTTCTCACGTCTGATTGTCATAAAACGGATTATTTTTTGATTGTTTTGAAAATTATGTCAACAATAAAAATGTGGTAATAACATAATTGCATGTTAAATTAGCCTTGGCTTTATTTACTAGTGTAGCTTTAGTGGACTTTTATCATGGAAAATGCAGAATTCATAAACAATATGCTACTCACATACACAAAGCTTTATTTAACAAGCAAGCTTTTCATAAACAAAACTTACATTATCAAGTTCTAGTTCATTTATTATTGGCTAATTGATATCTATCATCAAGCATTTACCCAAATGCATGGGCACGTTGAACTTGTTTATAAAATCTTTTATACTTTCAAATGAAACGTATCATTTCTCTTTTAAAAAAGGAACATTTTAATTTTAAACAGGCTAATAACGTTTAATGCACACAAAACAAGAAAGCTTTTGTGACGATGTGTATTCATGTTCTTAATGTTTGAGAATTTCTGAATAAAAATGCAGTTTCAAAAAGTTTATCTACAATTTTTTCCCTTAAAAAATTTGAAATGGTTCAATCTCAACAGTTTGAAATTCTTTCAAATTTTTTCAAAGAATAACCGTGTTTATATATAATTAAGCTAAATAAGTTGGGAACTCAAAAAATGCTTTCAAATACAAGATCTTATAAATTTCCTTATTATCTTTCTCCGTAATGTTCCGCTAACGTTCTATTGGCATGAACCTCTTCAAAGTTTGTAAATTGAGTAAAAATTCTGATTTCCAGCAGATTAACGTGAAAATTAACTCTTTCTGTTTGTGATAAATTTCATTTAATTCCGACATTTTTGCTTTCATCTTCATCACTTTCATGCATTGTAAGCACGTTTTCTTTTTATAAATTCTCGTTACGACCAAGTTCTTTCTGCAGCCATTTCATTACTGTAGATTGATTGAATTTTTCTTGTATCATTTTATCTACTTATTTTAACAAACACATTTTATACGCAGGTAAAATTGATTTAATCTTTCATGCTTTAGAGTAAATTCCAACTTGGGGAAAATTTTGAATAAAAACCCTTTCAGCACCACGATTGATTTTGTAATAACAGGATAAGGAAAAGCCCAAAAAATTGATTTCATTTTTTATGGAAAACTACTAAAAATTGTAAACGACAAAAAAATTGTTGAAGTAAAGGATGATTTGGAAATGATGACGACAGCGATAAAAGCTATACGCAGAAAACTTGCAAGTGAATTTTCCCTAGATAAGAAAGATTTAGAGCTCTGATATCTGGTTATTAAGTAAAGATTTTTTTGGAATAAATTATTTCATCTAAACAATAAGTATTTATTGGTTTTTGATTCAAGAATACCCATTCAATAAAAGTTTTAACAATTTTATTTCGCTTTTTATTGTATATAATCTCTGAAATATGATCATTCGAAACCTTTTGTAGAATCTAAACTCTTTTTTTGAGCTAAAGTTTCACATAAGACCATTGTTTATTTACTCAATGAAAAGCTTGCTCAAGTCTTTGGAGGTGTTATGAATTCAAAACTCGAATAAACATGAAAAAGCTATATAAACTTTTGCGCTTGCTTTAAATATTTTTATGAGAACTCTGACCTTTTAATTGAGAGACTATAAAATAGAGTCGGGAAATGAAATTTCAAGAAAATATGTCTTATAACTTTTGGGCGTTTGGTCGGGCCTTTTATGGCCCAGAAGTAATCGAGTTTTTTCTCTATCAAGGCTTTCATTGTATTGCCTTTTTGCCAGTAAATCCAAACGGGCATAAAACGACAAAAGTAATGGTATCTTTAGTGAAAATAAGAAGAAAAGGAACGTTCTTTTGAAGAAATTGGGATATATCAAGTTATAAAAAATAATTATATTTTTTCTAATTTCAGAATATCTGCAAAAATTTGATTTAAAATAAAAAAAGATTTTTTTCTAAATAACAATAATTTATCAAACAAATCAAAAATTTTTTAAAATAATTCTAGTTTCTTTAATTGCCGAGTAAAAAATGCCAAAGCGATCAAAATTTTGGCGTGAGGCGTGGAAAAGCGTGCTTAGTTCAAAAGTTTTATTAAGACATTTTTGTTTCTAATGCATTACTCTTTAGTTCAAAAAGTCAATTTCTAAATCCATAAAACAACAATATTCAAAGATTTAATGAAAAAATTTACTATTGAACGTGACAAAACTAAATATAATAAAACTCAAAATAATTATTAATGCTGGAAAAACTGAAAGTTACTGATAATATCACCAGCGAGTAAAAAATGGTGAAATATGAGCGTGCGCAACCCACAGATATATCTTGCCATAATGCCTTTTCATAGCAAAATAAACCATCTAATTTTACATACTCCCTAACACTTAATTCTACCTCGTTTTATCGTTTTTATTTTTAATTCTGTTTCTCATTTTATTCGTTGAAAACTTCTCACACTTGAATTTGTGAATGTATATTCACTGGCACGCTTTTTGCAAAGCAGGCAAACAAGATTGTAATGTCCCTTTGTTTATTATCATTAACACCATCATTAGATCGAAAGTTTTGTTTAGAGTGTCAGTTTGTATAATACTTTATGTTCAATTTTTTTTATATTTCAAAAATACAGTTGATTACAAGAGTAGAACCGGTTATTAATTTTGTTTAATTTAAAAATCTCACATAATCTTGTCTGTTAACTTTCAGAATTAAATTCCAACTTTTATATCTATCTTTTAAAAGAAAATTTGTATTTATGGCTGAGAACAATTTATATTTAAAATTTCTTTATTGAAAATTAATAAACGAAAAGTGAAATGTTTATGTAAATTATAATTAAAACTTGAAGCTTTTCCATCAATATTAAATCAACATAAGGAAATCTATGAAAGGGGAAAATAGTTTGCATATAATCCAGTCTTGAAATACAATTTTTTTTAGCTTAACTGAGAATAATAGCAACATTTGCACTATTAACGAGTTGAACTTAGGACAATGACTGAAGTTTTAAAAAAGGTAAAAAAAGTGAATTTTATTTCAAGAATATAGAGTGATTTATCATTGTGTACATAAAAGTCTATCCATCATTATTATTACTATCAATATTGTATTTTGTGAAAAGATTTTAAAAGCCTAGTATTGCTTAGGGAACAGTTATAATTTTTTATACATTCAAAGTTTAAAATGTTTTCAAAATAAATACGTGTAATTCATCATTTAAATTAAATTTCGGAGTTTGAAAAAACTACAATTTGAATTATGTATGCTCTATTTATCTTTTATTTCGTGACATAATTTTATCCTTGATAAAATCTTAATACTTTTTTATAAAAGTCTTTCAAAAGCATAGGTATTTAATGGTATAATAACGATAAACCCAAAGGTATTTCCAAAAGCTTTATAACAGCGGATACAGGATTGGGTTTCCAGTACGAGTAATAACGATCTTTGAGTAATAAATACTAAAACATCAAGAACATTCTTAAGCATCGGCTCTAGTGTCTGAATTATTTATAAATCTGACAAATAAACTCAGAAAATAAAATAATTTTATTTCTTAAAATTTCTATAACAATCTTCTAAGATAATTGTGTCTGGATTTTTATGATGTCCTTCCTCATAGACTCTCAATTTTAATGAAGATTATATTCTTGTTTTATCGAAACTTTTCTATTAGTTGTCCGCTTTGCTGCTCAAAAACCAAACTAAACACGCCATTTTCAAATTTTAAAAAATTTCCAAGTTCACTCTAATTTTTTTTTTAATTATACAAAAAAGCTTTTAAGATTTCCGTGAGAAATGAATTTATTTTCTAAGTAAATTTAACTACACGGAAATTTGGAACGTGAAACTAGCTTTCAAATAGCCAGAAGAAACAATCCCTTCTTGAACACATGTACTCTACGCTATAAAACTCCTTTCAATGTTGCGGGCAATTTATGGATCCTTTGTTACTGTGCGACGTGACTGCTTCCGTAAGCATATGACCTCATGGAAGTAGCATTTTATATAAGAACTTCTTTCAATCATATCTCGAAGACATGCATGGATGCAGGCTGTGTCTTTGAAACTTAATGAAGCAATGCCGAAAAAGAATAAAACTAAACAGAAGGTTAATGAAAGCGTCGATGGGAGGGGAGATTAATAAAAAGTGTTTTAGAAGATAATTAATTTGCATTGTGATCAAAGCTCTTGAAAACCTCCACAAGCGTTAGATTTAATCCTATAAATCGAACAGAAATTCACAATAATAGCATCTGGATTGAATATTTGTGAAATTTAAGCCTTGAAAAATCTCTCCCCACTTGAAGTGAAATACACGTTGATAAGAAACGTCCAACTTTCAGTTAGAATAGGATTTTTTCTATTTTATATTCCAAAAATCTACGTGCGTGCATCAAGACGAGTTGATAGATTTTTTCGCAGTGTTTGTTGAATGCGTAAATCAAATTTTCAAACAAAAAATGAAATATGGAAATAAGAAAAAAAGTTTTCAAGGATTAAGTCATTTCTACGTGATTAATACTGTTTCAAATCTTATGCTAATCCTCGTAATCTGGTACTGCATCAATCATTCACAACTTTATTAACTCTTCATAAACTCCTATAACTTATAGTTAGCTTCTGTGAAATTAATTTATTTTGAACTGAAAAAAACAAATTTAAATAAAAAGTAAACATTTCAAAATTTGATTAAGATAAAAAGCCACAAAAACCCAGTTTAAGCTTTGACACTTTTTGCAACTTTTGTGAGTTTAAAAACCTGATTTCGTTAATAAGCTATTAAAACTGCATAAAGACCTACAGATTTTGAACGCATTAGTGTCTGACACCTAATGTTTATAATTATTCGAGCGTTAAAGGCATCATATTTGTAGGATATAACAAAAAAGTTTATATGACATGAAAATCATTGACCAAATAAGGGTAGATTAGTTGCATTTTTTGACCTAAAAATGAAGCATATAGTGTTTTTATTGAAACAAGAAGAGCTTAATGAAGATAAACTTTTAAGCAACTAGTCTCAAATATTTATAAAAGCATTCTTACATCATCCTACAACGTAATCAAATCTAAAACTAGAAACAACGAATGAAACTTCACTAAAGAATTGCTTCAAAATTCAAGAAAAATTCAAAAAAACTTGGGAAATAGTAGAAAAGTACTTGAAAGAATGGGATTGGTGCATCTGCAGTTCAATCAATGTATACTCGTTCCCTTAACAACCTCGCAAGCTAGATTAAGGCAAGCTGTATGTTCTGTGCAAGATTTAAGCTTTATTCCTTTGGTATATTTCAATTATCTTTTGTTTTATATCTATAGTTTCATGATTAGTTTTAAATGTATTGATCTAATGTTTCCTTCGAGTTTTATGATTGTTTCCACATTGCACTTTTTTAAATTTGAAAGAAAATGGTTCCTAAAAAACATCAAAAAAGGAAAAAAGATAAAACTTTCTGAAAATTTCACTAAAAATCTATAAAAACCTCTAAACTAAATATTTAGATTAAAAAAAGCACTAAACAACCATTGTTCATCTTGCAATCGATTGTGGCGAGAATAGCTTGTGAAATATGAGGGCAGGTGGTAATTGAAATAAATTTAATTGGCACAAGATGGACTGGAAACAATGAATGTTGTCAAAGCTACCAGACGCACAATTCAAAGCCTTTGTTAGAGTTAGAAACAAAACTTTGAATTTTTAAACCATTTTATGAAAGTTGATGGTTATTTGAATTAGATTTTAAAAGTTTTTATCAAGAAATTCAGGCTACAAAAATCTTTGCTAATTACTCCATTAAAACTGATTTATTTATGAACGTCTTTTTTTAAGATAAAACACTGAGCAGTTACCTCAATCAAACAACTAGCTTCAATTAATTACACGCTCGGGTCTTGGAGTGTGCTCTAATTGATTAGTCTAAAAAATCGTTTCGATAACAAACTTGAGAATATTGATTGTGAATATATTTCTATTGGTTGAAAATTAATAGACGCATAAGATAACGTTTTTTGAAGAACATTCAGCATAAATAATCTATGAAACCATAATAGGAAACTCCTCAATCAAGCCATAAATGCAAGTCATCTTAGTTCATCACTCAATGCCAAAAGGAAATTTCATCTTAATCTTTACTTTCTTTTTATTATTATTAAATAAAATTACTTCAGTTTCTATAACCTAGAAAAGCTATCATTTAAATTTTGAGCTATTTGTTTTACAGCAACTTTATGTTTTTAAGATTTCAATTAACTTCAATGATCAATGAGAAGCAAGACAGCAAAGTGAATGTATTTATCAAAATTTTGGTAAGTATTTGTATTGTATGGTGCTAGAAAAATTTATAATTTGACTGAGCAATATCTTCAGAATCAAGCTTTTAATCTCACATCACTCGGTTGAACCTTTTCTTACTTTTCTTTTACATTTCTTGTCTTTTTTATTGTAAAAAAATAACATAGTCAGAAGGGGCTTTGTGTTCGTAATCTTGAAAGAAATTTCTCGAAAATAAAAATTTTAATTTTAAATCTTAAAAAAAGAATTTATAAATCTAATTTAACTATGTGCAATGTTATGAAGATTCAAAAATAAAGCAGATTTATTTGTTTGTTTTAAGAGTTACTTGTACCTTTAAGAAAACTTACAAAAACAGTTGGTATTTTTTTTATTAAATTCTCATGTACCCATTATTCCTCTCATGCTGCTTTCGATATTTTTTTTATTTTTTGAAAAGTAAATTTCCTTCATTTAAGCTTTACAGAATTTTTGTCAAAAATACACAACTTTCCTAAGGCTATTTGTCTCGATTCACGATGTTGGGAATTATTATATCTCTATGAGAAAATATTTCCTAAATGGAAATTTAATTTGCCTGAGCTTAATTCGGTTAGTAATTTGATCAAAAACTTTAGAATTTGTGTTAGGTTTTAGGCATTTTTTAGTAGTTCATTTTCTAATGGTTGTTTTACACCTATTTCGGAATAATTTTTTATATTTAATCAATGGAACCGTTTTAATATTAAATTTGAAAACTAATAAAATTCAATAATTTTTTTAAATAAATGTGTTTTTATCATGCACTTGAGTTTATTTCTTCTCTCTCTTCATTTCACTTCAATTATAGCCATTAATTTGAATAGTTATCTTTTCACACTTAACTGAGTAATCACTTCTACACATACCATCATAATTCTTCATATCAGCCCTACAAAGAATACTTATCTCAGCACTTACACACAGACCCACCCTAGATTCACCTTCTACACATGTTAACTATTCATACCTCAAGCCATTCTTCACCGTTTTTCCTCTCAAGGGCTATATACATTTGAATCACATGTAAGACCTTCACTGAAGCTTTTAAATAAATGATCTGGATTTTATATTTTCACCAATTCGCTTCTACATTTTTAATGCCTTGTGTATATACATTAAATTTTGACTATCTAGATAAAAACACGCTTCATATATTTCTTAAAAGATTTTTCTTCTAATAGGACTATTTTCAAATATTTAAAAGCACTTAAGTGCAAAACCATATATAATTTTTGCTTTGAAAGCTAAATAAAAAATATTTTTATCAAAAAAATCTCTCATCAGTTAGATTGATAAGAAATCTTGTAAAATTAAAACCTCCATGCATTCGTGTGAGATAGTTCTAATTTAAAAAATAAGCTTGGATGCAATAATTTCATTGCCACAGGTGGGATCTCGACAGTTTTAAGTGTTTTTTTGAAATCAAATAATTCACCGAATGATCTTTGAGCTCGTTAGAAGTTTGCATACAAGCACTAACTTTGTATATAGACTCATTTTCTATTATTTAAATATTGGCGCATATTTTCTTTCGAAATACTTCAAATATTTCTTTGAACTTTTTTAATTATTGAGAGGCATATTTCTATTTACCGCACATGGCGAAAGCAGAAAGAAATTTTTGTGTAATAGATTTTCTGCGATTGGAAGTAGTTTAGTTGAGTTAAAAATGAATGGAGATTCATGCGTGCTTAGTAAAAATCTAATTTTCCATTAAGTTTTTTTACTATTTGTATAGAAAGTTTGAAGAGTTCCATTTTTTGGCTTATCAATGCGATAACCAGAGTTTTCCATGAGGTTGATTTAAAATACATGATGATTATTTTTAAAGAATTTTCAACAACACGCTTTACTATAATAAATAACCCTATGTTTTCTTGTACATCAATAACTTTATCGTATTTTAATTATGAGTAATAAATAGATTCTTACTGGAAAGATAAAGCTTTTGTGCTTGAAAACAATAAAAACTCCAATGTATAAATTTATTCTCTTAAACGCATACAACAATAACTGTACCTAATTACTTTATTGTAAGTTAATTATATGCTGAACTTTTAGGTGGAAGAAATATAGCTAGTGAATGTGCTTGCCTAGAACTATTGAGTGATCCGTTTGTTTCAATGATAAACACACTTTGTGTAGCCCATAAAAGTTATTCAAGAACTTTCTAAGGATTTCATCTTCAGGCTGATGCGGATTATTATTGAAGTTTCTATACATTCTTTGAAGTTTATCATTGGTTTAGATTAATGAATGACTCTTAAAAAGTTAATGGGTGTTCTACGTGTGAGCAGCTTATAATTATGTTACGTTTAAAACTTAAATAAGAAGGTATTTCGAGAAAAACTTCTATAAAGAAGTTGAAAATGAGTTTAATTCAATTGTTAAATGTGGGAATGTTTTTTGAACTTTGAAGTCTGAAGCGTTTGTGAGGTGAATTCAAATGAATGTCGGTATAAAACACAATCAAATGAAGTTTAAGTGTAGATAAAATTAAAAATATATAATAAAATTATCTATTAGTCATAAAAATTATTAAAAAAAACATAAAAATCAAGTTATGATATAGTTTGAAAAGATATTCATAATAAAATCAAATGGGTTCTGAAAGTTGAAAACTTGAACATCTGGGCAAAATACCATTTACATCTGCGCTTCGGAACATCAATTAGTTAAGAAACGTCAGTTTATAAAGATTTCATCAGTTTGAATGATTTTTATTTTCTTTTTAATGCCAACTTTTTACATATCATCATTATTATATTAAAAATTGGGCTATAAAATAGCGATAAATTTTCATAAAAATGACTTCTACAAGCGTCTGGCGTTTAAATTATTCTACGATTAAAACTTCTATTTAAAATAGAACATTTTCATGATCTTTTATAGCATTAAAAATTCAATACTAAACACATTTTTAAATATAAATGATATACATTTATTACCAAAAATTTGTGTTTAATTCGAGCATAATTGCTTTTTTAAATAGAGACAGACAAAGGAACATGTCCCTTATAAGATCTATATCAATAACTTAAAGCATTCATAATGGGCTGCTTTTATATATATAAAATTGTAAACGTTTGTTTTATCGATTGCTTCTTTCTAATTTTTAAAGGTGTTTTTTATTGAAATTTTTGTTGAATTTCTGAAAACCTCGAATAATAGAAAATTTTATTTTATCTATACATTATAATGTTAGGATATTTGTTTTTACTTGAAACAATTTTCATCAAATCCATCAAAAAAACTTGGAAAAAAACTCAATTCAAACCGAAAACACCAAGATTATTCTTTATAATTCTCCTTGTCTTACTTTCTTCCAGACGACCGAGTGGTGTTCTTATCCTTCACCACACGCACCATCAATTATTCAACTCAAATAACGTTATAAATAAAAGTTGAATGATATGAATAGTTAAAAGACAACATTCTAATTTTTAGTTTTGAGTGGGCGTCAATGGCAACACAGCGTGTAAAATTCACCTGAATATATTTAATTTTTTATCCCAGAAAACTCATTTGGAATGAAATTATTCACTCAAGTGATTTTTAAATAGTGTTTTTTTTTACATTTCATCTTTGAGAAAAAAAAATTCACAAGGCAGGTGAACTCTTGGAGCATTTACTGCTGTGGTCTTTCTGCATTAATATTTATCATTATTTTCAATGATTTACTCCCTTTGTTGTATCCAATATATAAAACTGTTTAAAAACTGTATTGTTTTGTTGTATAGATTAATTTTTGTCCATTTAAAATTGTCACACATAATGCCATAAAAATTAGCGGGATGAATCAACTTGCATAAAAAGTCTTTTATCAAAGTAACAAAAGTTCTCCAACACAATAAACTTCATGATTTAAGCTGTTCCAAACAAAAGGTCTTTTATTATTACTAAAGAAATAATCAATTTTCTGCTTTTTACTTAAATGAAACTTGTATAAAAAAATAAGAACTATGAAATAAAAAATTCCTAAAAAGTTTGGCGCTTATTGCTTCTCTGTTGAAATTAACTTGAGTTTAAAAAAATTTTGGAAAGCCACACCAAAGTTGCAAACAGAACGAAAGTTTCACAAAGGATGAGAATTCAAATTTCATCAAAGATAAACGATTTCTAGACTCTTCCCAAAAACATCATAAAACAAAAAGCTATTTTTTGTGAGATAAAACCATTTATAAGCATAATTGTAAAATAATTTGCAGACTGAATATGAAATAAACTAAAAAACGAACTTCCTCAAACATTAAACCTATGAAGACAATTTTCCACTTAAACGCCAGCCCATTCTTTATCACTTTCAAATATTTCTATTATAAATCTTACTAAGTTCAAGCAATATTAAATTTGATGGAAAATTCTGAATAATCTTAACTAAACTGAACCCACACGCATCAGCAAGGAAGCAAGCACAAGAAATGAAAGAGTTTTGCGTAGAAATCAAACGACTGTGATTTATCAGATGTTCTTATGATTTATTATATTTATCTCTACTTTCAATAAAATATATCTTCTATCATAACGTGGTATTAGCGGTTTATGAATTGATTTGATTTTACATGCATATAACTCAGACATCAATTTTATGATGCGTTTCGAAAGTTTTTTTTTCTATTTTTATTCTAAAAGTTATAAATTAGAAATACTTTCAAGATTACCTGTTGTATTGATTTGCATTTGTTTATTTCTTCATTAAGTTTATAAAATTCAATTTAGTTTCTTGAATTTTTGTTACTAAATTTGAAAAAATTAATAAACTTTCAAAAGTTTGCACGTGTAATTTTCATGGTTGGAGGATACAAATATTTATGGTCTTAAATTGCCAAAAAATACAAGTTGTGTGCATAGACGTTATAGAAATCAATAACATACGAAAATTCAATTAAAAATTAAATTGGAAAGCTTAGATTAATCATGAACAAAGAAAAAATTGTTTTAGTTAAAATTTTTTAGTTTCGAGCTTTTTTTATGATTTTAAGCTCCTATTCATCTATTCACACCAACTTCTGGCCAAAATTCATGCCTCACATCATTACAATTTACTTTTAATGATTATAAATTTCAAACTATATGGTGCAAAACAATAGTGAAAGCAATCTCAAAATCAAACACAAACAACAAATAACGTATAAATCAAAAATATTTGAACAGCGAAGCAAACTCATATTTGAATTGAAATTTTTTTAGACGTTTGTTAGTTTGTTAGCGGATTGAAAGCCAGAGAAATCATATTCTAAATAATTTCATTTTGAATTCGAACTTTTTATTTTTTTGAATTACCATTCAAGATTATTCATTAAGTCTGGGGCACATTTTGATGACGCCCTTTTGATGCTAAATTTATAGTTGCATAGGATCTGTGAATAATAAATATTTAAAAAAATTTAATTTTCGCTTATACTCGTTACTCAAAATTGTACTTTTGTATTCATTTTTATGAAAATTAAAAAAAAAACTCAAACAACATTGAAATAAATGCCTAGGTTTTTACTTTCATGGTTTTTTATGCTTTCGATGTATCGTATTCATATGTCATAATGCTAATAAAGGAACCTCAAAGCAGTCTTCAGCCATAACAGTCAAAACAAATACAAAATGATGTCAAATCTTTGGAATAAATGCATTCTTGAAAACGATTAAGAAACCTTTTTTGTCCCAGCTTTCAAAACTCGCCGATGAGCGTTATTCTTTGAAAATTCTTTTGGGGGAGTTTGACATTTTAAGTTGTTTCAAAAGCTTTTAAAGAATGCTCCGATGTAAGTTTTTAACTTGTCAAGTGTGTATAGAAATTTCTGAATAACTGAAATGTTTATTCGCTAAAAATCTATTATAAAAATATAAACACTAAGCTTCGTTCAAAATTTACTAGTGTAGTTATCATAGTTCATCTATTTTATACCATAATTCAAATGCATAAATACAGAATAAAAAATTTTTTATATCTTATGAACTTTGAAGTTTTAAGAGAATCAGAAATGGTTAATTAAAGCTTCTTTACAGCCCAGTTCGTCAAGTACACGATCAATATCAACATCTTCGAAGTAATTAGGCACACGTTTGCTGGAATGAAATATCTAGGGATTTGTGCTAACATATATCTAATAATATTGGATAACAAAGCTGAAATATCTTTTCTAAAGTTTTTATCATATAAAACAGATAAGTGCTATTCGATCGAACAATTTTGTGAATAATGATAGAAGGAAAATTTCAATTAGTTCTTATTAATATTATCTGAATCAAGAAAAAATCTTTGTTCTTTTTATAGAACGGCAATCAATTAATCTTCAATCTTGCTTCGATTTTCAAATTCAATGCTTCAAACGAAAGAAAAAGTTGCCTTCTCTGTATTGAAATGACTTATTTATTATTGATTGAGTATATGTCATATTGAAAATTCAAAATAAATTGAAGAGACATTTTTCAATTTAATATTTCAACTTTTTATCTGAAAATAATCTCAATTTCATGCATAAAATTTTAATAAAATTAAATTAAAAGTTACCATTTCACCCACAGCAATGAAAAAGCCCATAAAACTGGTTATATCTAACGGTGAGTGCCATGTCACAAGAAGGAACAGTCAAGAAAGGAGAGAAGATGCAACGATCAACTTTGACATCAGCATCAATAAAAGCTCCAACGTCAACACAACAGCGTCCTTTAATGCACATACAATGGCTACAATCACAAACAACTGTAATCAAAATCTTCTTACAAGCAACTCTAATAAAGGATACTTTGGGAGTCCTCTACCCATGTATGGAGGTAGATTCCTTACTAGTCCCATGTACCCCATCCCACTCACACCTCCTCTAGATGAAAGTGTTGCAGAAGAAGAAATGCAAGTTGATGATTATTGTGAGGAGAGAAATTTTTTACATGAAAAAGCATTATCTGGTAAGCACAATAACATGTTCAATAACGTACTACGAAGAAATGAAGCGGGAAGCTTAGACAATAATGCTATGAATGTTGATGATTATTTATCAGCTTCATCTTCTGATGACGATGAAGAAGTTTGCCAATTGATGTTCCAAAACAACGATGCAGAGAAACCAACGAGTTCTTCTAACAACAACCCATCCTTCATCTCAATCCGAAGTGGGCCAGGAACTCGTTCTAAGACCAGCAGCCAACGATCAAGTGAAACTTTATTTTATGCTTCAAGAATTCTGATGTCTAAAATAATGAATTAAAGTTTCATTTTTTTCAAATGAAAAATTCAAAAGATTATACGTGTTCAAGTCGAATTTTTTCAAGAATAATTTTTGCTTTTATTTTAGACGTTTTGCATACGTTTTTGCTATTTAAATTTATTAGAAGCCTAAGTAAAATTAGAAACATCTTGTAATGCGTAGGTTATTTTTACAAAACGAAAGTTCAAAGAGCATTTTTCAAAAAAGTACTTTCGTTTTTGCCATTTTACTCCAACAATGCATATAATAATTTTTAATCTTGTTTGTCTTTTAACGCTAACATTGAAGAATCGTTAATACCACTAGTGACATCATAAATTACTATTTAGACGCAAATGGCTTATTTTTTTGTGAGCGTGAGTTTCTAAAAAGACATTTTTTTCCATTCATTATTCATCTTTTTGAACTGCTTGAAAAGCTTTAAAAGCGAAATTTTCTATGAAGTGATTCAGCTTTTGAAATTAATGAGCATGAGTTTGAACCAGGAAAAGAATGAAAATTGTGAGCTAGTTTTCATTTGATTTTTGTACAAAAAAAATTAACAGTAAAATTTTTTAAGCTCAATAAAAACTAACACTAACATACAATTTTATTGAAATACTGATTCAATTTTCTATTGCTTATTGAATATGTAAGTCTGGAATAATGTAATTTATTCATTTATCGTTTTTAAATAGTTTTTCAAATCTTTGCAGCCTCTTTTATTAGATTAATCACGAATTAATGTAAAATATGCAAAAAATTAGTGGAATATTTTATTTAAATGGATATTTAAAAAGTGATAGATGCGTAATCATTCTTTGATTTTTTGCATACGATCTGGAATCTCACAAAAAAAAATTTTATGTAGCATAATTTTTTTCTAAAACACAAATTTTTTAAAATTTTCACTAAATTGCATGAATTATTAATGGTTCTTTTTAATGGTCTTATGAATCCCATGTTTTCCAGCTTCCTTCTTCTACCCACTCTAAACGGATGATATAGTTTTTCAAAAATTTTTTTTTTGAGATGGCAGACAACACTCTTTATAGAAAAGCAGATCTTAGTGCATTCAAAACCATACGCTTGATGTAGCTACACTTATTCTAAGCATTTTGAAATGTTTGTTTAAAGCTACCGTTTGGCGTTTTTTACAGATGTCTTCACTAGTCTGTTTGACAGCGTTTCTCAATCGTGATAGATCGTTGGCTTGGTTCTTCAAATTAGCTGGATGAGGGACATTTTTGAACCTCAAACGTTGGCCCTTTTCTTTATCCAGCCAGTAGCTAGCTGCTCATATAGAATACATTTGGTAATCTATTTGAGGCTTAATGTTAATAATTAATATATACATTCCAGGTTTGAACACTATAAAAATAATAACATTAACATTGTTTCTAAATAATTTTACAACGACCATATTGTATAAATTTTACCTAAAATAATTTTACCGGAAAGTTGACATGAGGCTAGGTAGATGTTGAGGTTTATTAAATGAACTTCATGTTGGAAAAATTTATTGCAACAACTTTTGCATGAAAATATGAAATCTACTTTGAAATAAACAGAATTATTTAAACGAAGTACGTTCAGAACATTTTTAATATATCACCGGAGTTTTGGCATTAGTACTTTTTATTTATCGTTTCCTTCCCCGTTTTTTCTATTTTTTATGTCCTTTTTGCATCGTTGAAACGTGGTCGAAAGCACTATAAATTTCACTTTATCACCTTGGAAATATTTTTGAATAATCGCCAAGCAAATAATTCATAAGTGTATCATGGCTTAGATATTAAATATAGGAAGTTGAAAGCATTAATTGTAAACATAGAAATCCCAGCAATGTTTAGATTTAAATAAACAAAATAAACTGTAAATTAATTATTAAAAGTTTTCCAGTAAAAATTTTTGTAGAATATCAAATTCTCCACCGTGTTTCTTGTTTGAAAAATTTATAAGTAGAGTGTATTTAGTTTCAGATGTGATTTATGAATGCACAATTGAATGTAATAGGGAAAATTGACTCCAAAAAATGAAATTATGAAAAGAATTTCAATATTTAAAGAAATCTTGTGCATTTTATTTAATTATTTTTCCAAAAGAATTTTAAAAAAATAAATCTCACTGTTCACATTAAAATATTGACTAAAAGACTTGACATTAAGCATATCATATAATAATAATAATAATGATAATAATAATAATAATAATAATAATAATAATAATAATAATAATAATAATAATAATAATAATAATAATAATAATAATAATAATAATAATAACAATAATAATAATAATAATAATAATAATAATAATAATAGAAACAATAATAATAATAATAATAACAATAATAATAATAATAATAATAATAATAATAATAATAATAATAATAATAATAATAATAATAATAATAATAATAATAATAATTTTTTTTTTACTCAATTCTAGCGCTAATTCCAATCTTTTTGTTTTCCAATATTTTTTTAAAACCACCAAAAATGATATTCAACTACATTTGTGCGTACTATTGTTTATAAAAGTTTCAGTAAAGTTCATTTTTCAGTAAGGCAATTACCAAAACTTTCAACTGACCAATCAATCATCAGCAATAATCAATAAAATTTCATTCAATCTGATCTCATTCATGTATTGAACTTTAAACTTTTATTCTACTGTTTGTATAATTAAATCTACCTCAACACACAATGGCTCAATAGTCAATGAATGCACACCTCTTATCGGTTTATTTCAAAAACCTCATCTGGTCCTGATTTTAATGCAAACTCAAAAGTACCATGTGCCATTTAACAATTGTTCAATCCTTATCTTATTGTTTGCGAGCTAACACATAAAAAAAAAACAACACGCAACAACACACACAATACACCAACCAAAATTTCTCTACCCACAGTACCACGGGCAGAAAGAGCAATAGAAGCGTCACCACATCGAGCGATCATCAGCCGCGTGAGGGTGCTAAGAAGATTCAAGGCCTCGGACGTTGTTTCCAATCGACCTTCGCTGAACTTCCGTAAAATGAGGGTTAGTGGTGTTGTTTTGTCATCTTTTATTGTTTCCATGTTTTTGATTGTGTGTTTTTTTTGTTTTTTTTTAAGCAACAAAAGTTGAAAAAAATACAAAACACTTGGAAAAATAAAAAACAACAGATTGATATTTCCATTACAGTTTTGTTTTTCTTTGTCTTGTTTATTCTGCTGTTAGTTATAAGGTTATTTCTGTTCAGATTTACTTGTTTTTTTTTCGTATATTCGCTGTTTTTTTTGTGTTCTATGTTTTATTATTTTTTCATCTTTACGATTTGTTGGTTCAGAAAATTCAACGTTGTTTTAATCTATGGTAATACTTATGAGTTGCTTGATACTATTTTAAGTTTTTTTGTAATTTTGTAGCTTTTACTGCTGTTGTTTTTATCAATTTATTGATTAAAATATTAAAACAGCAGCAATGCATGATAGTATTAAAAAAAACTCCTGTTCTTAAAATAACTATTGATTCATATGGCGGTTATAGTTTTTTAAAATTAATATCATCTTTTTTATATTCAGTTTTTACGTTTGTGATCGATGTTTTACTAAATCATAAGATTGTATAAGTGTTACAGAAATGTGCATATTGGATAATATAAAAAATTGTAAAAGTTATTAGATAAAATACATCTACCCTGTTAAATAAAACCATTTTTAATATTTTTTCCATGTCCCTAAAATAGATGACTCTAGTTAAAAATAAAAAGCTATAGTTCAAAAAAAAATTCATTGTTTTGAAACAATAGTAATAAGTATAAAAAATACTTTTTTATCTAACCCATTAAATGTTTTTTGAAAATATTTCAAGTTCATAGAATCAACACCACTCTATTTTTCAAATAAATTTATTTGAATTGATTTTTTATAATCTAATCTAATAACAATTTCACAAAAGATTTGATTACTTTTGCAAAAATACATAACTCTTAAGGAAAACACGCAAGAAGTGTTTCATCTAAAAATTTAAGGAAGTTTGTATATTGTCTAAATATACACAATACCAGTGACTCATAAATATATATAAATATAAAAATTGAAGCAGATTATATGATAAAGTCTCACTTATTTAAATTAATAGCTTTTTCTAGTTTTGTTTTTCATATATCATCATTTGAGATAAAAAACTAGAATAAATACTCAATAAAAGATACATACGATGTCTTTAAAAGAGAAAATGAGGGTACCCATAGTACTGTTCTATATAGACTGTATTTAGTAGTTACGTTAATACATACTTTTGTGTTTTGATGATTTCTAAGAGAATTTTAGCTTTTTTGGTAATTAAATTTTGTCGTATAGTTTTTTTGTGTTATTCGAAAATTTTCATAATGAAATTTTTATTTGTTTTTTTTTTCAAGAAGATTTTATTGTATTTTTGAGGTGTGGATAAAAAATTCTCCCGCTCAAACCAAGTGGAAAATTTCGAATTAAAAAACATTTTAAGCAAACTTGATGAATTTTTATCGATTTTTTTAAACAAAAACATTGGTGCAAAGCGTCAAAGCAAACTGCAAAATTAGATTTCCGATTGAAGGCGAGATTGAATATTAAAACTGGCAAATAATCCATACTCTTTTTCCACTTCGTGTTCCGCTTTATTCAATCAATTTCACAATTCTTCCAGCTTCTTACATATTTTACCAAATTTTGAGTTGAATTGATTTTTTAATTTTTAAGCATTAAACTCATATTTATTTTATTTGAATTTTTATAGCAAATTTTTTCAGTTTGGTTCGTTATGTTCTCATATGAAGCTTTAATCAAAAAATTTTTGAACACAAGCAATTCTTAGAATACGCATTGTTTTTCATTATGAAACAAATATTTTTCAAAAAACTTTGTCATCCTAATCCAAAAATTTTGAAAGTGTGTTTAAGACTGCAAATGTATGGTATTATAAAAGAAAAGCTTCACTTACCATCAATACACCACTGTGCCGATTCTAGTACATTTATTATAGCCATATGAATGCTTAATTCTGAAATGATTTGAACATTAACCTACGAGAAATATTAAGAAATTAAAGACAATAGTTCAAAGTTTGCACTGAACTTTTCGATTTCCTAAGAAACCATCATCAGGTTGGAATTTGATGACGATTTCACAGCAAATTGTGAAGCTTCGTGCATTTATACACTTGTAAGTCACCTTGTTGAAGTTTTTCCATTTCTAAAAGTTCCCAAACAACTAGTGCAACCTTGGAAGTTAATATGGTGTTTCTGATTATCATATTTCAGAGCATTACCTGATTTATTTTAATTCAATTTTACCATGAGCATTTGAAAACTTTTAACTTGAGGTTTTAATTTTATTTTTGACAAATGATGATGTTTTAAATTTGATTCAGAGCTTGATACTGTTGTGTTAAACAGTGAGATTTAGCTCCAATTTCAACAGAAGGTCCTTTTTAAAATGAAAGAATGTATGATTATATTGCAAATAAGTAATACCAAAGCTGGCATCGTTGTTGTACAGTTTATGATATAGTTGGAATATTTCAATTAAAGCGAACAGTGCTTTTCATAGAAAAAATTTTTTGTAAATTTTCTTTGTATTTTAAGTATTTCCACCTTTTTTTATTGAGAAACCAAATTAGCCAGTGCAATCTAGTATCGGCAAAACTAAGGATAGGTGTGAGGTATTGAATAAGGAAGAATATTTATTAAAATAGCTAGAACATCTATCAGCCTGGTTAGTAATATTTAAGATTACACCTTAGACTATTTTTAAAAACTTACTTGATTTTTTATGATATTGAACTAAGTTCAATGAATGGTTATTGGTTTGAAAAACCAAGAAATCTATGTGAAACTTTAAGGCGTAAAGGTACCTTGTGGTTTCCAGTCTGACTTCCCATGCTTTGAACCTGTATACTAATACATCTATATCCGACTGTGAGACAACATGATAAGAATTTTTTTTCTATTCTGTTTAATTTAGCGTCATTCGCAAAAAAAACCGGAATGTTTTTAATAGCTTCAGAGTCGTTGTTTGTATTATGGATATGATGGGGCTTAAAATACGGTCTTCGGAAACACACAAATATACAAATTACTATGTACAGAATATTGACCAAATAAAATTGTTTTTGGTTTAACTTTAAAATTAATATCTGAAAATAATTTGATCCTTACGCATCAAGAATCAATATAGATTCTTGTTAAGTTGTTCATAAATTTTTGCATCTAATACTTCGAAAGCTTTTGAAAAATCTGTTACGTCTATTGTATATTGTTTTATCGTCATTTTGTAATTTCTTTAAAGCATGGTCTCCATGATGGCTTAGCATACAGCTATCACCTGGAG
The DNA here is from genome assembly GCA_964035795.1 of Pterobdella sp. o SKG-2022. Classification (NCBI taxonomy): domain Eukaryota; kingdom Metazoa; phylum Annelida; class Clitellata; order Hirudinida; family Piscicolidae; genus Pterobdella; species Pterobdella occidentalis. The sequence goes on along the minus strand of OZ038321.1, from coordinate 26,109,155 downwards.
TTTTTAATTAGTCGTATGTAATCTTCCACACGTCGGAGTTAAATTGATTTCATTATGCATCTATAAAACCTTTTACTACTTCTTAATTGACGTTTGTAACAGGTGAAAGTTGTGAGAGATGAATGAAATATTAATAGAGATAAAAACTGCAGGGTGCGTATTTTACTGCCTGGTATGTGATAAAAAGAACATTGGATCACTGCACAAGCAAGATTGTAACGTGATGAAGCGATTGGTTCAAATCTCACCAATCTATTAGGCCTTCCAGCAGAAACACCAATATAACCTAAAGCTAAATTTTGAACATTCAATTTTTAAGTTATGAAAAATAACCGGTAAATTTAAAAAAATGAGCGTTTAAATCAAAATTGACTGGTTTCTATTAAAAATAACTAGAAAACCATGTTTGCTGAAAGAGTAGATTAAAATAGGCATTTTGATGGACACGACACTTTAAAGTTTTACGTGAACCTTTTCCTTTTTGATTATACAATATTTTTATAAATATTTGAAATAAACCTTCAAAAATTTCAAGAAGTGTTTTATGAGAGGGTTTTACATTTTTGTGAATTTGTTCACAGTAAGGCTATTCAGTGAGGTTGATTTTTTTGAAAATTCAGATGATTGATGAATGAAAACTATACTTTGAAATTTTTTAAATTTTCTTTGATAGAGTTTATGGGTTTAAACTAATTTCATAAAAATGTTGTTCAAAAAAGTTAAAAAACGTGTCTAAAATCGTAGACTGAATCTTATAGAACAAAGAAGTAAGAAAAAATCAAAAAGATCAAACACCAACGTAATTTGAATTCAAAAAAACAATTGCTTGCGTCAGAACCACTTCATAAGGCAAACAAAAACTACAACTATTGAAAACCGGAAACGCTTGTCGCCTGAATAGCTTCCGCAAACTATAACAATAACAATAATAAAAAGTAATCTATAACAATCACAAAAAAAATAAATAATGTATAAAAATAAAAATAATAGTCTATTATCTTTTAAAATAACAGTAAAACTGAACAATCTATAACATAAAGAAATATATAAAAGTAATAGGCAAAAACTAAAAGTAAAATCTCTAAAAAATAATATAGATAAAAGTATTTGTTTATAACAATTGAAATTACAAAATCTTTAATAATAAAAATAATAATAATTTATATTCAAAAAAATAAAACTATAGTTATAATGTTATCTATATATAATAAAGTAAATAGTAATAACAATAACAATAAATAACCCACAAAATTGCGGTAGAGTATATAAAGGCAATCACCCAAACGTGCATCTCGTTTTGCTCAAAATTATTTTTTGGCAGCGTTGCAAAACTTCAATCCAAATAGAAATAATAAAAAAAAAATTATAATGCAAAAACAAATAATACAATTTTTAGTTTTGATTTTTCTATAGCGAGTTACAATGTGATTTAGCTAATCAAAAAATTTGTGTGAATATTGAATAGAATTCTGAAAGTGGAAGAAGTTTCAGGTCGTGAAAAACAAGAAAATGTGAACATAAAGGGCTTTTAGTCAGAATTAAGAAAACGTTGAAGATTTTTTGTATAGACAATGTTTTTTGATAAATATGTTTCCTTTGTTTCCAACTTTCACTACGTGTGATTCATCATTGAAAAAGTTTTAAATGAGGAAATTTTTGTTTAAAATGAAAATTTCAAGTCAACTAATAGCAGCTGGTTCGTGAAACAAATGTTTTCAATGTCTGGCATGTTTCAACTTTTGAAATCATAGAATTCATACATGATGAACTAATTCGAAAAGAACCTGAGTTCACATCAAACTTTGGAGTTTTATATAAGATACAGTGATAAAGTCATGATTCCTTTTTGAAAAGTAAAGTTTTATTGATGCAAATCATGCTTTTGAAATAAATGTTCAGTAAACTTTCGAAACGCATGGCGACTTCAAAAGTATTTCAATCAAACATTGATCACATAGTGATGTGAGCTCGATTCACAAAAAGCTTCGAGTTTCGGAATTAACGAGTGTTCGATTTAAAATGATTTCAGTTGAAATTTTTTAAACCAATCGAATTGGATTTTCAAAATATTTCAAAGTTCGATTTCTTCAACATCAGCTCAACAAAGCTTTTTCTTGTCAACATTTTTTAAAATTCTCGTTTTTATTTTATATTTCATGATTTTCATTGTTAACTCTCCCATTATGAATCATTAACTTATATCAGTGATACAATCATTAAATTTGAATATAGGAATAGAAATGGTTTTTGAAAGTTTGATTTGTGAATCAACATTATTAAAAATGTTGAATTTGTTTAATTGAAAAAAAACTACCAACTATTTCATGTTCATTCAATAAATTTTTCCTTTGAAACGTTGAAATTTTTAAAGATTAAAAGTGAACCACATACTCTTAAAAAACTTAACGTCAAACAAAAAAGTTTCCAAGCTCTTCGTTCGGTGTTACATTTCCTGAAAAGCAATTTTTCTCCATCTTCTATATTTACACTGTTCACACAGAAATAATTTTCGTTTCTTTTTGACGAAAAGTTTTCTAAAACCACTAAGTTTCATACTGGTTGGCAAAAAACGTGTTTAAAAAAAGGCTTTTTTTTTTAATTTTAAAATTTTTCAAGATACACTGAAAACCATTTTTTCAAATAAGTATATATTATTTATCATGAAACATTAGTTCTTTATAAAGCTGTATTTTTAAAAAAATGTTGGTGTTGAAAGTATCACTAGTTTTGAATCATTACTATCTGTTTAAAAGTAGTTTTTAGATACTATTTAATATAAATATAGCTATACCTTATAAGAACATAGTTGTGAACTATAGAAATACAAATCTACGTCCAAAAATATCTCTATAATTTACCTAAATTTAGTTATAATTCATTTAAAAGTAATTATATTTAATATAAATGTAATTATATCCTGTAGAAATACAGTTACAATGAATTTATTACTTCTTTGCAACTTGTATAGGAAGCTAGAGATTCGTGCCATGGACAGCGTTACAAGATGATTAGGGGGCGTGTGACTGAGTTATTAGCACAGATATGAACTAGTTTTGAAATAAGGCTTTGTGAAAAAGAGAAAGAGTTTAAAATATATAATAGCATTAGATTATATTTATTTTATATAAGAAAAAGGTATATCATTTGATATGGAAATTTACATCCTAAGCAAAATCCTAAAATTATTAATGTTTACTCTGGGAAAAACTAGAAATATCAGTGCGTAATCAGGAATTATGCAAAAAACTGAATGTTTTTTTTTGAGTTTTTAAAGAGGCTTCAAAAAGACTTTTGCTGGAATAGCTAAATTAAATCTCATTTCTCAATTTTGCCAGAGAAAAAAAAGTTATTTGTCTCAATAAAGAAAGTTTCAACATTCAAATGCAAATCCAAGACTTTATATGCAATATATAAGTTTTAACATTGGAAACTGAATTCTGAAAATGTAAATCTTAATGAAAGCGTGTATAAATTGAGTCTGGAACATTTAAAATTTTGAAGGGCATTATTTTCAGCTTGTTTTATTAGACAGCAAAACATGCTGTTTGATGAGATATCACCAATAATTCTTATTTATTTAAAAAATTCTATTCAAACTTTGAGTTTTTCATTGAATTTGAATTTTCAAACTTCTGGTTCTTCGCTGTTTTATTTTTTGTTGAGAATATTTTAACTGAAAAATATGTCTTAAGCTTTTGTTGATTATGCTTAAAGTGATGTTAAAATTATATGTATTATGTGAATGATATTTTTATCTAACTAAAAAAATTTTTTCCACAGAAAAGCAGTTTTCAACGTAGAAACTATTGTCTTCCTTTGTTTATATAGGTCAGTTGTGTATTTTAAACATGAAATTTTCAAATTAATATCTTTTAAGATTTTACTTATTAGTTTTCAGTATTTTTTAAACAAATTTAACATTTTATTGTTATGAATCTTGCATATTTGGAATTTGAATTAGAAAGTTCACATAAAATGTTTTATAAACCTTGAAAGTCGTCAATGAAATGAAAAATTTAAATCCAATTAGTTTTTGAAAATTATTTTCATCAGTAAAAGCTTCAATCAAAATCACAAAATGCGTTTAGAAAATTTTTATTTTTTCTACAAAAAATTTCCAACTTCTGCCTATGATAAAATCTATATTAATAAATTATCATGGCAGAATTTATTCAAGAATTATTGTTACAAATTTTGACTTTTTCAATTGGAAAAAATTCTGATGATGGATCGACCACCCACCCTGTGAAGTACCCGAGAGGGATGAGTGGAAGATTGACAAATTTTTTTCTCTTGAAAAAACCAAGATAACAAAAAAATATTCTCCTGAATTTATCGCAGTTTTTTTGGAACATATTAAATCTTGAAATCTACCTCTCACATTTAATTTTTTGCTTTATTAGAATGTCAGTAACTTTCAGCTGCTTGGCGTTTTTAATTTAGACGAAAAAATTTGTTTTTCTAAAGGTTTTTTTTAGTTATAATGATTATTTAAATCTTTGTTCAACTCATCAATGAAACTTATCTACAGATGGAAAGAACCAGACCAGAACATTTCTCAAAAGAAAATCAAACTTCAACCGACCTTTACCATCCACGTTTCACTGTACATTTCAGACACGGTTGCAATCTAACTGCGAAAACAACCAATTTTTGTATTTCCATATATATATTTTTTTCAATTTGATAAATAAAGTTGTTTTTTCAATAAATATTGTTTTATTAACTCTAGTGAAAGTACACGTTTATCATACTTAAAAGAATGAAATTAATTCAAAATGTTCCTACAATATAAAATGTACAAATATGTACAAATTTGATGTAAATTTTCAGACACATTTTCACCTCCGTGAGGAATACTTCTCTTTTTAACGATAATTTTTATCAAAACACAGAAATTTGTTTTGCATGGAAATCCCTTAATACAATTAATTAAATAGAAATGAAGCTTGAAGACATTAGAATGGTACCATATTTTGATGTTAGACAACTGATAACTAGTAAACTATTTTGCCTATAACTTGAACGTAAATGGTAAAACAATAAAGTTGAGACATATATTATCGAAGCATTGGCTAATGTTGAAATCCAATTTTTTCCTAATCGTAAACTAAAGTTAGCAAGTGTGTATTTCTTACAGAAAGAACACACATTCAGATCTCATTGTTTTGTTTATAGAAAAGTCAAAATTTGTTTTAAAATTAAACAGACAAGCATGAGAAATTGTGAATTTATTGTGACTTACTGATATTTTTACATTTTAAAGTCCCTTTTCCTCCGAGTCTCCGTCACACTTTTGAGCTGTTTCATCATTACTTTCGAAAGTACATACATTTTTGTTTTTTATTCTTAAATTTTCAGATGTTTGTTTATTCATCATTAGGGTTTTGTTTATTTTAAAAATTCAACATTATATTTTAGATTTTCTAATTTTTTCTAATGATGAAGATGAGTAATCTGAAAGTCAATACATAAAAGTTTAAAATTTTAAAAACCGTGATTAATTACAATTTGTTTCATGGTAGCGAACAAAGTAATTTATTTGCAATTTGGTGCTGTCAAAAGATTTGACTTCACAAAGAATCTGACGTCAGTTAAGTCAAATATTATCAAAACTTATTATGGAAAATATTGATAATTTTCTTCCACCTCAGGTCTGGAATTTTTTTTTTGTTATGTGTTATTCAAAGTCCATTTGCTCTATGAAACGATGGGAGTTTTTAATGCTTACATTCATTAAAAAATTGAGTTTACTAGAAAAATTGAAGTTTTAAAAATTTTTTAAAGAATTTTTTTGAAACGCAAGCAACATTCTCAAAATTTCATACTTTGATTAAGTTTCAACTTTTCAAACATTGTCATTAAGTTTCTCTGTTTTCAAAAAAAAAAAGAATAATTTTATGACGATAATGCACCTGAAACTTCACTTAATTCACATCATTTTCTAAAATTATTTCATGCCAGTTTTTCATCAAGCAGTTATTCGCCATATATCCTCGTTAAAAATAAATGATTTTAGCATAAATTTTTCATTTTATCCATTCAAAACACAATTTTAATTTTTCACGATGATGATGTTTACTTTAGAAACATGATAAAACTTTCAAATTTTCACCTCGCAACTACAGTTTTTCGTTCGTAGATTCTTATAACCATAACATTTTAACTTATCTCAATTACTATATACATATATCAAAATATTCTACCTTGGCAAAGTAATTACTTGATAATTAGAATAAAACTTCATGAATGATGGACTTTCAAGAGAAAGCTTTCAATTAATTCTGTCTTGTGAGGTCAACGCGTGCATAGATATCATTTTGGTTAATGACCATTTCATTCATTTCTCCTTCTCATCAGCGTCATCAAATTTTCAGTCGTTCTTTTGTTTCGTTGTAAAAAGTTGATGGGCCAGTAGTTTGGCCTGATGAACATAAAATTTGTGATTTTTAAAATATTCAGCTGCATTGTGATCAATAAACTAGAAAATTCTTTCCATCTTTATTTTATTCAAAATTTAAACTGGTTTTTATTTATTAATTTCGGTAATTCGCAAGTGTGATATAAGCTGGAAAAAAGTAAAATACTACAAACTCTACAGGACGCTTCACAAACATCTCCACGTAAATCTAATAATAAATTATTCATAAAAACATAAGCTCTAATCAACTTTTTCATGCTAAATTCTTGCTTGGCTCTTTGCCATCCTGCCCGTATCGTAGTATGACTGCGGAGAATTCATCCACTCGCAAACATTTTCTATTTGAATATTTCAGTTTGTCACTTTGAAAAATTCTGTTGTGATGGAGAAAACTTGATTAAAAGGGGTTTTATAAGATATTCAAGCACAATCGATCATTTTGGCATGAAGAAAATCAATATTTAATGATGTTATTCGTAAAATTAGCTGAGATTATTTTTAAAAAACAAGACATTGTTGTGCAGGCATCATGAAACAAACTGATACATTTTTTAAATTTAAAACAAAAATTATCTCTAGATTGAAAAAATATTTCTTTAAAGATCAATAAAATATCAAAAAGAATAAAAAATTGGCTATTGCACCCTTCAACAACCCGGGAACAATCCCAGGCACAGACCTCGTTATTCTACAAGCTCTCAATACATTACTTGCGTTTCGAACCTGCCCTAAATCAAATCCTGTTTTCAAGCGTTAGACTGTTCTGTTTGATTGAGTGCAGTGTCATAGAAATCTGTCTATATGTGTGCTGGTTTTAACCTCTTCCGATTAAATTGTTCTATTTTATATCGTTGGCGCATTTAGCATGTATAGCTTATTCGTTGATTTTTTAAAATGTTTATTATGGATATTCTCTTTATTAGTTTGTTTTTGTATCGGTTATTTATTTATATTTTATATTATTGTCTCTTGAAAAAATTTTGAATTACTATTAGCAGATATGAGTTGTATAAATAAAAAGAATAAAATTTTGAGTTAAGTTCAACAGAGTTTGGAGTTGATTTTGGAGGTGCTTGAAAACAAAATGCATTAAACGCTTTAAAAAGAGTTTTAACAATCATTCTCTATTTTTTTAAAATAATTTTTTATTCATTTGTGAAAGCCATAAATAAATCAAACAGCTTTGTGCAGATATACAATGTATAACATTCTTTCGTTCTTTAAAATTGTATCCCCAAATACACTTGGACGGCATACGCTTATGAGCCTGGAATTTCATCACAAACTTTGTTGATTCAATTCTTTAATTTGTAAAAATACTTAATGAATTTATTTAAAAATTATACGTAAAAACACTTATATAGAGTCGAAAAAAAGATTCAATCATTCGAGAGAAAGTTCTGGAAAAAAATTGAGATTATAATATACCATGAAAAGCAAAAAAAATTAATTTTTCAATTGTTTTTACTTTTCAGCCTTGTGTGGTTTGTAGAAATGATCTGCGTCCAAGGTACTAAAAGATTTTTACAATGTGCATAAATTAAATATAAATTATGTGTGTATAAATTAGTTATAAGCAAAGCTTTTTTTTGAGCAGATTTTCACTCAAAAAATGAAATAATTATACTTTAAAAGCTTTAAAACTTCTGATGTGAATTCAATTTTTGATCGTTTAGTTGCCAAATTAATTTTAGTTTTGGAAAATGTCAGTAGGAATGTATGTTTTAGTGGAGTTGAAATAAAGATATGTATAAAGCGGATAATGATTTCATGTTAATATTGATAAGTTTTGGAGTTTTGAAAAAAAAATTATTTTTTTTATATATGGTTAAAAGATAAAATAGATTAACAGTAAAATTCGCACCCATTTGTTGATAATTTTAACTAAATTTCAAATAAACGCCGATTATCTATAATACATTTTTATTTTTATATTAATGGCGAGTTTGTATGCTGGAAAGCTTCATAAGAAATATGCAATGAAGAAAGCTTAATGTAGAATTACATATACAATAAAATTACAATAAAAACTCGTGATAAAAATATTTTTTCCAAATTTATAAAAATAAATTTTTTCAATAATGAAGAAATTTATAACTGTAAAAAAATTTTAAGCACTGAAATAAACTTGTTTAAGTTTTTTCTATTACCGGCGAATTTTTAATCCTAAATATGTTGAAAAAATCTTTATTTAAACCATTATAAAAAAATCCGAAAATGCCTAGCCAGTTATGTTTAAGGTATAGCGAATCTGCAAAAATAATCTGTGATGCACCAAGACTTGAAAGGCCAACCTTGACCTACCCATATACATTACTTATGCTTTGTGGTCGTATAATTGTGTATTTCTACGTTATTATGAAGGTATAAAATGATTACTAATGATTGTCGTGAGGTGAGTTCGGGTCTTCAAAACGCCGTTATGTCGGATGTTTTAGTGTGCGTTTTATATCTAAAAATTAAGTTATTTCGGTTGGAAGCTCATTTAATTGAATTACTGCTAATTATTTTAACTGAATATCGAAAAGCTTAGTGTTTATTAGAAGTGTATATAAGAAACTTATATTTTGTTTTCTCCATTCACATAAACTAAATCAACCAATCAGTAAATGTAATGCTTTCAGAATCTTATAATTGAATTACTTGCGTTAAATCGTTTGATAAGATGTACTTGCAAATCTTACATTTGAATAAAACATTGTATTTCATGCTTTTGAAGAAAATCTATACTTTAATTTTGTTCAGTTGATCTATAATGACTGAACAGCTAGTTTAGATTGAAAATTTTCATCAGTTGAAATTTTTTTTGCATTTTGTGATGTCATTTGCTTATCAATCAAGCCAACTATTGTTCAAAAAATAGTTTCTATAAAAATTAAATAGTGAAAACCTTCAACCTGGTCAGATAAAATGCTGAAAAATTTCAGTTTTGTTGATACTTGCAGTGTAAAAAAAATGAAACCTACGTGAGTTTTTGATAGAGAAAGACTTGCACCATCAATTTATTCTATTCTTTCAAAACGTATTTCTCTTCTTGGCGTAACATATATTGAAACATTTTTTAGATTTATTTCACTGAATTTTCTCATTTTGAAAATAAATATTGAAAAAAGCTGTTTCAAAGTTCCAAAATGAGTGATGATTTTGATATTTTTGTGCTCTGATAACTCAAAAAGCATCAATTCTGTCGATCTTCATGCAATGCTGTCAAAGAAAAGAAATAAATGCATTAAAAAATATTTAATCAGCTTAAAGACTTTTTCAAAAGTTTAATTAGCTGAAAAGAGAGAAAAAAATGTACTAAGATACAACTAAAATGACTGGAGAAAGGAACTTTTTTGTATATGCACTTTTGCTTTTAAAATGCTTTGGGGCATGAGACAAGATATGGTAGGACTAAGATTCAAGTTTAACTCAAGTTTTTTCAACTTTTTAAGAATTTTTTGCCATCAAAAACAAAAAAAAACTGGTTTGAAGATATTTACTTGACAATTTTTAACATTATTTAAACTTTAAAATAATCCGTGAAAAATTCTCAGACTGACTTTTATAAAAGATTTTGAAAAATAAATTTTTTCTTAACCTTCAAATTACTTTTATGCATATTAATCCCTCAAAAAAAACTGCTAAGCAAGACATAGTTTTTCAATCAAATCTTTCAGTTATAGTGCTTTGTAAAGGGGGAAAAAATACACCAAAAGAAGAAAAACATTAATAATGTTTCCAAGCTCAATATTTTAAACATTATTTTGGCATTAGTTTTGAATAAAAAAAAGTTTGTTTGTTTTTCAAAACAAGTATTAAAATAGTTGAGTTTTTGAAAAAGTGGGTAAAAACTGTTATCAAAATATGTTTGTCTTGAGGCTACATGAATTTTAAATTTTTAAATACCAAAAACCGTATAAAAATATCAAAAATGATTGGAAAAAGATTAAATAAATAATATTTTCAGAATTTTTGAATATTATTGTCAACATTTTAAAACCAGTTTTCAAAATTTTAAATCTTTCCAACACACATTTGCGAAGAAATTCAAAAATTAAGAGTAGATTTTAAATTAGAACTATGAATAAATAAGCTTTTTTTAGTTTCAAATTTCTTGTGAATTTTCAAAAACTAGTGAAACCAAGCATGTTCAAATCAAGTAATGAAACAAGAAGCCTCAACATATCAAGGCAGTGAGATGATTGTAAAATGACCATATTTACACTCATTTATTTCTTTATATTGAAATTAACTGCACAAATACTAAGACCGCTTTGTTTAAAAATGTGTCCGCAAACTAATAATTAAACCTATTTTTTCTCTCAAAACAAAAAAAATGCCTTTCTTCCAGTTTTTTCCACGTGAAAACATAAAAAAAATTTATTTATGAGATGTGAAAACACCAAAACCTGGTTAGCGGAAAGGATCTCGACTGAAAAAATTACGCTTTTTAACATTAAGAACTCCAACACATTTGATAAAAAGTGATAGACTCATAAGGTTATCATGTGCTGATGTAATAAGCAAGAAGCTCCAATCGATCTATATACCGCGTGAACAGCCTCTTTCCCTTCATTTGGACACTTTTGTCTCTACAATTTTACGCATAATAATATGAATAAAAATAAAATTAATAAAAATCATAATTTTTATTTTAATTATTATTATTGGAATAATAATGAAATAGAAAAAAAGAAAAATTTTGGTAGTTGGAGAGTAGTTCGTTTTAGCATTAGCAAAATTATTCATTATCACCGTTTTTAACATCAAAATTTATAAATTAGCTTCATTTCTAAATGTAATTTCCAATGTTCACTCCAACTTCTTAGTCTTATATACTCTGAAATGTTTAATTCTTTAAAATTTCTTATTTAAAATGATAATGTAGAGCGAAAAATATATAAAACATCAATATGCAGTCAAAGGATAATTAATATGAAAGTTACATTAAACACAAACTAATATAGCTATTTTATCAGACAATAACTAATATAGAAAGTTTATTAAACAATAATCAACTTAACAGCAGCATTGATTGTTATAATGAGAGCTAATGACTCGAAAACAGACAATGAAAACCTACATTTTATGTTGGATACCAGGCTTGACATTGGTTTGAGAGATGGCTTGGAAAGCTTTGTTGTTGATTTTTTTAAATCTGAAGTGCATAGCTTTCATGGAAAATTTAATTGAAAATTTTTTCTAAACTTGATAATGTGGGTATGTTTTACGAAGAGTTTTGTAGAATTTTGTTAATAAACTCTTGTTGTCTACAATTTTTAAAATTGAAATGGGGTTTTTTTTTTAAATTTTTTGGTGAGTATCCAAGAATAATGGGAAGTGAGGGAGAATCAACCTGTATTATATACTTAAAACCTCACTTACTGGTAAAATTCCATTGGTATTTGACAGTTCTTTGTAAAATCTCACTCATTCTACAGAATTAGAGCATTTTTTTCTGAAAAGCCTTAACATGTAAGTAGGAAAATAATTTTATTGAAACAATAAAAAATAAAATTCAATTTTTTTTCAAATTAATGAGAGAATATATATAAAAATTTATTTTTAGAATCTTTTGTTTTAAAGAAATATTTTTAAGACTTCAAAATTCATCGTTTTAAGCTTAGATTCAATAAAAAAATTAAAAAATGTAAATTTTGAAATGAAATTTTATAGCAAGAAAGTTTTGTTTCAATGGGTTGAGTTTTTTATAAAAAATTAGCAGTTATATATCATTCGTAAACAGAACTTCTTTTAAAAGTTTCAGAGTGCAAATCATCATCACTAACGTCTTCATTGTTTTATGAAGTTTTTTCATTCAGAATTATATTTAGAAAATCTTTTTGCTTCCAAACTATGGGAAGTATAGTTAAAAAATAATTAATTTCCTACCAAAATTTTTCAACTTTCTTTTCAAAACAATTTTCTGTGATATATTTTAAAAATTTCTTTTTTATTTCACCATTATAATCAAAATAATTATTTTGTCAAGAAAAATCTTAATTAAAAATTTCATATTTTCAAAAACTTTTTGAAAACACCACTTCTGATTATCGTTTCAAACATTTTACGTGTAGTTGTTCAAAAAAATTCAGCATGTAAAAACTTCATATGAATTTCGAAAAAGATAAATTTTTTTACACGTGAACCATACCATTCACATCTCAAGCAGTTTTCACAAACTTGTTTCAATATTTTATGCCATCGTAAACTTCTTTTGAATGTAAATACAAATTCATAGCTTGAACATCATTATTAATGGCTTCACATTAATAGACTTTCATTTTATAAGATCTGAAAGGTGATCATCTGTTTTAATTTTTAAAAAATGACATTCAGGCATCATGAAAACATGGTAGGAGTAGCATCAACTCTGCCTTCGAAAAAACCTGACGTTTAGAAAATCATTACTTCTGCTTAAAAAAAAAATGAAAAGTTTTGAATTTAAATGAATCTCACATAATTATTTCTTTAAAAGTTTGACATTCCACTTTTTCCAAGTTTTTCAAAAGATATTTTTTGTTTGGTTTTCAGTTTTTTTCTGACAATCCATATATTTCTAATGAGCTATTTCAAAAGAAAATTTGAGCAGTAAATTTCAATAGAAAATAAAATGGTTTGTGAATATATATATATATATACATGTAAGCTTTGGGTGCTAGAATTTTCTATGGTAACATAAAAGCCAGTTAAATAATGCATTGGAATACCGGTGCGGGAAGCACTTTATAAAATGAAAGGATTTTCGAAATTTTTTAAAAATTGTATAAAAGTTTCAAATTTGTCATGAAAAAAACATATAAAGAATAAAGCTACTATTATACCCAGCGAGGCATTGAAATTGCTTGAGAAACTAAAATAACAAAATAAGAAGCAGAGTTCGTGAAAGTTGGACATTCTGTTCAATGCAAATTCCTCGAGGAAATTAGCGTCTCAAAGACTTGGAAACATGATTTAAAGTTTGACATGAAGTATTCGCTTGGTATGCAGATCGGGTATGTTGTTCTTTAATGTATTTAGTTTTGATAAGTTTTATTAGGTTTGTACCACATTAGTGTCGTACAAAAAGTGAGTGTTACTTTCAACGTCTAAATATAATTTTTTCTCTTAATTTTTAATTATAATTTTTTCCAATTTATGTAGAAAGGATAAATTTTTTGAAACTTTCATGCTTTTTTGTCTATAAGTTAATGAAAACTCGTAAATTTTCAAACATGAGACAAAAAAAGCATATTCCTTATCAAGATACTGGTCATATTTAAGTATGAAAAACCAATTTTTTACAGATAAAATTTATTTTAAAAATAAATTCTAAATTAGTTCTCAGACCGGTATAACACGTACGTATAATATTTCAAACTTTGAGAAAAAACTCTAAAATGACTTTTCAACAATTATTCAAAAATACTCGAAAAATCTTTGAATTTGTAGATTCAATGCCAGTTCCGAGCAATTTTTCAACCCAAAAACCTAAGATAAAATTTGAAAATGTGTATTTATATAGCACTATACAGCAAACGAAGCGTTAAGACGTTAACCAAATGTATGGTACAAATTCTCCCCACTGATACTCACATACTGCCTAGAAGCATATTACATAAAATGATTTCATAATCCTCTATATAACACATTTAAAAATCTGGTATTAAATAACTTTTTATGATTTTTCATTTATTATAAACAATATTATTTTATTTTAATACATATAATATGCCTTGGTATTTATTACATGTAATAAAAATCGGTACAATATAGCGTTAACTGCATAACTTACGGTTTACGCAACATCACCAAGCACAATTCCGAAGCTAATATCAACAATTTATCGATTTCTTACACACTCGATTATGAATACACTTATAAATACTAAAAAAACGATGATAGGAAAAAAGCCCAGATTGAATCTCAAAAAAGTCAGAGAATCAAAATCTTATATAAAATATTGCTTCAAACGGACGAGATATTAGAAAATTAAAACAAACGGATGTTACTGCAGTTTTCATGATTCACGGCAGGACTCCACTAACCATGGCTAGACCCACAACCATCGTTTTTTGGAAGTTCTTGCAACATGTTAGAGTTATTAGTATTAATAGCCACACATTCAGCTGCATAAATACTCAAGACTGCAAAAGATGATTAAAGAACAAATTAAATTTTTGAACTAAATTTTCCTTTCTTCCACAAAATACAATCAACCTTGAACTTCAATACAAAAGCAATATGAAGTCTTGAAGGCCTTAAAAGTTTTACGCCACTATAACATGGCAGTAATGGACCTTTGATCGAGTTTTTAATGAAAACTTCTTGATTTGAATTAATCATTATGGTATATAAAACAATAATGATCACCTTTCCATGCAAATAGAATTAAACGTGTAAATGGTTACAAGTCAAAGACAATAATGAGTCGTTTTGCAAAAATAGGGATTTTCCATTAGCTTATAAATAATCTGCCAATTAGTTTGTCTATTTCATAAATTTGACCGTACAACTTGAAAATGTTAAATTCTAAAGATTTTATTTATACTTATATGAAGCTATGAAAGCGTTTAGACAAGTTATGGGAAATTTTAATTGAATAAAATTGATTCCTGAAGAATTATTTTTAAACTTTTCAATAAATGTTTAAAAATTTTCTCATAAATCGTTGTCAAGCATTGTTGAATATTGCTTATAAGTACATTGAGATGTCTCTGAAGAGTTAGACTTTAGACGTTTATATTCGATTGGTTTTATTTGATCAAGGCTACATGAGAATGGTATTAAAGAGCCAAAATTGAGCCCAGAATATATTTAATACTTTAAATTATTGCAAAACATAATATCACCACATGCTCCGATATTCAAATTCTTCCTACTTTATCAAGTTACAAATAGCTTTTGGTGTTTTTGCACCATGTTTTAGTCTAATGCTTGCTGAAAATTAACTAGTTTTATTAACAAAAAATAAAAACTCCAAAGAATCTGACAAAAACCTACTGATTGAATATAATTAATTACTCGCTCAGATTTTACCAAATCTTTATGATGAATGTCAAAAATCACATGAAACAAAAAATAATCATAAATATCACAAAATATTTTCAAACGTCTACTTTGAAACCAAACTCAGCCATCAAAATCATATGATCTGAACCGAAAGTCTTGTTAGGTATTCCCTGCAAGAACTTGCTTCTAACTTGAGCTTCTGTGAACAGTTTCAGTCTCCTTAACAAAACTATCTCATTGAGAGAGTGGCTAGCTGCTTTTGATGAAGCAGATATACCCATTTTGCGCTGACCTGCAAAGATTTATTGCAAAAAATTAAATAGCTACAATTAACGATTTTTGGTTTATAAATAGTATAAATAGATATTCAGTATAAACAAACCAGAAATTTGAAGTTTAAAATAATTTAAATATTATATCAATCAATCAATCAATCAATCAATCGAATCTCTTGTAGTCTGTTTTTGTTTAGCAAGGGTTGGACATTATAAATCTATATAATAATCTATATAATGTAAATGAAAACCCTCACGTTTTTGTTCATCAGTTTGAGAGTAGAAGATATAATCGACTTTGGAGCAGTTGACTTCAATGAAGAATGAAACCTCCTTGTTGTAAGGAAAGCTATCGTTGTATGCTGCGTGGTTGTAGACAGGCTCAAGATCCAAGTTGTGACTTATAACTCCTGATCCTTGGGTGTAAGATAACCTGGGTATTATGCCGCTGTTGTCCTCATCATCATCGTTAGAATATAACAATTCTTTATCCTTCTCAATACGGGTTTTGATCACATCAACGAACTGACACTGGTCAGTTAGGGTTGTGAATCTGTTCAGAAACATGGGTGAAAGAGTATTTTTCAAATTAAAATTTTTCAATTCTTCGGGGGAAGGTTTTAGCTGTCCAGAGAAAAACTTGGAGTTAACATCCTTGCACTCTACTCTGCCACTATGAGCAAACATGTAAAGTCCACTGTGAGGCACTGAGTTGAAGTCACCACATACCAATGATGCGTATTTGTTTTCACAATTGAGCTCATCAATTGCAGCCATAAGAGTCATCAACTGAGCAAGTTTTACTTCTCCTCGGCCTGGGTTGAACCACAAATGGGTGTTTGCAACACATAACTTGAATTCTTCTAGACGTTTCTGTTTTGATAAAAAATTTTTATTTATCATTATGTGGAACTATTCTGATATAATAGAAACTTAAAATTATTTTATTAAGTATGTATAAAGAATATATTTTGAATGTCTCATGTCACATTGCATGAGGTTAGATGAATATATTGCATATATATTCTAAAAGGCTTTTATAATTCTACACATGAAAATATTTGTATTCACATAAAACAAACATGAGTTAAAAGCTTCTACCTTGGCTTGACAACTTTGATTAGGTTGGTGGGAGTGCAGTTCACAGTCTGTCTTTGAAGTCTGAGCATCATTGTCTGAGTGTCCAGACTTAAGGTTTGGTCTAAGAAGAAAAAGCAAACCTACATTATCGGGATTGAGAGCAGCAATATCTTTGTGATGATATTCCAAATATTCAAAGTTTTCTAAACAAAACTTTTCATGTTTGAAAAAGGTTGCACAACCATCTTCTTTAGCACTCGTTCGCTTTTTGTATAAACCAAAATAACCTTAAATATTTCTATGTTGTAATAAAAATTTAAGAATCTTTTTTAAATATACTATTAAAAAACCTAGTTTTTGTAACTCTGGTACAAAAAACTGGCTAAACTCCTGAAAATGTACTTCTTGCAAACAAAGTATCTACAGAGAAAAAATTTCTTGAAAGTTAATTTAAATTGAAATATTTAAAATTCTAACATCTGGTTGATGATAAGCAAATTCTTTTTTGAGAACTTCTTTCCTATAATGCCAGGTTAAAAATCTGGGATGACACATTTTGTACAAATGCTTGTTGTTATCGAGAAGATTTTGAGAAAGAACATTATAGGAAGCTATTGTGAATTTGAACCAACTCAAAGGTTCATCTATCTCCTCAACAACTTCCCACTCTCTTTCATAAGGGTCTGTAGACATTGTGTATATGAAGAAACTAAATTTTTCAAAACAAAGGTGAACTAACTTTTGATAAATTGACGATCAATTTTAGGGCTTTTTAATAACTCCGATCTAATTTCGTAATTTCTTATAAAAAATGGACAAACTTTGACTAGATTGGAAGCTGATAGAAAAAAATAAGTTTAATCAACAAGAACGCTGATTATTTAATATGGGGTTTAACTCACTTTTGAAAATACATAACATTTCTTTTTGGAAAAATTTTACATTATAAAATTGGAGATTAATCCATTTTAAACATCACCATGATAAGACTAATTTTCATTTACGATGAAAAAGTATTGATAATGTTAAAAAATATTTGACACGATTGTTCAACTGTCTTCACTTCTAAACAATACTACCAAAATACTCGAGCGATTACTTCTAGGCGAAAGATTTAAACTTTTTAAAGGACGAATGGTTAAAAATGATCGCAGTCAAATTGAAAAAAAAATCAATTTAAAAAACAAAATCTTCACATACAAAAAAGCAAAGTTAGACAATTTTTTGGTTAATATTTTTACGTAATGAATATGATAGGTAACTCGAATAAAATAGTTATAACTTCTAAAAACACAAGGTCATGCGTTCACGTCACTTTTCGACATCAAAAAGAGAATAATTTAATTTATGAATAATTTCTACAAGAATTTTCATGAAATATATCAAAAAGCTGAGTTAATTTGGAAATTAAAATAATGAATAATTTATTAAATATTTAAATCAATGCATTGATGGCCAACTCAGAAACAGCCTCTATTTTCAACATATCAATTCTGAAGTTGAAATCATCACTGTTCGCCATGAGAAAATAAAACAAAATAAATCTTAACACATGAAGAACACGGTAGCATAAAAATTGAAGGAAGCTAGCTAGCATAAACAATGAAGAATAATTAAAAATATAGTTTAAATAAATATAAAAATTGAATTTTATTATAAATAAAACATTTGTAAAACTCTTTTAAAATCCACTTTTTTCAAATTTTTTAAAATGCTTTTGATTATAATTTACTTTTACACTGCACGTGCTGCATTTGTTTTCACTCAAACTATGGAGAGTAAAGTTGAAAAAGTGAGCATAAAAACCAAAAGGCGTTTACAAAAATGGGAGCCTCAACTACATGAAGAAGATAAAAAGGCTCTTTTCGTCAAAGGAGGAAAAACTACTGAACTTCATTCAACAATTTTTAAAGATTTAGCAGCTCTTAAAAAACCATTAGTTAATAGTTTTCAAAAAAAAAACTTTGCCAGACCATTTGATGACCCCACCTCTATAGAATTTTTTTCAGACAAAGAGAAAAGCGCTCTTTTTATGTTTGGCTCTCATTCTAAAAAAAGGCCTGGCAATATAATTTTAGGAAGAACTTATGATCATCACATACTTGATATGTTTGAATTTGGAATTGAAAAATATCAATCATTAGCACATTTCAAAACGCATAAGATTCCTGTTGGTACAAAGCCATGTCTCATCTTCACAGGAGATGAATTTGATAAAACTGTTGAACACCAAAGACTCAAAAATCTTCTAATTGACTTTTTCAGAGGTGCAAAAGTGAGCCAATTAAGGTTATCAGGCCTTGAACATGTCTATAATTTCTGCTTTGTAAATGATGTGCTTATGATCAAAAGCTATAGAATACTGTTGAAGGAATCAGGTTTAAAAACTCCAAGAATAGAGCTTGAGGAAATTGGCCCTTTTGCAGAGTTAAAATTACGTAGGCACAAAATTGCTTCTGATGAAATGTTCAAGGTGGCCAGAAAACAACCAAAAGCTGCCAAGATAAAGAAGAAGAAAAATGTTCAACAAGATGCCTTTGGATCTCAAATGGGAAAAATCCATATGCAACCCCAAAAGTTCGAAAATCTTAAAAGGAAGAAAACTAAAGTCATCAAAAGAAAAGCATCTGTTAATAATGAGGAGGTTAATAAAAAAGCTAAAGATAGCAATGAAGATAATGATGAATGAAAAATTCAATGTTTTTTTATTTACTTTTAATTTTCAAGTTTATTATCTGTTTTTAAAAATATATGTGAAAATTTTTTTTCATCAAAATTGGTGAAATGTCAAATATTTTTCAAATACACTGCGTAAAATCGTCAGATTTTCAAATGTAATAAAAAATAATTTTAAATAGCTTGCAAAGTTGCGCATTGTATTGTTATTAATACGGCTATACTATTCTTTAGTTTGTATGTGGTAGCACGTGTTGCTCCATTTAAAAATCTTCGAGGAATTAAACAATAATTCGATGAGATTCAAATTTCATAATAAGAAAACCCGATCACTATAGTTTTTTAACTCGCTTCATAATGACGCATGTGAATTCTGTAATCAATACCAAATGATGTACAATTTTTCAAAAGCTCGAATATATTAAGACCTTCAAATTTTTTTTTAAAGTTGAAACTCGTTTCTAACTCAATGTCTGAACACATAAATAACTATACAATATTGACTTAAAATAGCCGGAAATCAATATAATAGAAATAAACACTAAGGTTTATTGAGAAACTTAATACACGAAGCTTTTCGTAAGAGTATTTTACATTATCTAGTGTTCACTTGATAACGTAAAATACTCTTACGAAAAGCTTCGTGTATTAAGTTTCTCAATAAATTCTATTATAGCTATACAATAGCTGAAAAATTTTTCAAATATCGCAAAGACCAAAACTGTCTTTTTTATTTAAAACAACGAAAAACTGCAAGTACTTGGTCTCATCCTTGAAGACTCTTTAACTAATGATCAATTTTTCACCATACAAGTTTCTTCATGTGATTTTTCATAAAGAACCATACAAGCAGTCTCTACTGGTCCTGAGCATGACATTTAAAAACACCTACTTAGTGCCCTAGTGTTTAGGCTTGCTAGCTGGTGGGTCTATTACCCTTTAAGGGTACAAGTTTAAAAAACTCTTCCCTATCCATCTGTTATTCTTTTGGGTTCCTAAATTTATTTTTTAAAGTAAATTTTTTGATGATCCCACACAGTGTTTTACCAGTCTGCTTTCATCAAGCTAAGTTACTAGGACAAGTTCTTTATATGCAAAAAAAACATCTGAGAACCAACACAAGCAGTCTGATGATGAGCATAGGGTACGTTCCTAAACTACACGGCGGAACATGGCAAAAAAAACACCGCCGTCTAGTTTTTTGGTTCTCGTTAGAAAATTAAAAAAGAAGACTCAAAAATAAAAAACTATAATGACCCACAATTTTCAGGGAAGTTGAATGTATAAAACCCCATATTGAAAAGAATAAGTAAAAAAACTAAGAGAGTCAAAGAGCAATCTCTTAGCAACATCGCTGAAGAAAAAAGTAAAACATTAAATTATTTTCAAATTATCAGCTTAACCAAAATTTTTTTAAAATCTTTATTTAGCTATCTCTTATCAATCTTTTATATGAAAATTTCCATTAATTTAACAATAACTACTATTTCTATTGAAATTTTTCACCTGTTTTCCTACTAATATAAATAAAATAGTTTCTCAATTTTAAAATAATATACTAATGAATTATGAAAGTTTAATTTTTCAAAAAACTTAATTTTTTTGAAGAATAAACATATCTTAAAATTTCTTCATTATATAGAAAAAATCGAGAAAAAAAGCAACTATTATTATTAAAATTTTTATAGCGCACAGTTATCAATTCAAGATTGCTTCAGAGGCGCTCAAGGTTTGTAAGAGATTATGACTGGGGATGTTTATGGTATAAATGAGTTTTCAAAAGTTTGCGAAAGTTCATGAGAGAAGGCGATGAGCGCAAGTTAGAAAAGAATTCCACAGACGTGGAGCCTGGTGAGAAAGAGCGACTAGCAAACAAGCCTGAAGAAACAGGTTGATGAAGCTGGAAACCAGAAGGCAAGAATCTGAGTGGTTGACATGTGTGTCTGATTGACAAAAGATCAAAAAGATAAGCAGGTTTTTCAAGCTTGAGAGTGCAGGCAATGAGCCAAAGTAATTTAAACTATTTTGCACCCTTATAAAGAGCAAAATATTTTAAATTCTAGGCTTTATCTGACTGAATTTTTAGTATTTCACACCAAAAAATAATGTCGATTGTCAAGTTTAAGCTATGAAGATCAATTACACTTACTAAAATAGCAGATAACTTTTAATATCCTATATGCTTGAAATTTATAACTTGTTTACATATTGAATATCAAGCGCTTCTGATACATGTTCAACTTACGTGAAAAACGCGTTATACAAATGTAAATAAATTTAAAATGAATCTTTATTAAACAACTTTTTATAATTTATTTTTAAAATTATGGTAAGCTATTGCAAAGATTTGGTAACCAATTGAAGAGCCCTGTATGAAACTCAACATTTATTGACTACTCAACATTTATTGACTACTCAACATAAGCAAGATTACACATCTAAAGCTAATTGACTACATAATGATAAATGCTTATTTAGTTGAATATTACTAGAATTATGAAATTAGAGAATCCACTTTGCTTAAAAATGAATAGTGATAAAAGAGTTAAGATTAGAACGTTTAAATTATTAGAAGTTGAATGGGGAAAACGAAAAAAAAATTAATTGAATTCCTAGATTGGGAACTCAAACAGCTATCTCGGCCGGCTGATAAGTTTCCAGAAACTCCACTACATGATCTTTCGATGCTTGTTTCGCCTGATCCGATGGTGTGAATCCATCCTGTGAGCGTTATAATAAAATTGAAAGCCTCTCTATTTTATGTAAACTTGAGGTGGCGGTTATGAAGTTAAATTGTATCTAACTTGAATTTCAAATGTTCAGTTTGTATACTTCACTCGAAGTTGGATTTAAAAAAAACTCTGTGCTGTTCATTCATCGAAAGTTTTTGATTTGAAGAGACTTGGATATTAGTTTTAATATGATTTTTTTATAAATTTCTAAAATAAGCATTTTGAAATAAAAAGAAAAAAATTTTTTACGTCATATTCCATAAACTCAAGAAATTTAAGACATTAAATTTTCATAAGAATGATCATAGTCTGTTTGCTTTATATCAATCAATCAAATCCTTTTTAATAGCCCGTTTTCCTTTACCAAAGGTTGGGCTTTTCGAAAGTTCTATCTCGAAGTCGACCTTTCCATTCAAGAGCGATCGAGTGGATCTGCACAAACCATGTCTAGCTTTCTTTTCATTCAATATGAGCTCATTCCAAATCTTTTTGGACCTTTTATGCCGCTGCATTTCTTGTGTACCCATTGCCTGCAGCCTCCACACTGAATAGCATCTCTACCCACACCTGCTTGGCATACACCACAAGGATACTTCCCAGATTTTCTCAACACATCAAGGTTCGAACCAGAAACCATTAGTTTTGTCTTACCCATATTCACCTTCAACCCATTTTTCTCCATCTCCGATGTCCATGTTCTCAACTTCACTAATAGTTCATCCATGGACTGAGCACTTACCATTAAGTCGTCAGCATACAAGATTTCCCAAGAGCAACCTGTACGAAACTCCATAGATTAAGCTTCCAGCACAATAACAAAAAGCAATGGACCAAGAACAGAACCTTGATGAACACCTACTCGAACATCAAACGAGTTGCTATACTCATCACCTACTCTCACCCTATTTCTCACTTTCTTGTACATGGATTCTACAATTCTCACAAGCCATTCATCAATTTTCAGTTTTCGCATACTCCACCAAATCACTTCTCGTGGCACTCTGTCAAAGGTTTTCTCCAGATCAATGAATGCTAAGTAGAGGGGCTTACCAGCAACCAGATGCTTTTCCTGTAACTGACGGAGGTTAAATATGGCATCAGTTGTACCCCGACCTTGCATAAAACCACATTGCATATCATTAATCACCACCACACATAGATTAGGAAAAATTAAAAACCTAGATCAAATTTTTTTGAACGTAAAAACGTACTAACAAAAGCACTGTTTTATTAGTTAAAACCTATTTGAAACTTTTCTTAACACTCCAATATTTCAGGATTCTTCAAGCCAATCATAAATGCAGCGTTTTGGTGTACTCAATGAGCTTAAATTTTAAACCAAAAGCTTCTCACTTAACTATTGAGTATTCATTAAGGATAAAACCTTCCAAAATGTGAATAAAAACACGAAAATATTCGAATTTTGTTCTGAAGACGAAGCTTTTTGTTAGTTACCTGATGATGATATAGAAAATATATGGAAAAGTCTCGATAAAAATTCAAATACTGTCGTGTTTTTTATATAGAATGGTCAAGAAAACAAAGTATTCATTCAAAAAAAGATAAAAAGCTTTTCGTAAATCTAGCTTACATTATTTTGTTTTTATGATTCACATTTATTATTCAGTAATTCGTGAAAATACCTTGTTTTTGAGGTCGACCTTGGAGCCTGCCTTGAGCAACTCTTTTACTACATCAAGATGACCAAAGAAGGATGCAGCATGAATGGCACTCTCACCATTCTACAAATCATATTCATCTTATTGTTAATGATTTTATGAACAACTTATAGAATACAATTTAGCACAAAACATTATGATTTCAGCAATATTGAAACTAATAACATATATAATAAAACAATTACGAATAAGATTTATTGGCAGTAACTTCAGGAGTTTCTAGACCACAACAACAGACATAAGCAATATAATAACAAACATGACCTGCAGAATGGAAAGAGATGGCTGGTACTTGAGAAGCTCCAGTACTACGGGAAGGTGACCTTTGTGGGCCGCTTTGAAAAGTGGGGTAGCGCCATCCTACAAAGAATTTGTTATTGGGGTGAAGATGTTATGAGTGTAATGAATTAAGGTCTCACAATGGGTTTTATATGAATAAAGAATTACAATTTTGTGGCTATGCTTACAATTCATTCAATATGATAGTTTGAAAATAAACTATCAATAAGAATACTTAATTTTTAAATAGAATCAGTGATAAATTTCAATGCTTAAAAATTGTCTTTTGAAAGGTATTTAGATGTCATGATAGACACACAATTTCACAAACCAATCATAATTAACTGCTTTAATACTTTTATTATTGTCAGTATTTATCTTTTGTAAGAGAATTGTAAAAAAAAATATCTTTATATACATACTATACTGAAAGTTATAAAACATATTTCTTAAAAAAATAGAAAAAACTAAAAATAGCTAGTAGATACATCAATAATTTAACAAAATTATTATTTTAAATCAAAAAGACAATGAGAAGTCATAAAAGAGACTCTGAACTGCTGACCTCCCTGGCACTATCCACAGCCACATTGCATTGCAGCAGCTCCTTCACAATGTGGGTGTGACCCATTTGGGCTGCTATCCACAATGGAGTTGCACCATCCTTTGGGGAATACATGTGTTCTTATTTTAAAATGATGTTTGTGTTACATACTAAGATCTTTTAAACATTTGTGGAGATGATGTTTTTTTAGAATTATTTTTTGTTTTGATATTTTTAATAGACATGATAAAATAATGGTACATTCCAAGTCTTCATGAATTGAAAATTTTTTTTTTATTTGAGTAATGATCTATTAAAAATAAAACATTTATTTGAAAATAAATAAATTTATATATTCATTTTTCTTCAAACTGATAAAAAATTCCCTATTTTGAAAATAAAATGAAAACAAGCATTATTATGGACTAAAAAAATTTCCCACTTTTCTGCTTAGATTAATGTTGGCATTGTTGGCAATGAGAAACTTAAGCATTCTCAAATGTCCATTTTGAGCAACAATAAAAGCAGGAGATGCCCCATCAACCATTTGGCAGTTGATATCTGCACCTTTGTTCAGCAATTCCTGAGCCACTTCTAGGTGGTTGCACTGGCAAGCTACAAACAATGGGGTTCCACCATCCTGTAAGTGAGGCATTCATGAATATTAATTTTGAAATCTATATTTTATGAAATAATGTCTAACTCATAAAAATATGATCATATATGAAATAAATAATGATGGTGAGACAAAAATTTGGTTAGTCTATTAAGTATGAACAGATTTAACTGAAAGATAAATAAAAAATAAATTCAATACTTTTAAATACTCACATAACTAGGAACGTCCACAGAAGTTTCATGTGAAATGAGTTCCTTAACGATATCTAAAAAGCCTCCCTGAGCAGCAAAAAACAAAGCACTTGTCCCTGTCTGGATAAATATGAAATGAAATATCGAGACTTAATATTTATACATTTTCTAACGAGTCTTCTGGCTGCTGGGTCAGCTCCTCTTTTTAATAATTCTTGAACACACTCTAAATGGTTGTTTGCAGCCGCAAGAATTAACGGAGTAGTTCCTTCCTTCAAAATGAAATTAACAAAAATGAAAAATATCAAAATTAATATTTTAAATTTTTCGATAAAACCTACTTTATCTTTACAATCTACATGTATTTGTCCGGCTTCTATTACTTTTCTTATTTGGTCCACGTTACCCTGTAGAGCTGCTAAATGCAACTGTTGGTCTGTCGGAGACTCTTTCTAAAAAAATTTAACAGTTTTAATCTTCAAAAAATTATTAAATTTCAAATAGATACGCACTTTTTGAAACATTTCAACGCTTTAAACAATTGACAAAAAAGTAAATTCGATCTATCGAAAAGCCTCATTAGTTTTTAAGTTAATGAAAATTAAGTAAAATTATTATTTATAAATTAAAAATGACCAATAATATGGAATAATTTGCTGAAGTGACAAAAAAAACTTATAAGTTTTAGAAAGTAATTTGAAGTATAAACAGCAAAATATTTGAACAAAACATTTAATTGTATTAGGATAAAAGCTTTTCGTTAACAAAAAATTTTTAGTACTTGAAAATGTTACTTAGTTAACGAAAAGCTTCGTATTTAATAAAATTAACTGTTGTATTCAAATATTTTGCTGTATTTTTTTTGAAAAAAGATTATTTAATTTGGAGTACGATTTGAATCAAACACTTTTATTAAATAAACTGTAACACAAAGCTTTTGAATTTACTTTAAAGATAAAAATTTAACGAGTTTCGAAATAACACGTTTTAAAAATTTGAATAACGTTTTAGTGAAAATTACAAAAACGTTTTGTGTTTTGAATAAACAATTTTTCAAAAAATTTTCTTGTCGTTATAAAATTTTTCCTAAGAGATTACACAATTAACTTTTCTTGCAGTTAAACTCCTGGAATTCAAAAAATTGTCTTGTTTTAACTTCTCAAAATTAATGTATATTTATTTTTAGGTTCTAGATCTAATTTTTCAAAAGAAAATGATAATTTTTACAAAAAAATTTTTTAGAGAATTATTAAATCGTTGATAGAAATTGAATCTAACCATCTTTGCCCGTAGATCTGAGAGATTTGAGTGAGATCAGAGATGGAATTTTCATTGACTGCACTTTTATTTTCTGTTTATGTCAGCAAACTAACTTCAAAAATTTGTTTCTGAACTGATGCAAAACACAGAGTTCAATTTAGCAAGTTTTCTTACTCTTGGAAAAATGTGGGACATCAGCAGATTTCCGAGAAACTCTACAGTTTAAGTTATTTGAAATTCGCACTATGCCAAATTGGAGCTTGAAAGTTTGCTTAGATGCTTCTTCTTGGCTCAGTGCCATTCAATATGGTTGAACATGAAAGTGTTCACGATTGAGAATCAGTTATGCTTTGTGCTCAAACTCATCATTGTGTATTTCTTTAACCCAGTTTGTGACACCAAGGTGGGTCAAATGGAAGCGCATGACTAGTTGTAGGAAGTTTTTTCGGCTTTCAGGTAATGCTCAAGCAAAGGATTTGATGAAAAGCTCTTTCACTTCCATATAACATTGATACTTGATTCAAACAACGTATTTTGGAAAACGTCAAAATTCACCAGTTATGAAGCAACTAGTGCAGAAATGTAGAAAGCTGCATGAAGAAGCAGACAGGGAAGATCTTGAAACTACAAACCTGAACCCAAAATGTCTTGAGAAACTGCTTTGTTGACATGTTTTCATCAGAAGAATGAGACGTAAGTAAGTAAGTAAGTAAGTAAGTAAGTAAGTAAGTAAGTAAGTAAGTAAGTAAGTAAGTAAGTAAGTAAGTAAGTAAGTAAGTAAGTAAGTAAGTAAGTAAGTAAGTAAGTAAGTAAGTAAGTAAGTAAGTAAGTAAGTAAGTAAGTAAGTAAGTAAGTAAGTAAGTAAGTAAGTAAGTAAGTAAGTAAGTAAGTAAGTAAGTAAGTAAGTAAGTAAGTAAGTAAGTAAGTAAGTAAGTAAGTAAGTAAGTAAGTAAGTAAGTAAGTAAGTAAGTAAGTAAGTAAGTAAGTAAGTAAGTAAGTAAGTAAGTAAGTAAGTAAGTAAGTAAGTAAGTAAGTAAGTAAGTAAGTAAGTAAGTAAGTAAGTAAGTAAGTAAGTAAGTAAGTAAGTAAGTAAGTAAGTAAGTAAGTAAGTAAGTAAGTAAGTAAGTAAGTAAGTAAGTAAGTAAGTAAGTAAGTAAGTAAGTAAGTAAGTAAGTAAGTAAGTAAGTAAGTAAGTAAGTAAGTAAGTAAGTAAGTAAGTAAGTAAGTAAGTAAGTAAGTAAGTAAGTAAGTAAGTAAGTAAGTAAGTAAAAATTAAAGTGACCTTTTGTGACCCTTAAACTCCGACCAAGGACAATGACTATTCAATGAGCATACCATGTTTGACCTCAAACCCTTTATTTCCTCTCTTCATTCTATTCTGTTCCAAGTTTCTCTTAAAATATGATGTATTCTTTTTTTTGTAGCAAGCGCTTTGATCTATAAGGAAAAGCGCTTTATAAATACCGCATTACATTACATTCTTGTTTTCCATGCAATGTGGTGTGATGCAACTTTGTGGCATTTTACAAAAAAAAGTTTCATAAGTGAGGTTGTTGAATTAAATGGCATCTTTAATGAATTTTTTAAAACTACAAACATGCCTATAGAAGAGCCGATGTAGCTATCATGTAAGGCCAATGAACGAAGTTTGAAGCAGAAATGATGCATTGTGGGTGTCAGGGAAGATTGAAAAGCAGAAAATGCGTTCAAAAAGTTTGAAAATAAAGGGATAATAATTTTTTCTATTCTTTTAAAAGTGAATTTATTTTTGGTATTATTTTATCGTTCTCAAAATTAAATTTGTTTCAAGAAACTTATACCTTTCTCTAGATTAAGTTTTTTAGATTTTGTTTACAAAAAATAAGATTTTACCAAAAAGATTTTGAAAAAATTTTCAAAATTTATTCTAAACATAGTCATAACTTTTCGGGAGTTTGTAGTGTTTGCACAAAAAAAAGTTATTTGAAGGGAAAACTCTTTGTTTTTCGATCTTTACTAGTCATATCAAATATATTTTTTTTTTTTACAAGTTGTCGTTAGAATTTCTATTGAGTACGTATCTCACCAGAGAACAATTTTTTATGTGTTTTATTCGACGCTTTGAGGGTGTTTTAGCATTTCAAACATGTAACCAACCTTACATAGATAACACTTCTGAAAAAAATTTAAACTCGAAAGTTAAATGTTTTATATTTCAAAATAGAAAAAAAAATTGACACAAAAGACTTGAATAAATTCGTGGAGATTTCTATACAAAATGCAAACATCAAACTTCCTCGGTGATTATTCAGACTTAAGACCCAGTAATGGAATGATATCACTTAAATTTTCCATTGAACAACGTATAAAAGTGCATGTAAACTTTAAAGGCCAATAAACAAGCCGGGAATTTTTTCACAACTTGAAAAATTACTAAAAAATGCTTCAAGAGAATGTTCGACATATTTCAAGTAAACAAATTTGGCTTCACTTTAGAAAATGTAATATGAAAAATAGCGGACATTAAAAAAGCATAAAGTTAATAATAGACAATAATGATTAATGGCATGTCTTTTGACTTAATTTTCATATTAAAAATCAAAATTCTAAAATAGATTATTTTGTATAAAATAAATATGTATATAGCTTTTTTTATTTATTTGTAAATAAGCATTAATTCAGTTTAATACATGAATTTTTCAAGGTTTGGGAATACCAGAAAGCTAGATCGATAAAAAATATCAATACAATATTTTACGCATGAATAAGTAAAAAAAATTCGAAAACTCTGGCTTTTTCATTGTGATAAAATTTTTCCGACAAAAGCTCGAACATTTTTAAAAGTGATTTTCTAATTTTTTTCTTCATCCATCTTTCCTTCCGCTCATTCATTTTGTTGACAAATGCCTAAAATTTGTAAAATTTTTTTTGAAAATTCGGTTTAAGCAATATATGCCTTTGAAATAGACTAATGGTGAAAAAATTCCGAAAAAATGTCAAATAACAATAAATTTCTCCACTTTAAAACACTTATTGGGACATGCTCAATGATAAGAACAAGTCAAAAAAGTTTAAGTAAATAAAAGGAATATGGTGAATTCAGTGTTTAGTTTAACCGCCAATAAAGCAAGATAAAAGGTCAAAAGTGACGTTAATAGAATGGATAGAGGAGAGTGCATGGGTGATTTAAAGAGGAGGTATCAGAGATTTTTAATAGGGTCGAGAAGCGTATAAAACATGGCAGAACTATGCAAAGAAAGTTTGGAAATAGTTTAAAGTAATTGATAAAAATGTTTTTCAAAAAGATTTCAAAATAATTTCTTTTTATTTTCTGAAGAAATGATTGAAAATCAAATTGAAATTCATAGAAATAAGATAAATGTAGAGTTAAAAAGAGCATAAAACTGCAAGAATTAAATTTATTTGCATAAAAACATTTGTAATTTGTAATGACTTCTTGTTGTTTTATGGCTGTTAGAAATGACACCGGAAAAAACAAAAAAATATCCTCGATACTATCTGCAAGTAATAAAAACATAAAAAAAACCTCAATAATTTATAGATACAAAGTTCAAACTGAAAAAAATTAATTAAAACCAATCAATATCAAGCCATTCCCCTTCTGCGTAAAATATCAGCATTTTTGTTTAATGTTCGACATCGTTTGGCAAGGCCACGCATTGATTCTCTATCGATTATTAGTTTTTATAGTTCCTTCTCAGCAATACTGGCAGTTGTAGCACCGATAGCAGTTCTTGGGTGGTATCTTGTCTTTTAATCTTTCTCACACTAAAAATCTTCAAGGAGAATTGTCTTTTCAATAGATTAGAAAAACAACATTAAAAATAAGTATTAAGACGAGGGCATAAAAACGTGTTTTTGGGCATAAAAAACAGAATTCATTAAAAAAACGGAAAAAAATTAATTTTACTGAGCACACTCATGTTTGATAATTTTCTGTTGGCTCAAAAAAAATAAAAAATATTCTAAGAGCCCAAAAATATAAGAATGGTTCGAAGTTATATGGATTCCTCGAGGACAACAGTGTTCAGTCTTCCCCACTTTTTTAATCTGGCTTCTCGCCATTAAGAAGAATAATTCTCGCGTAAAAGTATAATGAATTTTAAAATGATTACTTTAGTTTATTGAAGTTACAAAAACAAAAAATCAAACTTTTATTTTGAAATTCACAACTTAGTGGTAATAATTAAGCGAGTTTGTCTTTTATTGGTCAAAAAGTATTTGATCTTTTTTAAAATGATTGGAAAAAAAACTGAAAAAAAGAAATATTTCATATAAAATAATGAAAAAAAGTTGCATTAGAACTTGATAATTTTGTTTTGAGATGATTGACATCTCAAAATGTATTTGAAAAGAATTGAACTGAGGGAAATTTCACCGCTAGTAACTCTTTTTAGTTTATTTTTTGTTTAGTTCAAGAATTCATTTAAAAAAATAATTCAAAGTTTTCTAAATTAAAATATTTTCTGAAATACAAAAAAACTAACGTTGAAATTTAATTTCTCTAGTTGGTTGCATCAAACTCCCATGTTGAAATGATTTTTGATGAATTTGAGTTTTAGTTTTTTTATATTATTCACATTTAACTGAAAACTCTTGAAATATTTTGGTGAAAAATAATTCTAAGACAAAGTAGAACAACAAAAAGTCAAAAATATTACAGTGCCTTTTCATTATTTAACGTTTTACATGCGTCCATTTCTCATCTTTCTGTGCATTAAAGCCATCTAAAACTGTTCAGAAGAAATACTTCTCAAAACTCAAAAAAAAGATTCATATTTATTACTCCAAAAAATTTATGATATTAAAAGAATTTCTAGAAAAATATTAAAAATATTTGGTTGGGAGGCACGCTGGACGTTGTTACAGTATAAATGTATATGCTTTCTCACAAATTATGCGGTCTGCAGGTCAATATCGCAACGGAATTTAATGTGAATTTTTCATAAGTTATTAGGAATTGATTAAATTTTATTGAAACAAACTCGCAAACAAATGTTAAAAGTTATCGTTAAACATATATATCGATTTGCCTTAAATGAAGATTCTTCAAAATATGATTCAAAATACTTGCAACAAAAAATTTAGTAAAATATAAAAACTCAAAGTTTGTCAGTTTTTTAAAAATATTTTAAAACATGAAATTATTGTGGTTTACATATCAAAAAAGACAGAAGTGCTGAGCTAGATCGTGTTTTGAATAGTTGAAACAAGAATTTTAAGCTATTTATTCACATCTTTCTCTTTATAGGGTGGAGAAATGTTTGGAAAACTGCATTATTAGTGTTTCAAAGTGTTAGAAAACGCTCTTTTAAAATGTCTTTTAGCCAAACATTGCTCAAGCTATGAAAATTTGAATTGGTTATTTTTGAAATGTATTTTATATAGAATAAAAGTGAAAACATAGTTGAATGTATTTCTAATTGAATTTTTCAAAAAAGAATTTGTGTCAAAAGTGGAATTGAATGAAGAAACAATCCAAAAGACCCATCATCATCTTATTGAAATGTGTAAATTTAATAATTAAAAACAAATCATTTCTATTTTAACCTTGAATAATTATTTTTATCAATCAATTCGATTATTATAAATTCAAATTATTTTTTTAAAGTGAATTCAAAATAAAATTATTTTTTTGTAAATTATGTTTTTAATGAAATTATTTTCATGAAAACTTCTATTGAAATCTCAAAAACAAACAACAACTAACCAAATCTCCCTGAATTTTCAAATTTTAATTTAAAAGATAAAAAATTCAAAACGTACATTTAATATACTGTTATACTGACAATTATCTAAACATTATTTAGAATTTTCGTGTTGGATTAATGCTTACAAAATTCACTTTATTTTTGATCAGTTTTTTTCATAACCAATCAAAATCATTATACGAACCAAGCTAGACACTATGAAATATCAATATTCAAATTATAATTATTTCAATTCTATAGCGTGCTTTATTCACACAATGAATAGTATGGAGGCGTTTGGGACGTTTACGTAGCGTGTGGTGTTGTGTATGACGTTGAATTATATGCAACGATAAAACAATGAAATGAAAAAAAATTAGAATAAAATGAAAAAACTGAAAATTGAAGAGAATAAAGATTTAATTATTAATCATATAATAAAAATGATAAAATTTATCAATTAATAATGATAATTTAGCAACAAAATGATAACAGAATAGTGATAATGAACTAATTAATAAATTTTCCCCACACCAAATGTCAAAACAAATGCTCCTTCTAACTACAAGTCATTCTTGTTCTCAAATCTTCCAAAAACAATATTGCCAACTCAAGGATTTCTGGACGACATTTTCAAAACTTGCTAAAAAACTAAACTCAAGAATGGCATTCAAAGCATTACGTTTGAATATATATTTTTTCAAAATTAAGTTGATTTTTGAAGGATGTTGAAGCGTTGTTGATAAATAATACAAGACCAGTGCGAAGTTTCGTCGTCACCCTGTGATGTATGTTTGTACACAGCAATCGGTAATCTTGTCTTATCAAGTCTTGAAGCTTGAAAAAAATTGTAAATAAAAATTTTTTTTCATTTCCACTTCATAAATTTTTTATCATTAATGATTATTTAGTTTTGTTGATATTTTATTAAAAAAAAAACAATTTTTTTAATGAATACAAAAACATTGTGTAGTGAAGGTAGGGACGTTAGCATGGCTTATTTTATGAATTACTTGTATGTTATTTTCACAAAAATTATTTTTAAAGAAAAACTTTTAAGTTGTAAGAAGAGATAAAGTTCAAATCATAAATTAAAAATTTTTTTTGCAATCAAACCATTTTTGCTTTTATTTGATTTATAAATCAATTATTTATCGCATTCTTTTTCGTTTTTAAAAACATTTTCAACTTTTGAACCTCGCTTTTTTCATTAATTATGTTGTGTTTTTTAGTCTTTTCTTGTGTTGCCATCAAATGAGAAAAAACTAGCCGAACTAGTGGAATTGATACATGCTTTTTAGCTATAGTACAAGGGTTGAAAAAAATCGATTCAAAATACTAAATTAATAATTGCTATCAAGCTAATAAAAAAGTCCAAAAAATATTAAAAAATAGCAAAAAAAAACATTTTTTGAACGTATTGTTTTCTGTGTTTTTCCGAAAACATTATAAATTGTTTTCCTTTATGGAACAAAGATGATTTCTTACATTCACGAAAAAAACTACCATAGTTTCTTTTACCAAATTAACAAAAAAAAAAGTTTTGTTTTGCCTAAGCCTCCAGTTTGAATATATACTCATGAATAATTCTAAAAAAAATTTTCTAATAAGAAAATAACTTTTCATTTATCAAACTAAACAAAACATTCAAAATTGAGAAAAAAAATTTTAAACCAAAAAAAAACTGTATAAAAAACAGGGTGAATTTTTTTTGTCAGTTCTACACAGCAAGTCTTTCAGACAATGGTGATCAGTATTGAAGGCGCAGAGGATTATAAGTTTATAGAGCATGTATATCAAATAGATAGGAAGCATTAGAGGAGGTTTAAATGGAGTGGGAGCTGGATTCGGAAGGGTTTAAGTTGATGGTGGTGCTTCGCTAAAGAAATTGTGAGAAATTGTATTAATGACAACTATATCAATTAACTTGGAAAAAAATGGTGGATTTTATTGTGTATGACTGAGATTGATGAGAATTTCTCAGAAAATCAAAAATCTTTATGCATCAACAAGTTTATTAGCTGTTGTGTTTAATTCCATCATTTTGTACATGAATTGTGAAAACCTTTAAATTATTCCGTAAAAGTAGTTGGGAAGAACATTAAAGAAACTTGGCAAAGAATTGCTGAGCTGGAGGTGTTGCGATTCATGCAATCTTATTTGGTTTTCGAAGTTTATTTATAGTGTAGATTGGAAACCGAGAAAAACAAATGAATAAAGCTTCAGTGAAGAGTCGTTTGTGAGTGTCTCATCTGTCTGTGTTTAATAGTAATTAAAAGAAAATAAAGAAAAATATAGTAGTAGAAGTTTCAATAGGAATATTAATACTAATAAATATGAAATCATGAAGTTAGTGTTTTCAATTCCACAAACAAGAACTGCTCAAATCTTCGTTTCGTTTCAAGGCAAGAAGCACCTTTCTCTTCCATTAGGACCACAAGGTTCGTTCATAGGCTTTTATGATGTTGGGTTATTGTGGAGATTGAAATATTAAAGATAATGAAAAAATTGATATGATAGAAATTTATAAATTTTTTGTTATAATGAAAATTTTCGTCAGAAGACTCTTGACAGTTAAAATCGCAGTAGATAAATTTATATAATAAATAAGGAATAAATGAATAAGTAAATAAATAAATATAAAATGGAATAAAATATATGAAAAACAGAGATGACTCAAACTTTTTGCATAACCAAAATACCCACTATTAGTTGTTGAGAAATTCTCATATTTCTCCCAGAAATTCAAAAAATTTTCATTTTATATTTTTTCCGTTACATTTTCTTAAATTTTTATTTGTTTCTTGCTTTACGACATCTCTGCAGATTTAGAGGCAATCGATGAAAACCTATATACTGGATGCTTTGTCCACATCTAGAGTCCTTATATCTTGGGTCATTTAACCCTCCTAATTCTGAAGTTGCAATTACGCTTTCAAAGTTTCGTTGTGAGACGGAGTTAAGGGAAGTTAAAAGATAATTTCAAATTTACAATTGGAAAATTCTAATAATATTGAAATCGTTTTTTAATTTATCAATAAATACTTTACTACTTAAAAAATTAATTTATAAAGACCATTATCAACTTTTTCACTGTATTTTAAATCTATTTTAAATCAAATTCTATTGAAATCTTAGATAAAATTAACAAAATAAATTTGATCAATCAAACGTATCATTTTAAAAACTTAGTTTCAAACATCAAATTTGTTTAAAATATTTCAGATATTTTTGCTCTCCAAGATAAAAAATACAAAGCATGTATGATTGCATGACTTAAATCCCTTTTGGATTTTCCAATTTCATAATTCTGTTTCATCATTACTCCTAGTTGAGATAGATTAGACGCTCTTGAAGCTCTGCAAGGACCGTCAAAAAGGGACCTCATGAAACTTTTCTGCACAATTGGAGCAGTTTGATACTAGGTTCAAAGCATTGTGATCTACTTTTTATAAAAAGAAAGATGCTACTGGAAAAAAAAATAAATAAAATTAACAGAAAAAAATTGAATTTTAGTTAATTTTAATTTATTTTTAGTTGTCTACATGTCAAAGTTTGGACCACTCTTCACAAAGAAAAATACCTGTTTAGCTCTGTGGCTCCATTTTTGTGAAATTATCAAACTAATGTGAAGATAATATTTTTTATGAAAATGATTCAAGCCTTTAAAAATTCTGTTTGAGATTTTTTTCGAAATATTTTGTTTGAGTTAACACACCATAGTTCAGCTTCCAAACAATTCGGGTGTTTATGATATTGTAGGAGTATTGTTGTTCAATTCGATTATGAAAATCTTTTTTATATGAATTTTAACAATTAACACAAACCATGAAATATTTTACATCTTTTAATAAGCTATTTCTCATTACGTGAAAATTTTTTGAATATATTTTTAATCAGCATTTAAACCTCCATAGATCACAAAGCACCATCCAAGTGGATCAGATTACAGTAAAAACACATGGTTATTATGATTTGATCAAAAAATTATCAAAAAAAACTTATTATATTTTTAAAACTCCAATTCGTTGAAATATTCATATAAACACAGAAAATTTAATTTCTGTTGAACAATAAATGTATTTAAAATTTCCTCATTATAAAAAAAATAATAAAAATAAACATAAAAAAACTAAACAAGCTACCATTAAAAATTATCAAAATAAAAAAAAAAATAGAAGTCTATTCTTTAAAAAATCAGAGTAAAGCTAAAAACATCTCAAACCATGACATGAGTAAGTTTTAGGTTCACTTTTCATTTCAAACATAATGTAAATCCAGAATACCTATGCTTTTATACCCCGCACAACTAGCACGCAAGTATTTGTGATTTGTTGAAGAAAAAAG
Organism: Pterobdella sp. o SKG-2022; assembly: GCA_964035795.1. Classification (NCBI taxonomy): domain Eukaryota; kingdom Metazoa; phylum Annelida; class Clitellata; order Hirudinida; family Piscicolidae; genus Pterobdella; species Pterobdella occidentalis. The sequence goes on along the minus strand of OZ038321.1, from coordinate 26,072,386 downwards.
TCTATTTATTATTATCAATGTTTTGATGAGAATTTATACGAACAGGTTCACTTTTAAAGATGTTACAACTCAGGGTATTTTTATCTTAATGTTGTAATGTGTTGTTTATCGATGTACGGTACTGTGTTTTATATTACTTTGTATTTATATTGTTTCCAATTTTGTCTATTATTTTGCATTTTTTGTTGTCTTGTATTCTACTGTTCTTTATTGTATTATAAAATTGTATTTCATCTCTTTGTATTTTATTGTATTGCACTTTATTGTATTCTACTGTATTGTATCATACTGAATCTCTCACTCAACCCCATGTTGGACGCATGGATTTTTTATAAGGAACGTTTCAAAGACCCCCTTCAATTTACAAGTTTCTAATAAGTAATAATTCAGTATAATAACTGCAAATATTGTAGGGTAAAAACTAAACGAAAGTTTAAAATATATGTATTAAATGAACTTTATACGGTATTTGCGTTTGTATTTCATACTAGTCAATTAGTTATTTGCTATAATAAATTTTGCAAAAAAATAAATTTTTCTCATTTTTTTGAGGCGAATTGAATATTGTTTAGACAATTAGCAGTCATTAGGTTTTTTCTTATGAAAAGATTCTCGAGCCTACCACTTAATTTTTCAAGCAGACTTTTATATAAATTTTTTAATTACGTACTATTTGTTATTTCAGAATTATTAAATTCATTTTGAACGATTACAATAATAAATAAAAAAGTCTTAAAATTTTAACTAAATTAATTAGCCGTTTGAAGATGTATAAAAATTAATTTCTCCAATAAATTTATATAAAATTAATAAAAGAAATTCAAAAGAATATTTTTTTGTTAGTCAATGCTATAATACCTATACAGAAAACGAAGAACTGGCGCTTATATGCTCTTATTTAAATGTATGTAGGCCAGTGTTAGTTTAAAGAGCTTGTACGAAAAATAGATATGAATTTTTATTATGCTAATGAATTAGTTATCTATGTTGATTAGTTTTAAAACCGATTGAAGACCGTTCAAAATTCAATTTATGTTTTTTTATACGAATAACGCTGATCTCAAATTAGTGTTTTACATTTTTAATATAGGAACCTAAAACCTTAGTGTCAAAACAGCTGATGTTTGAAGCAAAGTTTGAAAAAGTTTAAATCAGTTGAAATTTTAAACTTTTGTATTTGCATAACTTATTGTATCATGGATTGTTGCTACTCGTTCATCCCAAATAACAACATGAGTAATAACAATATCAACAAACAATCCTTTGTGGAAAGCAGCTTTAACGGAAAAGGTATTGAGTTTTGTCGCAAGGAAGAGGGGAACAACGACGGGTACGTTACAGTTATTCTGAGTATTTTGCTATGCACATTCTCCATTATTCACTATTAGTTTCTTTAATAAAATTAGTATCAATTTGAATTATTTGTTTGAAATTTTTCAGTCTCGATTGAGATGTACAAGTTATTAAATGCTTAATGGAAACTTGAAAAACCATAATTTTTTGGTATTTATTCTAAATAAGCGCTGGTAAGTTTTTGAATTTTTTTTGAAAATTTTTAACACGTCAAAATTTGAGCGCTTTTATAAACGGTTGAAATTCATTTTTTTTTTAAATTTTGTTCAAATCAAATCATTAATTTTTAATAAAAAGAAATAAAGTTGAAAAGTCTACATTCAAAGTCAAGGTCTTCATTCCATAATCTTTATAGTTATCTACTTGAAGGTTTGTAGATAACATAAATGCCCTATTTTTTGATTATAATTTGAATATTTCTATTGATTGCCAGCTTTTTTTGCAAGTTATAAGCAAAGATTAGGCACAGACGTATTATTTTGCTTATGTTGATTATATGAATTTTTAATTCGGGCCATTTGACGGTTAACATTCAGATACATAAAAAAAACTTGACGGATAATACATTATTCAATCGGAAGCAAGAAAAATTAATTCAAATAAAATGTGGGCATTGATAAGTCAAAAAATTCATAGAAAAAAATAAGAAGTTGATCACAAACTGAACCAGACTTTATAAGGCAAACTTCCATTATCAAGTATTTGAATGTTCCAAAAAAAATAAAATAATACAAGTGAAAACTATAAAAAACTATAGAAAAAGTCTGAAAACATTTAATCAAAAACTGTAAGTTTTTGTATAAAATTTTAATTCATTGTTGGCAAGCCTATTCTAGGCCGGGGGTATAGTTAGGCTCCGAATGGCTTGATAGATGGTTTCACCTACTCGGGATGTTTAGATGTTTGTCAGAAAATAATATAAACATTATCAATGGGTCTTTGAAGTTTTTAAAGGTTTTTGTTTTTGATTTTGAGTGTTTCATGGCTCAATATTGAAAAGTTTATTTTAAGATTTTTTGCTTGAGTCCCATTTTCATACAATCCTTTCATTATGTTCCATTAATTTTGTACTCAATAATGAACAAAGCAATAGAAAAATTTAAGCAGAATAACAATTGTTGAAGGTTCTTTAAAAGTTTTGCAGTGACATCAATTATAAGCAATATGCTTTGAAAAAAGCCGAGATTTATAAAGAGAACATTGTAAATGTTTTGAGGTATACGGTATTTTTTTTTTACATCGTTAATCTCAGATGTTTACTTGATTTGAAGTCAAGAAATAATGCTTTTTTTGAGTAAAAATTTTGAAGAACATTTTTTAAAGTTATTTGTTAAGCTTGAAACTACACTCTAGGTAGTCTTTCATTGCTAAATTACGTACCTCAAGCATATAAAGCGATTGTATGGAAAAAATTTGCAATACAGATAATTCAGTACAAAAATTTTTAAACTTAGTATGAAAGTTAGCTTTTTTCAGTTTTTCTTCAAAGTCAACACTATTCAAAAACACTTTTTTAAAAAGACTGCAAAAATATATTTTCAGTTAAAATAATTCTTTTCGACTTGCGATACAGCTATAATAAATTCACAAGAAGTCAATCATCAGTCATCCTTTAAGCTTATCAATCACTGCTTGAGATAACTTCGCTTGAGCAATTGGTCTTTAGAAAATTCACTAAAAACCTCAACTCAGTATCTAACCTTATTTCAGGGTTCATTATATAATGCTGATTAAAATATAAATAAAATAGTCATAAAAATCTGATGTCATGACTAAGAAATTCTTTGAGAATTTATTTTTAGATTCTTATGCGCGATTTATGATTTCTTCGTTCATCAATATAAGCCGTAAGAAATACAAAATTCATTTAGAAATTATTCTTTCTATATTTTGTGCGAAAATAACCAAACTTATGATAATGCTTTGAATACATACATGGATTACAACAGTCAGACTACATGGAAACAATGGGGGAATATTTGCTAAACGAATTCAGCCGATGTCTAGTGCTCTCAAATAATAATAAAGTTGTATTTTAAAATGTTCCTACCCCACCGAAGATATTATGTTTTTTTATTGAATAGAAGCTCGATTGAATATTTTTCAACAATAGAATCTGAGTTTAAAATTTTAAACGATCGTTCTCAATACCAAGTTTTATTTTTCTAATATTGCTACGAATCACAATATTGGAAACTTCACTGAATTTTTTAACATTTAAAATCATTCTGATCATTTTCAACTTAATAGAATATCTCTAAAGTTTCAACACATTATTGAATAAATATCTATAATTAAGCTTTAAATAGTTCAAAATCAAAAAGAATTTAATCTTCTAAGATGTATAGAAACTTTTAGAAAAAATCTTCAAATTATAGAGATATTTTTTAAAATTATATCTTTTGAAGCCTGCTTTTATGACAAGTTAGTTTCCAGTCAGTCAGAGTCTACACGAAACCTTAGCATATTTTTAACTTCAATTTATTTAATATTAAGCCACAGTTAAAGCATGAGGCTTTGCTAATCTGCCATTAAATTGAAGAAACAATGGTTCTATGAATTCGATTCATTATTTATGTTTTTCATATTCAATTCAAATACTCTTTTGATATAAATTCTAAGATGTTAAAAAGATTTGGAATTTTTTTGAATTTAAAAAAAGTATTAATATTCATCTTGAAAGCATATAATTCGATTTTGAGTTAAATTGTTTAGCATAGTATTTTTTCTTTCAACGCATTGCGGCGTTAAATTGGTTTTCGTGGCAAAATACAAATTCATAAAAGTTTATTTCAAAATTTCATTAAAAATTTATGAAAAAAAAAATTCTTGTTATGTTAGTTAAAATTTATTTATAAATTTTCAGCTTTTTAATTAAATTTTGAAAACGTTTTAAGCACTAATGATTTCAAAAATTTAAGTTCACAGAAAAATTTAAATAAATAAGATTTGCCATAAATTAATAGAAAAAAATGAACTTTTTTTTTTGTGAAATCATTTTTTTATAAGAAAAATGATAAAACACACAATATTTTATAAGGTACATGCGTTAATATAAGTATTTTTATGGTTGTAAGCAAAGAAGGTAAACATGGAATATTTGTGTTTTTTTGACAAATATATTCCTGAAGGCTTTGAACTGTTTGAATCGCTGTCACAACACCATTAATAACGAGAGAAACTATGGTAGAGCGTATGAATAACTTTGATGAAGTATCTTTCGAGTAATAGCTTTATTTTCTCTTCAAAATAGTCCCCTTTCAAGGCTTGTGTCTTAAATTACTACACCAATCTGTTAAACTTTCATGATTTATTATCTACCTTTTCAATTTTATTTCCATTCAACTGTGTTTTTTTATTTTTCAACGATATACTATCTTTTGTATCTTTATTCTGTTGTTGTATGCTGTAAAACTTCCAAAATTAAAACATTCCGGGAGTTTCCATGAATAAACTTTTGAGCAAAATACTCAAATTTTTTGAAATTTTCAGGAAAATTTTCATTGGTGGACTGTGTTGGCAAACAACTGCAGGTGGCTTCACCTATTTTGTTAACATAACAATTATACTTAACGAGTAAAGTGATAAACTATCAGCTTTTAAGCAAAAACGCAGTTATTTAACTCTTCAAATCAATTGATGCTTTCATTTTGTGGAAACTAGTTTTCAAAATTAAAACTTTCCAATCATGAATTTTTTTTAACAGAGACGCTGAAGGCATACTTCGGCAAGTATGGAGAGGTAGCTGACTGTACTATTATGAGGGACTTGGTCACCAAACGTTCAAGGTCATTTTGTTGTATTTTTAAAGTTAAAAATTGAAAAATCTTTTTTGAATTAAACATATTGTTTTGAAGTTTCTTTAATAAAAAATGAAATACAAAGAGGTTTTGAATACTAATAATTAATTTTTTTGAGTTATATGATTGTTTAATGAGAAGTTCTGTTGCACTGAAGAGAATGAAACCATGAACGTTCGAGTCTGAAATAAAGTCTGCAAAAAGACATAAAGCCCCAAACATCAAACCCTTATTTTGGGAAAATCTAGCTTGTAATAGAAGCTTATAAAATTTAGACTCAAACAGCCTTATTGGAGGAAAACAGTTGAAAAGCTAAACCACGGCAACTTGTGTGGAAGAGAAATCTGAAAAAAAAATTTTTTGTTAATCTTTTCAAAGCTTAAGCAAAAGCTGCATGGATTATTTTTGTCTTTACATCTAGAGTAGAAATAACAGAGTATACCTACCTTCCTATTAACTTATATATTGCATCGTGTGGACCATCAATAATAAAGTAAAAAAGAAACATAAAAGGAATCTCCATCAAAATTCTTATTGAGTTGATAAGGTACATGAGAAAAGAAATTTGTCCAGCATAGTTTGAAAATTTTAATACTGGATTACTATCGTTGTGCTGTGGGTCTTTTATGTATTTTAATTAATTTTGCAAAAATTATTACATCAATGATTAATCGAGAATTTTTGAACGTATTAAAACCATAAAAAAAACATATCTTTAACGTTGTGATCTTAATTGCATTCGCACTGGAAAAAATCAATGATAATTCAATAAGGCTGCATTTCGTATGACTGCGGCATTGATTGAATCATGAAAGCACGCAAAAAATGCAGATCCTACGAGATCATTTCCAATTTAACACACGTTTGTAAATGAAAAAACATACTTTTTTTTGGACAATCAAAGCTAGAATTAGTTTTTTGATTTAATATTTTATTTAGAAAAATAAAACAATTCAAATTTTCAAAATAGCATGGAGGTTTGGATGGAAGGCACCTTAAACAGCATTAAAGACATATAACCATGCAATAACAGAAATTAAATACAAATTATAATGGAAAGTATGGAAAGATTGTTAGCTTTAATTGGTTACTGAACAAATGGGTCCAAAATGACTGCCATTTTTTTTAACTTTTCATAATCTTAATTCAAAAAGTTTTTTTAATGTGTAAATATATCACTTTTAAAAATCAATTTCGAAATTCTAAGAAACGTCTGCTTATAATTACATACTGCTTCTTTGAAAAAAGTGAAATTATTTTCTGTTGAGATTTTTTAAATTTTAAGATTCAATAACCCTTCCACTTTGTTTGACACCTTAGAACATACTCCATATTGAAAATTTATATCTTTTCAAACGATTTTACCATATTATTGGATACATATTTTATTTATTATCTATTAGTTTTTTGTTTTCATTAATCACTTGATGCATAAAAATGATATTCTTGGTTTTTTCAGTTAATCAAAATTGAACTTCAGTAAAAGCCAAGTGATGTTTGTCGACAGCCTTCTACCAGAGTACAATCTTCTGTGGCAACCTTTGACGGCACTACAATGCCATTATTTTTGAGCTCAAAATCCCAGATGTTACTTTAAACACCGGCATCAACTTCATTTAATCGTGCAAGTTTCTGTCTCAATTGATACTTTCAATAACTCATTAATTTTCTCAAAAGTGAACTACTGTAATGCGCTTTTCTACTGAAAGTTTTTTTGAATAAACTACAATTTTTTTAAAACCGTGTGGCTCAAACTGCTTATCTTAGTCCTTCTCGTGTCTCTCTCGGTCATTTGCATTGACTGACAGTTTTCAAAAGACCCAAGCTTGATTTTTTTGTTTCTTTGTCCGAGTTGCCAAGTTTCGCCATTTTTTTTTCTATCAGTCATATTTCAATCAACCGCTCAAACCCTTAACCTTTGGTCTCCATCAACCAGCTTCAAGTTAGATACAAGTCCATCTGTTGCCAGCAAACTCCACGTCTGGAAAAATCTTTTGTGATCAATCTACCTTCATCTTTTTCTCAAGATTGCCGATTTGTGAAAAAGTTTATTCAAACCAGTTTCATTCCTTCATAACTATTTTACACGTTTCAAGCACTGAAGTTAAGATTGTTTGAAAACTGTTCATTAGATAAATCATGTTTCAAACAATAATATTGTCATTTTTATCTCATTTTCTTAATATTTCATTGAAAAAAAAAAGCTTTGTTAAAAAAATAAATTAGGGTTAGTAGTGAAATTTTGGAAATTATTTGAAATATAAGTTTTTTTGTTTGAATATCATTTTTTCTGACTTTTTAGTCATACGATATTCTTAAGCTGAAAAATTCGCCATCAATCAAAAAAAAAACAAATTTTTCAAAATTACCATTTCCAAAAAATATTTTCAAAATTTTTAATTCAAAAAATAATTTGAGATCCTTTCATATGGCTTAAAAATCTTGCAGAATAAAATGGTCTTTTTTTGAATATTTTTGTTTTTCCAGCTTTGATTTTTGATTTTAAAAACATAATCAACTAATATATTTTGTTTGAGCTATACACTTTCACCACAAATCTCGAAATAAACCTTTGTAAAACATGTAGATGAACTCGTAAACATTTTAAAAAATTTTAATTTTTTATTGAAACAAGATATTCATTCATTTTTTTGAAAATTTTTCAAATGACGTTATTCATTTTATTATCATAGGAGAAGTTAAAAATATGAGCAGTATAGTAGTTTTTATTGCTCGTATTCTTCATTAAACACCGACAAACTATTTTTATTTTAGTTTTCCCACTACTTTTAACTAGCATCGTTACTTTTAACATATTTATTTTCGACTATTATTATTTATTTATCTATACAAGAAAATAGAAAATGATTTCCCATTTGCCAGTTATACAGTGAAATATTATACAGAAATTATAACCAATTAGCGGGTTTAGACTCAAATTTCTTCACTTTATATTAATTTAACTATAATTCTCTATCTTTTTACAGTTTAATGCAAACACTGATAACAAAATAGATTAGTTATATAATGCAAATGGTTTGAGCTACAAAATTAATACAAGAATAGCAACAAATTGTATTTATAAATCTCTTCAACAAGAAAATCTCGTCATCATTATTCTCACTGTCTTTGGTGTCCCTTCTTTTACTTTGATTTGTTTTTTTGTATTCTTTTTTTCTTATTTGCTTCTTCTTTTTTTATATATTCCATTCTCAACCAACTCAGTTGTATCATATTTTTGATAAAACTTTCTTACATATTTTCCATGAAATGTCACAAAGTTTCTCCAATCTTTGAAAAAGTTAATTTCCACAAATTCAAAAGCGAAAAGTTTTTTCAAAACGATTTTTCAAGTAAAAATATGCAGACTAGATCTATAAAAAATTAAACAAAAATATCATTAATACACAGGTAAACTAACAATAAATTTCTTTACACCTGATTATTCTTTTGCCTTCAAGTCTCTAAATACAATTTGAGTCTTAATTATAACGAAATTAAATGCAAGAAAATGCAGTTTCTTTGCTACTTCATTTTTAAAGTCAACTAATCTTAAAGCCTTTTTATGGCAGGCATATCAAAAGAAAGAAAAATTTATGTCACTGGTTTTCTATAAAAAATGAGCAATTAATTTTCGATAACATTTGCATTTTCGGTATGTTTATGACGAAATAAGTACCAGCCAGAAAACGAAAATAAAAATCATTCTATTGAAACAACTTCTATATAGTGACAGTCTTTTGAAAGCGAAGTAATTATTAAATTACTCGTTGGTGAATCCAATTGAATAGAAAAAACTGCTGAAATAAATGAATATAATAGAATAATTTATAAAATAATGAACACTTCAGGGGTTTTGGGTTCGTAAACTTTTGCAACCGAGAAAGTGTCGACAAAGTTCTCAACAATGGGCCACACACTATCGATGAAAAACTGGTTAGTTGACTTTATGATCGAATCGTATTGATTAGTTGCCACAGCTCTCATTCATTAATAATTTGTCTGAACGTTAATTCAAAGAATATCAGTTTGATTCATATTTAACCAAAATTATTATTGTGTTATGATTCATAGGTTTTTAGCCCTACGTTAAAAACTTTTGTCTTCAGTTCAAGCTTTTACGCTGATAAAACAACTAATCTGATGAAAATAATGTAAACAAATAACCTCAAAAAAATAATTCAAAATTCTTCAATGAACTCTTGCAAACTGTTATGAAAACAAATGTAATTATATAGCATTAAAGTAGGCATACATGCTAAAATCTCAATAAGCCGATGCAGAAAGCGTTCTATGATAATAAATAAATTTTATCAGTGCAGGTGTGAGTCCTGTTGTTTTAGATCATAATAAGAATTTTATATTTGAATGAATGTGGGAACTCGCTAAAAGAGTGAGTGAAAAGATTATAAAGAGTTTTAATCACCAATTAAAAAGACATATAATGACATTAATAAAACTTATAACCAAATAATTTAAGTAACATTCAGATTTAAATTCAAGTTTTTATAGGAATTTGAATAAATATTTTAGTTATGTTTCGTAACGAAAAACATCGAATAAGAGGAATTTTTAATACATTTATTGAGAACCAAAAGCTATAATTTTCAATAAGTTTAGCCTTGTCATAAAACGTTAGCGAAAAAATTAAATTGTAATTATGTTTATATAGTAATTCAGAGACTATAATTATTAATCATTAGCTAATTATTTGTAAGTTATTTTCTATTTCAATGTCTATGTTTAAAACTATTCTTAGATTTTTGCATTTCAATTCAGAGCATACGGCACCTTATGGATTATTTACTCAGAGATTAAGACGATAATGCTTTAAACTAATAAATCATATGAATAAAGAAATTCTTTTTATAGGATATAATAAAAATCTCTAAAATTAATGATTATTCCATGCAAAAAATTAATTAAGAAACGGATATTAATTATATCTTAGATACCTGATGTCGATATGATAATCAAATCTTGAGACTTTTAAATACTCAAGTTGTGATATATTTTTTTTTAATCAAATATCATTTATCAATTAATAAATTTAATGCTTAAAATGCACATAAGACAATTGAAAATTAAAAATTTGAATTATTGAAATTTATTCTAAAAAATTAAAAACTAACAAATCAAAAAGTTGAAATTTTTGACAATGGTGCTTTTTATTTCATACATATTACATTTTTAAAAATAACTTCACAAAAAGAGGCAATATTTTGATAATTTTTCACTATTTTTATTCAACTAAATTTTCAACAAACTCAACTTTGTCAAAATTTGTTAGTCTAATGAATTATGACAAAGTTCAAGTTTAATTTTAAAATAAGTATCAAAATTTTGCCTTTTTTGTGAAGTTATTTTTAAAAAACAATTTACAAAAAATTGATACATGGTGTTTCTAAAAAACATATTATATTCATATTTAAATTATATATTATCTATATTGGTAAAAAAATGAGAAAATATAAATATCGAAACCTATATTAAACCATTGAATGACAACCAGGTGGATGCTAAAGTGGCAGTACCCCGACCAAAAGGAGGTCCCTCTGCAAAAGTGAGACTCAAGTTTATATGATAAAGAATTTCAAATTTTTAATTTTTTGATAAAAAAACGAAACAATATTTTTTTCATTAAATGCAATTTTTTCAATTTTTTTTTGTTTTTAAAAGAAAATTAGGTACAAAAGTTGAATTATTTATTTATGTAAGCTACTTTTTTTTAATGTAAAACCGAGTATTTATTTTTTAAAATAGTGAAAAAATTGAAGCTGAAAAAAGAAAGAATATAAAGTTATATGGGAAGAAGAAATTAACTACAAACTAAATAATGAACGAAATCAAATAATGAAAAAAATGTAAAAAAATATAAGCTACTTGAACTAATAAATTAAGATATTAGTATATTTTCAATAAATTTAATGTTGTATGGACCTGGTAGTAGTATCACTAGTTGAGTGAAAAAAAAATTTTTATTTTTTAGAGGTTTCCACATATTTAGCACAAACTTCATTTGAAATTGAGTTTTATAGGAAAGTTATGGCTGGAAACCTTTTTAATGACTGTTCAAAAACAATAGAGCAATAAAAGATGCCAATTTACATGGATGTAATTGAATTCAAGTTGTGCATAAGTTTGTCTTTAATGAAAAAGTTTCAACAAATAATTTAATCAGTAATTAGAAATTGATTTTGTTTGTCTGATCAAAAATATTTATCTATAAAAAACAATTTTTTAATTATGGTTTCAGTCAGAGCATTAATTTGGCATGAACTTTTGAAACATAATTCAAATCTTTTTAAAAACACTTGAAAAATTTTAAAAAGTCTTCGAGCATAAGATTGTGAAAAAAAAACTTCATATTTTGGAAAAGTAATTGAAACAATTATTTAGAATAGTTGAATACGAAATATTAAAATTTAATGAACAAACAGGAATATAATTATTTAAGGCTTTATTTTCTTGAGTAAGGCATCTACTGAAGCTTTGATTAAATACAAATTTTATTGAAACCAACGAACTCACTTCTTATAAAATTGGAATCCATTTAAAACTGAATGAGTTACATTTTTTTTTTTAAATTAAAACTATTTCCAAGTTTTCTATTTCAGAAACGTTGTGAAACTAACAATTGAGTTAATTTAAACCTTCATACTTTGTTCTGCCTTTTTCATTGTTTTTTGTCCAGTTCTACGTAAAAAAATGTTTAATTTCAGCTTAAAGTCAATTAAATAATTAAATCTTTTATTTTTTATGAATTTTGAATTTTAAAATATTTTCAACTGTTCAAATTGAATTTTTCACAAAAACTTTTTTAAAGCTTTTTGTTGTTTTATTGACTCACTCTATCTTGACATTCCACGCACTATGCCAGATACACAAACATATACGTGACGTTTTGAAACCATCCAATGCACATTAAAGAAAAACTTAGGAAAACTATTTTATTTTCTATTTTGAGATCTTTTTGTTGGTTTTACACAACTTTTGTTAAAAAAGTCACTATAAAAATATTGAAACCTTTAACAAAAAGCGATTTTTATGATAAAAAAATAAATCTACAACATAATTTCAAATAATGATTAATACCTCAATCTACAGTCATCATCAAAAAGTCGTAAGGTGTTTGTGGGTGGTCTCTCAGCCCCTACCACCTCGGAGGACATCAAAAACTACTTTGAAAAGTTTGGCCCTGTGAGTTTGAGTGTTTGATGGGGGAGGCTGAAGGTTGGATGTTTGATGATGGCGTTTTGTATAAATATATACTATTAATTGGGAATATAGAAAAGCGTACTTAATAAAAAATTCAGCTATTGCTATCGTTACCTTTTTTCTAATTTTTTATCTATATTTTTTTTTATCAATAAACAACTTTAAAAGTTTTTTAGGAAAAAATTTATTTTTAAATTATAAAGTATTGACACTGCAATACGTGCTTTCTTCAAAGAAATTCATAAATGGTCTATTTGTAGACAAGAAGACAAAATAATGCAAATTTACTTTCGTAGACTCCCGTAGATATATAAGACCTTAGAAATAATGTGCTAAGAAATCCAAAAAAACTTTTTTTATTGACATTTAACTATATTAATTGTTCAATTGGAAATAAAATATTGCTGCAGGAGAAAAACTGCTTCATTTTTGAGTTTGAAAAACTTTTATTGAAAGTCGTAAAAGTTTCTGCTTCGAAAATTTTTTATATAAATGGATCAAAATTGAGAAAAAAACTGAATAAGCTCAAAAATGAATATTACTTTGAAATGCACCAGTTTTAATGCCAAGTTTTCATCACGGGTCAACTGTTAATGAGTCTAAATGTGACCAATTTTATATCCCCTTTGAAGAAATTCAAATATTTAAATTCAATATTCAAATTATGGATAATCCTGCAAGCACACATGCCTTTTTGAAATAGTTTTATGTTTTTTGTTCTCTTTAAGCCTACGCAGAATGTTTTATATTGAAGCTAAATTCGTATCACTTTTAAATTTAAATACTTGAATTTTCCTTGAAATGATTGAATTTCATCTCAAAATATCAAAAACTATTATCACAATCACTCTATCAAATGAACTGAATCAAACTGAACTGAACACAATTGAATTGAAACTAAATGAACCAAGACTAAATGGATTGGAGTTATTTAAAAAAAACCATTTAAATTAAAACTAACTTGAACACATTGGAAGGTGGATGAGGCAGTCCTCATGATCGACAAACACACTCATAGGCACCGAGGTTAGAGATATTTATTCCCAAATGTCTTCAGTTTTGAACTGTTCCAAATATTTTGTTACTTTTGTTTTTTGTAAACTATTTTAATATTATATATTCAAACGAAAACCTTTTTAGGAGTTTATTTTATTCCACGAAGCTTTTAGTATTTTAATATTGCAAGAATTTGTTAAAATCCTCTTGTATTTTAAACACCGTATGTATTGTTTTGTAACATATTTTACAAAAAAAATTTAAATTTGGAAGTTTTCAAGTATTTTTATTGAAAAAAAAAACTAAAATTTCCAACATGCTCAACTTCATGCAAAAGGAAAGACTAATATGGTTAAGGCTGTAGTACATATTAATTGAGTCCTATGTATATTTTATCACTTATTTTGCCATATTTTGAGTATCATATTTATAGACATATATTTCATTGAAGATTATATATATTTTTTGAACTATTTTTTTTGTAGATTTCTCACTAATAAAAGTTGCTTCTTTTTCAAATGGAACACTTTAAGCTTGATCTATACATGCAGCGTCGGCCCCTATAGCTCAATGGTTGAGCATTAGACTAATTATCGAAAGTTACCGGGCTCGATTCCGCGTGGGCCGACAATTAGCACCTGTTTCACAGTGTGTTTTCGCTACGATAAATTTGTAGCAAGCGCTTTGATCTATAAGGAAAAGCGCTTTATAAATACTGCATTACATTACATTTATAAACCAAACTGATCTTATTACGGCTTAAAATGTTTAACACAAAACTCTGGAATTTTGTAACTCTATTGTCCAATAAAAAAACGTATTTTATACCCATTATTTATTCTATTTAATTATTAATTCACCAAAAAATAAGAAAAATTTGTTTAAAAATAATTTTTGAAATGAAGGAAGATTACTGGGATGTTTTCGCATCAATCACTCATAATTTATACAGACGCAAATTTATATTCACTATTATTCTTTAGTCTATGAATAATAAGTTTTTGCGCCATAAATTATATCCTATTAATCAAAATCATTTGCCTTTTATTTTGCTTGAATTTTTTTCATATTTTTATAACGAAAAAGTTGGTAGAATTATGTATTACAGCGTCTGTTTCAACGGTTCTAAACTTCAAAATTTTTAATGTTAGTTAATTATATAGTAACATTAAAATAGAATTACAGCTGGCATTTTAGTACTCGAAATGACATATCACAAAATTAAATTACTTTTTAATGCGATCACGCAGAAATTTTTCAAATTTTTATACAAGTTATTTAATGAGAATTTAAACTTTGTAAACCTTCAAAGTTTTAACACCATCCACGTTCACTTCTACATTAAAAGGTTTCAATACAACGAACAAATGTTTAGGTTCCCAAATGAAATAAAATTAAGCACACTTATATATTTGTATATGTCAAAATACACATAAATGCTCCATGCTTTTTTAAAATTCTTTTTTCTCAAAAACTAGAGTTCTAGAAATGTTATACGTTTTTATGAACCAGGAACAAATTAAAAACTCCACTTATAACTGAACGATCAAAACTATGAGGTGGAATCCCATGGACTTGGGAATATGCAATCTTCAAAAACTTTAAAACTTGGAAAAAATATCATAAAAATGTATAACCAAAATTTAATTGATGAATAGCATTGTTAAATTAAGGAGAAATAAACTATTATGCTTAATTTAATTATATCACAAACTTATGGGTATTCATCTGTTTTTGGTGGGAAATATATCTTTTTTCCTGATACTCACCCATATCTGCAGTTGAAAAATTTTTGAAAAATAAAAGATTTTCTGCTGGTGCAGTTTTTAAGAATTCAGACTTTGAAAAGCTGAATGGCACAATGATTCATAAATATTATTTAATGACTGCTTGCTATAAATACCTTTTATAACTCTGCTCACAAACTAAAACAATTCAATACAGCTTTTTTTTGTGAATAACTTCATAAAAACTAGTTAGATTTTTCATATTGTTTACATTGCCTAAAAAATTCATGTTCTAAAACAAATGAAATTTTTCTTTGCATACCTTTTTAATTTATTTATTAATCTGGGTTACATAAGCTAGCATTTATATTTTTTTTGTTTTTAGAAGATAGGGGATTAAACTGAGATGAAAACCTTCGGACATAATGAAAGTTTCTAAATATAACATCGAAAATGTCATCTGCATTGCTTAATGGGAAGCATACGCTCCAAAAAGTTCAAGACAGAATGTTTTTGGTTTGAGCACTTCAATGATTAAATTATTTAAAAGTGAATGATTTTATGATTTAAATATTTAAAAGTGGACAATTAGATGAAGAAAGTATTTAAAATTAATTACTTCAATAATTAAAATTTTAGAATCAAGTACTTAACTGGTTCAAAGATTCATAATCAAATGCTTAGTGATTAAAAAAATAGAAGCCTATGAAGAAGAGTGAGTCATCGGCGTTAAATTTTATCATACAGTCTTGCAATGTTATTTCAGGTTATTAAACTCTTGCCGTGTTTGGAAAAGAAATTTAATCCATTAGAAAAGTTTTGCACTTTAGAGAAAAAATTGATTTTTTCACATATATATATTTATTTATTTATTAGAGTAGCTTATTTGTGTTTCATAACTAACATTTTAAAATATCTTCTTGACCAAACTCGAAAATAAAAAATAAAATTTTTATTCGTAAATTACGAAAAACTTTCATGTTGTTGTCAACTTATTTTGGGGTGTAAGCAAAAAAAACAGCACAAAACTCAGGTCGAAACTATGATATATCTCCAAAACTCAGATTGTCTATTAATACCTCTCCACCATGCCAGTACTATCTTCTTGTTCTTTGGATTATCTTTGCTATTTCACAAATGTCTGCCGAAATTTGAAACGTCAGTGAGAGATTGCATTTTTTCCTAGCACTGTGAAGATTGTAACAATGTTGAGAGAAAAGTATGAAAAATTCTGTATATGGTATTATGTTTTTCCGCCTATTGCTTGATGGATAGCATTATGCTGGCTAGCATACTTGCCAGTACTTGGCCTACATTCATTATGAATTTGCTTTCAAATTCATGAAAAATAAGCATCGCAAAAAGAAATTAACTTCCATAAATTCGCATTGGAGTAAACTTCGTTGCATTATTTTTTGTGGAAAAATGGCATACGAACGCAGTATTTCCACTGTTCACGTGATGCTTTGCATGAAAGACTGTGTATATGTTTGTAGATTAAAATAATTAAAAATAATTCCCACAAAAGAAATTTTTTTTTTGACTAGCATGAAATATTAAAAAAGTATGTTTGAAATTTATGAGAAAAAGTAAAAGATTTTTTTTTTGTTTTTATTTTATTTGATTTTTTAAGCTCTAAACTCATTTTGTTGTGCTAAGTTTTTTAATGTTATCTGTCTATCTTTTATTAATTATACTCTTGAGAATTTGCTTACGTACTTATAGGGAATCTTAAATGTTATCCTATATACACATTCTTTTTTTTTTTATATGCACGTTAATATACATTAAAAATGTTTTCCTGCAAAAGTTGATTAAAGTGTATGCATCTACTTTTTCAAAAAGAAATAATTGAGTTAAAATTATTTGAAGGCAAAATTTGCTCGCTAAAATTCAAAGCAAAACTACCTAAAAGGATGGAAAAGTCTTTAAAAAGATGACAGGACTGGACTTTTTAAACTTGATTCTTCCTACTGGTCTTCACTGATGATTTGAAACATTTGTTTCCACGTTTAAACGTTGATTAGCTTTTTAATAAAAACTATTATTAATTATTCCAAAAATTTAAATGTTTTTTGAAAAGTCTCATCTGTTGAAATATTGGCACGTCAAGTTTTTTACGAGAGTTCCTACATAGAGTAAAATTGATATAGACCTCTAATTACCATTGACTTAAACTCACTCAAAAAGAAAATACTATTCTAACTTCAATCATTGTAGAAGTCAATAGAAAAAACAAAATTTACTTGAAATTTTAAACTCATTTTAAAACTCATGAGTTTCGTTAGAACTTGAGCAAAAATTAACTCCCAAAAAACGTCGACTCCATTATCGGCACAAGTTCGACACAGTTTTGACGTATGAATCATCGTTAAAGATGGAAAAATAATAGATGTGCTGGGATAATTGTATTAAGCCCAGTCCTCCAAAAATTGACTACGTTTTCGAGCAACAATGCGTCTTTCCAACCATTGGCTGTGCGTTGTATTTCGGCTTCCAGAAAGTTTATCGTTTGGAAACATACTCTAATGATAAAAATTTTGAAAATTTTCCAAAAAATGTTTATTTTCAGTAGTTTCACCGAGTATTTCAAACCTGTTGGTGTCATCATTTCCAGATGGTTTCTCAAATAAACTTTTAAGTTTTATATCTTATAAATTGAACTTAAAACTAATCAATCGAAAACTCTTTATAGGGAACCCTCACGCTTTTTGTAATTTATTAAAGCCTCACGTGACATCTCAACATTCCCACACTTTCCATTATCATTGAATTAAATTTTCTCCCAAATTCATAGTTGCTGAATTCTATTTCAAAAATTCTTTTCAGAAAAGATGAATTTATTTTCAGAGAAATTCTTTGCAACTTTGTAAATATTTTTACTCGATTTTAACCACGAAGCAGCTCTGAGCATCGATTTGAAACTCAGTGAAGCCATAACAGTTGTGTGAAGCCTGTTGAACAATTACACTGTTTGTATAGGCTGTGGATGTTTTGAAAGTTCTCTAGAGGTATGTTTCTAGCACAACGTGTGGTGAGCAAATGCTCGAAAAACTCATTCATTAAAGTTTAACATTCCGTAGAACAAAACGTTCCATTTTGTTTTAAAAAAGATTCAAACTAAATAAAACTTAAATTATCTGATAAATAAACTTAAACCTGAAGTATTTATAATAGAAATTCAAATCGGGAGCAGAGCTATTTTAGCCCTGATGATAAAACTAGCTTTATTTTTATTGAGGATGGCTCATTGAATGTAAACTAGAGCTCACTGTTACCTTCTACAAATCATACAGAATTTAAGACACATGATTTGCATGGCTAATAAAATAATAAAAAGTTCCAGAACTTTGAAATATGTGAAAAATAAATTTTCTTTACATTTACGGAAGTTCAATTAGGGGATTCCTTTTGAATTGTGTTTGAAAGTTTTTTAGAAGCGCCAGTTTAAAAGATCATACGTTACTCTTAAGAGAATTTCTTTCAAAGGTTTCCTTTGATTTCAATGGCTTATTTCAAAATTGACTTTTTTGATAATCAATAACTTTTTGAAAGACTTTTTAGATCTTCTTGCTTGTTAGAGCTTTTAATTTTTTTGCAAAAAACAAAGCATAAAATTTGATAATAAATCGACATAAGCTCGTATATGTTTAATACATTATTTGACCCAAAACCATATTGATTCAACTCGTGAAATACATAACTGATAATAATAATAACAGTTTTATGTTTATAATCATTACCATTAGTTAATTAAAAAAATAATTTCACTAGTTTTAAGGCTTCAGAGTTATCAACTCAAACAAAATCGAAGGGATAACTACTGGAACTCAACATTATGCAGACAAATCTTTCGATAGATTCAAAACAAATCTTCACCATCAGCTGGCAAACATATTTCCTTGAAAACTATTTTTTTAATTTAATACTTCTGGTATCAACGTTATTCTCCCATAATTCTGAATGTAATTTAAAATAAAAGCCTTAAAAATTTATTTAAAAACCGTTTTTCAATGCGCAGGTTTCGGCTTTGTGACTTTTGATAACGAAGAGTCAGCGGAAAACGTTTGTTCCAAGCCTTTCCATGAAATCAACAATAAAATGGTGAATTTTTATTTTTATTTTTATTGTTTTATTATTCTTATTTTCATTATTTTTTTATTTTTATTATTATTTTATTGCTCCTATTATTTTAGTGTTGTTATTGTTTTGCCATTTATTATTTTTTTTATAATGTATTTACGACTGGTATTATTCCCATTTCTGTTATTTATTATAACTATCAAAAATAATATTTTTTGTTACTATTATTATAACAATAATACATTTTCATTAAGAACAGATTTTTAAGCCGTTTTTAGGTAAAAAGATTCATCTAAAAAATTGTTTTTCAAAATTTGGTGATGATATTTTGGAGATATCAAAAAGCTTTCTTTAAAAAATTCTAGTATTGCAAAAATTGCTTTTTTTTACTTTTAAGGCTGGTAATACTAACATTTCTATTTGAATATTATTGAGGTTATGAATCTGTTTTTGCATAATTTGTATTTTATTGAAGATATTTTTGGAGTTTTCAAGGTAATTTTTAATTTCAATTTTTTCTTCCAACCTATCATAAAACATCTCGGAATAGTAGTTGCAAATTCTTTTTGATTTAAGTTCTAATTAGAGAATCAGCTCATGAAGTTACCTCATTGCGAACTTCTGAATAGTTTTCGAAATTTAAATTCTGGAAGCATGAAGCTGATAGGAAATTGAGAATTTATAAATGATTCTATAAAGGCTTTGATGACTCTGTTAAGCCGATTTAGAATATATTTCAAAAAGTCAAGTTTAAATACTTTTTTTAATTTCTGTAAGACCGTTAAAAGTATCTGCAACCTTTTTTGCGATTTTTCATTAGCATTTGGAAAAAACAATTTCTTAATTGAAACTTTCAATTAAACTTTCGATATAAAAATAATTAAATTGATTACTGTGAAGTTTTTAAAATTTTTTTGTAAAGCTAATGAAAAGTAAATCAAAGCACTTTTTTGACATCAAAAGTGGCCAAATGAACATATAAACTCTACATGCGAAGTCCTCACAAAGACGAATGAAGTCAATACAAATATAATAAATACATGAATTACATTTATCAAAACTGTTTTGAAACAAAATTTTGTGATTTTAAACATCAAAATAATCATCTGTTTTTAAACTACGGATAAAAGCAACAAACGTTTTTCATGAATCTAAGTTTTCATGGCCAAATTAAAAAAAATTTTCGACAAAATGATTGACGGCAGCCTAATGAAGAAGCGTAAAAAAATACCAAAAAAAGTCTATACGCTGCCTCGAGGAACGCAGCGTCGTTCAGATAGGCTTACTGTATTCCTATTTTCTCCATAAATTTTATTTACTTTTTTTGTGGGTATAACTGACAGGAATTTTCTTTAAGTTTTTGATAAACAACGTTGGTTTTTAGATTGGGTTTCATTTATTTTTTATGGGATAGCAAGTGCAGAGTTTTATCGTCGTTTTTTATGTCTAACTGAACTCATTATTCGACTGGTACAAAACTTATATAAAATGCTCTCGCGAATTTATACACTTTAACGTGCAGTTTATTAAAAAAAATTCTCGAGAACCGCAATTAGAAGACTTGTTGAAAGCATTTCATGTCTCGAAATTAATACATCGCCGTGTCTCCTTCAGGCGGTCATGCACATGCGGCCATAACTCCCTTGTATAAAAATTTGATCTATTAGATGCGATTTTAGTAAAAATGTAGTCCTTGTTTATTGAACTACTTGAAAAATACACTCAAGAATAATTTTTGTTGTGAAATATATGCTTATTTGAATATATTCCGTATTTTTATATCAGTTTAATATTTTGATAACAAAAAATTTTTTTTTATTTATTTTAAAGATGATATTACTTTAATCTTGCTTCATCAAGAAACGGCTGAAAACAGCAATAATATAAAAAAACTATATTGGCTTGATTATGTGCATCATCTTTGCATGGAGCTGTTATATTCTCAACTTCTTCATAATAAGATTTTTAAAATAATATTCAGGTTGTTAAAAAAACTTGATTGTAAAATTTTTCTTTAAAAATATGGTGGTTCAGCCAGTTTTTAAAATTTAAGAAATTGATGGACAAGAACAAAACTAAAGCATTTCTTGTTTTGAGCCGCTTTTGAAACTTCGTTTCAAAATTAATTTTTCTGAATTAAATGTTTCAAACAAATAAAATTTATTTATTTCGCAATTAAACTTTAAATAGCTATCGTTTTAAATAGCTATTCTAGTGTGCATGTAGCTTACAACTGTGCTCGTAGAATTTTTCCTAACGTTGCCAAGTTTTTTAAAAACTGAATAAATAAGTCCAACCAAAAAAAACGATTTAAAAAAATCTATTTAAATAAAAAAACCGCGCAAAAAAATTTTCCAAGATTTCAAAAAATAGAAATAAAACAAATCTAAATGGCAGTTTAATAAACAAAATTTCTGTGTAAAAATATTTGGGAAAGTAAAAAAGCTATAAAGATGCATAAAAGCATGCGATAAATAAACGGCGCAGAAGATAGCGGCATTCCCAGCATATACACCACAGAATATGCTGTGTTTAAAGTCGAATAAAGCATCTCTACGCCGCAGAGGCTTTCGTTAGCGTGTGTTATTAGAATTAAATAAATTGACACCTATTGGGGTCTTGTTATAAGAATGACTGTATTTCAATCATTCGGTAGTCTTTGAGAGGGGCTGGATAAAATGTTAGTTAAAAAAATAACCTAAATAACAAGTAATAATTGTATTAATATTTATTATTTTTTGTTATTCATATTATTATAATAAAAAAAACAAAAAAATATTGTTTCAGTATGTATTTCATTGTTATTATCGTTAGTATTGCCATTATTTTTATCATCCCGAATATTTTCTATATTCTGATAATTAGCAATAACAGCAGTAAATAAAGAGAATCATTTAATGTTAAAAAGAAGCAAACGATTGATTCAAAATGTGTCAAGCACAACCACAAAAAGAAAACACGTTTTGAGCTTTCGAGAGTGGTGGAAAAAACGGAAGATGCTTTTAGATAAATTTATATTTAATATCACTCTGAATGTCTGGATAATAGTTTTTCTAATATAGATTTGTTTCTTTAAAATGTTTCTGGTTGGATTTCATTCTGGAATTTTTATTTTTGGCATTTGTTTTTTGTTTTTTTGCATAGTATATTGGATTTATATTCATTTCAATTCATCAAGCCAAACATTCAAATGTTTCATATTCAAATGAAAGCACTTTTTCAGTTTGTTTGAGTCCATGAAGTTTTTCGTAAGATGAACTTACATTATCAAACGGAGATACAAATATGAGAATGAAATAAGAAATTTATATTGAATCCTCATCTAAGCATCAAAAAAGTTAGATTTGAAGAATTTAACTTTTTTTGCAAGATATTGTACAAAATTGAAATTTTCAGAAGATAAACAATTTTTCTTTTAACAAACTTTTCAATTACTTTTTTCATTCCCATTCATGTCAAACCATTACTTGCCTAATTCTACTTTTTATAGTCTTTTTTTTGATTCCTGAAACTAGTGATTTTTGTTTTTTCACATACATTTCCAACGTTCCAAACTTAGCATAACTGTTTCTTACAGTTTTTTTCAATTTTTTTTTCCATTTTTATAATGCATAGGGACATGCATAATCACACTTTGATTGTTTTGACGAACAACACATCTTAAGGGTTTCACGTTGCTCACAAAACCCAGATTGGGTTTCTGAAAAGATTGCTGTAAAATAAAACACATACTAAATGAAAGATTTCAAAACAAAAAAGCAAATTAAATGCATTTTTCTAAGAAATATAAAAAAATATTTTTTTTAAAGTTTCAATAGCTTTTGTAGTTTCCATTAGAAGTGCTATTTTATTTGGAGCAATGTTTGTGTTGTGTACATTCTCGGGTGACTTCGCCGACTTGTGAAAACAAAAGCTTTCTCAATTAATTTGATTTAAAAAAAAATAATTTCAAGTATTTTTTTATAAAAAAATAAATTCGATTATAAGTATGAAAATTTATTGATATTTTTAAATACTTCTTGTTATATTTCATTTTTTATAAGTCATTAAAAAATTTTTTTTTAGAACATTCAACTTTTGAAAAACTTATAAATACTCACATGAAAACCCTTTTGAAAGTTTGAGGAACCATAACGTTATATTTAAAGTACCCACAATGAACTTTGAAGGTTGAATGCAAGAGAGCCTTGCCCAAAGAAGTATTAGCCAGCCAGACACCCGCCAAAAGTATACTATAAGTTTTAATTATTTGATTTTTTATTCAGCAATAGAAAAAAATCCAATACAAAAGTATAAATTCGTTCATCTGGCACATCTAGTAAATTTGTGCTTTTTTCAATTTTAACTTTTTATTGTTTTTTAAAGTTATTTTTTATTAAACTAAAAATTTTTTTACATTCGTGGAATTGAAAACTAATTAATTTATTAAAAGCTTTTTTGAATAAAGATTTATTTCGAATATAAATGAAAAAAAGTGTTCCAAAAGTTTTCATCACAAAATTTCCGAGTTTTTTGCTGTTTGATTCAAGCAATGGATGTTTTATGAAATTAATTCCTAATCTAATAAGTATTTCATTATTTTTTGAAAGATTTTTTGAAAAAAATTGAATAATTTCTTTAAAAAAGTTGAGCTCTTTTGAAGCAAGTTTGTTTGTAAATTGGGCACTATAAAAGTTTTAAGAATAATAAAAATAATAAGAGTATTAATAAAACCATTTTTGGAGTTTTCCCATTTTTTAAACTTTTTCAAACTATTTTTTAAATTGAATTCTATTTACAATACTTCTTCAGAGTTCAAAAGCAAATAAAAACCCTGCTTAAAAAATTTTTCTTATTAAAAGTAGTTTTCTTAAGCATAAACTTGCAAAGGTCAAACTTGATAAGAACAAAAAACCAACTTGAGCGCTTGGCATGTGAGATACATCTTAAGAAAAATTCAACAAATACTACATCATTCTTGCTATTGTTTCAAATTTTCTTGAGACACAAAAATATTTCCAACCCCATGATCAAAACACTCAATTAAAACCCAACCACAACCATCTTATTCATCAATAACCCTTAAACTTTTAGCAGATTTCATATCAGTTTCCTTGCCTCCTTCCTTATTTGCTCCTTGTGGCAGAAACTACTCTATCCCAGCTTACTATTACCACACGGGTATCTCAACAAATTCAATTATTCATCTGTTCCAACTATTAACTTTGTTGCTATTTATATTTTTTAACAGTTTGGACAAAATATGTTTTTATCACATAATGAATTTTTTTCACTATATTAGAGATTAGTTTCGTATATATCTATAGATTTATATATTCTTAAAATAGAATGTTTTTTAAAATTAAAAATGGAAAAGTTATTGAAAAAAAATTTCCAATTTATGAATATCCTCTGAGCTACCACCCCTGTCTGATTTCTTATTCGCGTGTACGCCAATAGTAAACCTTGCAATAATATCAATAAAAGGGAAAATAAAAGTAATAAATATTCTTACCACTGCCCTTCTACGCTGTCGTAACTTCTGATTGTAATTTTTACCGTTTTTGACTTCAATAACTGCAGCAAAAATTTTCCACACTAAACAGACTAGAAGTATGTAACATAAATATTTCTAATATAATTAGTTTCTATTTAGTTTTCGCAGCATCAGCGTAGGTAACTCGTTCATTGATATTCATCTCAGGTCTCGGGAACTATACACTCATGCCAACCACAGCAATAAACAACCAAGATCGTTTCCTAGCCACCAACCAATTGCAAAGTAACGGGTTTTTTTCATCAGGTGAACTAGTTCAAACACTGGTCATGCAGGCCCCCAACAACCAACTAACCATCACCAATGGTGGCGTCACTTCCAACACTGAATTTCTTCCCCGTAATTCAATGCAGCAGCAATATTTCTTCCAAAGACCTCTGCAGAGTTCTTCTAGTAACCCTTTACCCATCAACGCTTTCCATTCTACCAACAACCTTCCCCCTCGACAAGTCTTGTCCTTCGTCGACTACCCTCATGACATTAGTAAAGACTTGAACAGTTTCATTTAAATTTATTGTTTTTGAATGTCAAAAATTATTTTTAGAATTTTATAATTTGAAAAAAAATTCCTGACTTATTGTGAATAATCATGCTCCAAAACGTGAATCATAAAAACTGAAGGTGTTATAGTACATATTGAAAAGCTACATTTCAATAAAAATTCAAATATTGTCGTGTTTTTATGATTCACAATTTAAATTAGTTTAACTGAATAATTATATATATAACATTAACTATCGAAAAATTTTTGACTTGATTTAGTTGCTTAATTATATACATGATCTTAATTCTCAATGTTCTTCCGAATAAATTTAACCTTTTAGTTCCACCTACAACCTCAGTTATAGGTGTACCGGTATCGAACGGCTACAACATCAGCTCACCAACATATGTTACTCCAACTTCCACACAATCCCCTGTCCCCCGTCTCAGCATCTCTGCCGTGAGGGTTTTCATTAATAGCTACTTTTCTCATAACTTCTTTTTTTATGATTATCAGTTGTAAGATACATTTACTTTGTTTGATATTTGGGATGATCCCAATCACAGGCAGGCTATAAACTGAGCATTCTACTACTACTACTACTACTACAACTACTACTACTACTATGGCATAAATTTGAATTACATACTTGTAAGTAGGACGCTCAAAATAATAAAATTGCCCTTCACTTAAACTCATAGAATGCAAAACTTTTTTAAATAAATCGCTATCTTTTTTAACAAATAACTCACCGACGTTCTCACGAATGTATAAATTTTATTGTTTTAAAAATGTACAAGACCGCGTATTGAGCTTAAAAACCACTACTACTAATATCAAAAAATATTCTCTATATAGAAGCTTATGTATTTTTTCATTTAAAAAAGAATCATTTCCATTTAAATAATATTTTTGGTTTGTTTTGATAAGGGTTTTTATGAAAATTGAAAAGCTTTGGCCTTAAATAAAAATTTTATCATCTCATATGCTTTAAACTTACGTTTTATTGAAAGTTCATCTCATCAAAGCTGTATTTATATCTAATCTAATTTAAAAATTACCAATTTACTCAGAAATTAATTTTTAAAATTAAAAAAATTTAATTTATATAATTTCAAGCATAACACAAGCATTATTATATTTTTAAATCACAACGAAAGTTACAACTTTTTGATTCAGGTTCTTTGTCAATGATTTAATAAAACTATATTTTCTACAATAGAATATTGAAAAACTAAATTTTGAAACATCAATCTTTCGCAGGGCCAGAACATGGAAACTACCCTACAAGAGAACACGCACTGACCAACATTGTTTGCGAAATTTTTGTCTTCTCACTTTAAAAGGTCTTGCTGGAAAAGTTTTCAGTCTTAAAGTTTTGCGTTTTCTAATGTTTATACAATATTTAAACAACACAACTTTCAATTGTGGGAGACGATCCAAGGGGTTTTAATAGAACAAAAACAACGAAGCTTTCGTGAAGAAATCTGACATCTTCAAGTGGTCACTCGATAATGCAAGATTTCCTCACGAAAGCTTTGTGACAATTTGTGGACGAAAAAAATTTTTATGTCTCTTACAATTGTGTCTTTCAGGCTATTCTTCTTCAACACAATTTCAAGCATTATGTTTCGCACAGCCAAAAGCTTTAAAGAATCAATTATAACCCCAATTGAAAAATTAAGAAAATAACGATTCAAATATTTAATTCGATAAAAAACACGTTGGTTTTGTTAGATTTTTGATCAAATGTTGTTACATTATACCTCTCCCTGCACTCGGGCCGTTTCTCTAAAGTTGGTTTTTTGTGAAACCCATTTACAATTTTGAGTTTGTTGTTGTTTCTAATGTATTTGTTTAGTATTTCAAACATTTTGGAATATTTAAAAACTCTATTCATCAATTTAATAAATTTATTTTCTTTTTGTTGAGTTTTTTCTGCAAGATGATTGGTTCTGAAGTCTTGTTTACAGAACTTCTCAAAATGAATGCTTGTTTGAGCTTCACCAGCTTATATTTATTCTCATCAATATTCAATTATCAGAAATTTTCAGTTTTTTCACTACCCGTATGAATTTACATTATTTGATTTTAAAATTCTTTTTTAAAGTACTTTTTTAGTAAATAATTAATCATTTGAAGCATTCCATTAATATTTACTTTGAATGAAATTTTGAAACATTTTTGAAATGTCACTTTTTTTGAAATTGTTAATGGTTTTTTGATAAAACACATAATGATCAGATAGGAAAAATTTTGATTTATATAGTTTAAATACTTTGTAAATGCAGTTATTTTAATGTATTTAATGAAATTGTTGCTTTAATTCAAAATTAATCTTTTTCGTTAAAATTTTTTGTGAAAAAAATTTAAATTTTTGTCAAAGTTGTCCTAAAAGCTTTTAATAAACTGCACAACCCCTCAATTTATGAAAATCTGCTGTAAATAGATTTATGTTATTTTCATAGTGGCAACCCAATTATACTGCTTTGAATCGTTGTAACACTCTTGAGCGTGTAAAGCAATAAAAAATAAACAATAAATTTCAATTAGAAATTCATAAACATTTCGAAATAAGATTACAGTAATAAAATTTATTTACTTTTTATAAAATTAATCGCTATAACATTTAAGTTGTTTGACTTTTTGAACTTTGAATTTTTTTGGTACACCAAACTTTGCTGTTGTAATTAATGGTTTTTGAACTTTAAAAGTTTTGTACTCAAGGTGTTATGTTGAATCTGAAATTTTTCTTGAAACAAGCTGGTGTTGTGAATTGAAATAATTTCGAAATAAAATTTTGATAAATTTTGTGTTTCATGTTCATAGTGTAAATATTCTAAGTATATTAAAATGTTTTTTTCGCTTCGTTGAAAGCGTTTGAACTGCTTGAAAAAAAAGTTTTTGAAGATTTGAAAAAAGATGAAAAAAAAAAGAAAAATTTCAATTTGAAAAAGTGTAGTGTTTCAAAGAAAAGAATCAGAAAAAAAAACAATAGATTCGGCGTAGAAAAATTTGTTAGGAATAAACGAGTTGAGGTTGGAGAGAGAATCGTAGACTCGTTAAGGAAATATCATTAAGTTGAGAAGATAAAAAAAAAGTTTGAGAAAAATATAAAAAAACAGATTTTACAGAAAAACAATTATAATTCAACAACAACATAAACCAGCTTCAACCAAAAGCTTTCAGAAAACCGAAATTTCTTGTAATTTATTGCAACTGAAACAATATTAAAATAAAGAAAATATTACTTGAATTTGGTCAAGTTTTTGATGAGGGTTATTTGAAAGCGAAAAACTTCGTACCTTAAAGTCTTAAGCTTTGCCTTTTCTTATGCTTATTCTTGAGAAAAATGTTTTATTTCAAACGCTAGGTTTGACGAAAAAGATTATAATATAAAATTTAGTATTGAACATTTCAAAAATATTTTCAGCTTATTTCACTAATAACAAAAAAATTCAATAAAAATTAACCATATTTCTTTAAATTGAAACAAAACCATACAAACAAAATCAACGAAAACGTTTGAAACATAACTAAATTTTAAAAAAAACTGCAAAACAGATTCTGAATATTGATAAAAGTACATGAACCCAATATGCTTATAAGCTTGTGTACACCGTAGGCATTTGATGCATGCAGTTTTATGTTAATTGCTGGGGTGGAATTGTTTCAATTCAAGAGATTGTGTGCAGAGAAAAATATTACAGAAGATGTTGATATTCATAAGTTAAGATTTATAAGTTGAAACTTTCTTATTTAATCTGAAAGTTGCTACATCAAAAAGTTATATGGTTAATATTCATGGTTTGATTGGGATTCTTAGATTTGATGTTATATCATGAAATTATAGCTAAACTCAAAATCTAGCATTTGGTCATCAGTATATTTTTTTTGAAATTCGTTACTATAGATGTCCCACAAACGAGAATCTCTTGGTTTGTTGGTGTCGAATGATTCAAAAGGACCTGGTTTGAATAACGATGGCCATCTCACCAACAACGATGCGAAAAGGTTAAATGAGAATTTATTCAACAATGTATATTAGCTATAATATGAGAAAATATTAAGTAATATATTAATTAAATCAGTACCAGAACATGATAGTTTTAAAGTTTAGACTGTTGTTTTGACTCTTGTATTTCACAATTTAATTTAAAAAATCGTCGTTACTATGCTGTGAAGAGTTTTTTAGTATTTTTAAATTTTTTTAAAAAAAACTTTAAAAAATTCTCTCGTCAAAAACTGTATGCTCTCACATTACTCAAAATTTCATCTTATATTTTGTTGTATGGCTGTTGTCCTAATTCATAAGCTTTAAATCTCACGCGAAAAATAATACCATGGCATTAAATAAAAAAAACCCTGTGAATAGAATTAGCATTTGCATACAGATTCAATACAATTTTTTTGGTTGAAGCTTTTAAATCTTTGTGTGCATAGATATATTGATTTTGTGAGTCCTTGATTTGAAGGTCAAGTTTCAAAAACCTTTAAAACCACCGAATAATATTAATAAATTTTATAGCGCTAAAAAATCAACTAAAATCAAATTAACTTTGCATTTTCTTTCACTTTAAATCGATGGTAAAGACGCTTTTGTTGCGAACCTCGTTTGCAAACTGGGCGCCATAGAAATGAATTATTAACAATGCTGAGCAATAATGGACAATACATCAAAGACTTTTCAACTTATAATTTTTTATGATAAGGCTGAACTTATCGAAAATTATAGCTATTTATTTTGCTCAATAAATTTACTAAAATTCTTCCATAAATCGACGTAAAAAAATTCTCAATTATTATTCATAAGTAAATTTAAGATGTCTCTAAAAAGTAACTTCGAAAGTCCATTTTCATCATTGCATTTGGCAAGCCTTGCAAACCTCCAACTCAACTCCTTGAAACAGACTCACAATTTTCTTGCAGCCCCAAGTACCTGCAGCATCTCATCAGTTCTTTCCAAGCTGCTAAGCCTTCTTTTGAGGGTTTTCTAACCATCTTCCCATATCATCTTTTAATTAAAATCCTTCATAGATAACGCTGTCAAAACTATTTTGTGATTTGTATTTATTTTTTACCCTTTCTGTCTTAATCGCCTCACTGTATGTAAGTACTTCTGATATCCCATCTCAGAATCATTTTTCTGATGCTTGAACCCTCAAACATAATCAAACTCATCGTTCTTTTTTTTGAGATAAACACTCGTTGACATCTCAGGTTTTTGTTTTTTGTTCTTCAGTTGGGTCTGTCAGTATCTTCAAACTATTTTATAAGTTTCATTTGCTATTTTTTTTAAATTAATGCTTTTCTTGTGAAAACTTTTTTTGCTCTACTAGCTTCCATAACCTTTCAAAAGTGTTTGTATAAACATCAAAACTTGTATAATAGTTTCCATCCACCATACATATTGAATCTTTCGAGTACTTTTGCATGAAAACTAGTTATCTAAAATCTTTTCATATAATACATACAAAAAAAAACCACAAAATTAATATCTAATTCTCAATTCGATAAATTCCAGCCCAACAGTTTTCAATACCAACATCAATAACTCATGCCCAAACCCCCACTGAACAGCTCAAACCAACCCATGCCGATGTCTCAGACGGTGAAAGAAGCTGTGGCTATAGCGGCAGGAAAGAAAGAGAGTGGTAACGACGACGATGATGGCAAGAATATTAAGTCAAACATGCTATGTTACTTATACTGGCTTCTAGTGGTTCTCATCCTGGGACTCATCTCCTTCACTATATGGCTCTCTATTCAACTGGCTAGAAGACACAACGAAATGAGTGGTGTGTAGGGTTTGATGGGGTTGTATGGGTAAACGAGTTATTTTTACAACTTCATTGTTTTTGTTGCGTTCGATGCTTTGTGAATACTGTTCACATGGTGATTAGAAACAACAAATGTGCTAAAAAATTCTTTGTATTTGAGTTTTAATTAGTAGACGTTATATAAACTAGAAATAGGTGTATATAGAAAATCATCTATTTTCAAGTTTTAAAATTTAATCTTTGAATGAATTCAAAAATATTTTATTTTACAGCAATTGGTTTTAGAAATTCAGGTAAATCCAATATTCCCTGTTTCAGCTGTTTTTTTGTATAGAACCTTTCAATCTAAAGTTTTTACTAAGTTTTACACGGTTTCAACCAGTTAAGAACATACTCAAAAGCTTACCATTAGTGTTTGTGATAAAACTGACGTTATTAACAAAGTTTTCTTCAAATATTTAAAGCAGAACTATTAGAAACTTCTTTATTTATTTAGAAATTTCACTGTTAGTTAAAATTAATATTTTTTCATACTCTTTATTTGATGTGCTAACAACCTTGATGACGATATATGTTATTCAGGAAAATCATTCAAACCTATCCTTTCTAATAATGAATTTTTCGTTATTCATCGAGTTTTGGTTTGCTCTTTGATGTTTGAAAGCTTAAGTTTCACAATTTTATTCAACTGGTTTTTTCATTTTCGCTTATCACTTTGATCAATTTCAGTACAAAATAATTCTTGATAACATCATTGGAATATTTAGTAACTCAAAACAATCTTTATAATGACTTGATTCACTTTTTCTCTAAAGATCATCGAAGAAGATTCGACTTTGAAGATATTTTCAACTCAAGTTTCCAAATCAGAAGCTTATCGGCTGAGTGGGTTGCAGGTGGGATGATCAAAACGATTGAAATCTTTAAGTCAGATAATTGAAAAATTAAAGCTATTTATAAGAGATATTTCAAAGCTTGTCAGTAAGCACTTGTTCCACAGTGTGTTTTTCACTACGTTAAATATGTAGCAAGCATTTGAAACTATACAGAAAAGAGACATGTAAACACCAATTAACATTAAAGCACATTAAATTTTATAGAGCATAATAATGATGAAATCATCACAGATTCAGATACGTTTTTGTACCGGCCAAGCAATGTGGAGAGTTTGATTCTGTTTAATGCCACAGATAAAACATCAGCCAAAATACTTGATTCGTCCATTTTTGTGAGTTGTTGAATATCACAAATGTAATTATGTCAAATAAAAAATGAGTTTTTAGGTTTTTTAAAATTTGAATATTAGAATTTAATTTAGATTTGAAGAGCTTTCATTAATCGTATAAAAACAAAAATCACTCAAGTTTTTCCTCAATTAGTAAAATTTTCGACTTAACAAAACATCATTATCAGATTTTTGCACAAAAAACTACATGAAAAATCGTTTTAAAATTTGCATTTTCAAAAAACAGACGATAATACCTTTATAATTATGAAAAAGCTTCGTGCATTAAACAAAGACTCAAAAATTCATTTTATCTCCATTTTATCAAGCTTCAATGTGATACAAACTAAACTGAAGTGCTCATATATGAAACTTCCAGAGCGAGCATAAAGTCCATACCTACACATCTTCCCACGATCTGAGGTACATTCTTCTTGAAAGCCACCCTAAGAAAGTGAGAAGTTTCAACTACTTCTGAATTATAAAATAATATTTAATTCTTTAGAGCCATCTCATGTATGTCTTTTATTCAAATTTTCTCGATTTTTAATTTCTCATAATGAGGAAAGTTTAGATACGTTTAGTATTTTAACAAAACTAAAATTTTTGATAAGTACAGCAATAAAGTTCATAAGACGATGAATTAGAATAAGATTGTACTTATCGGAATATTCAGCTTCAAGGAAACAATAAATGTGTCTAAAATTTCTTCTCTATAAAGAATAAAAAACCATGCAATACCACATAATATATATAAAACACTATACAATATTAAACACATACAATGTCTTTGAAAAATACTAAAAGGTTTATGGATAAAAAAATATTTTCAAAGCAGAAATAATGTTATAACATGCTATTGATATTGAAACTTGCAGGTTTGGAAGTATTCTTTCACTGCCAAATACGTTCTTTACGATAGAAAATTTAAACCCGGTGTTAGGTAAGAGGGTTAACCTTTTTAAATTTGAATGAAAATCAAGTTTTTAATAATACTATAGTGAATTTTAAGAAATGGTTGAAAAGCATGTTTTATTTGGTTCATTTTCAAAGTTAATAATGACTGTTTTCCATGTATATTAAATTTTACGGAATTTTATTTTTGTGAACCTTAAACTTTTTAAATAGTGTTTTTCATATTGAATATTCAATTAACTTTGAAAACAGTTCCAATGCTGAATATTCATTTCAATCTTGCCTACTCACATTTAATGATGCTTAAAAACAGCCAAATTCATTACTTGGGTCAAGAACTAAACGAAGATGGAAAGAATGGCTTGGAGCTCCAATATGCACAATTGGCACCATCGTCTAACTCCATTGTTAGTATTCAGTTTAAAATCTCAAATAACTGAAAAATTATTGAATAGAATCAAAAATTTCCATTTAATCAGCAATCTCAAATAAATAAAATTTTACTCTTAGGTTCAAAACTTCATAATTAGTTCAAAAAGTTCAAATAACTAAAATTTCAATGCATAGATTCGACAACTTAAACGATTTTCAAATCTTTCTTGAAGGCGTTTTTGTACAAAAACAACCTGTACATAAAAAGAGGACCCCAACACAAACCAGTGCAGGTGACCATGAGTGGTAGTGCAGAAAAAGAGGTTTATAATGGATTGGCTGATTGGACTTATGAAAGTATGCAATATTACTTTTCGGCTATTTTTTTAATTGTTTCGAGTAAATTTTTGATAATAGGTGTAAATTATAAAAATATACTTCACTTAAATTTCTCGAAACACAGGGTTTTAAGTTTGGTGGTTTTGAGGGGTAATCTCAAATAAGTTTTAAATTGAAGTAAATGAAAAAGAATTGTAAAACAACTCATGTATTTTGAAACTAAAAAATTTTTTTATTTTTATTTTTTTTGAATAAATAAAGCAAATTTCAGATATATTTATCGTTTTAAAAACAAAATTTTGAATAAGTTCAACTTTATCATAAATCATTCGACAAGAAATTCAGAAGAGAAACCTCAAAACTTGCATGTTCTCATCAATATTCATCATAGAATTAAACGCTGGATTTTTATTGAGAAAATGCCATTAAATCTCAATTTAAAAAAAAACTATAAAAATGATAAATTAAATATCAAATCAGTACGAAACATTATCGAAACAGAGGTTCTGAAGCGAACAAATCTGTTCTGGTGGTCTCCTAACTCTAAGCATTTGGTGTACTTGTCCCTTAACAGTAGCCAAGTGGATAAGTTCTTTTTTCAAAAAAAGTACACCGGAAAACAAGAAGATTTAGTTTCTTTTCCCTTCCCTAAAGTTTGTTCCTCAGTTTCATGCATATTTAAAGTATTTTTTTAGTAAGATTTTAACATTTTAAAAATGTTTTTATAATTTTACACGTTTCATTTGATTATGTGAAGTTTTCTCATGAAAAACTTCGTGGTTTATCGTTTCAATATCAAAGTGTTTGCTCCCCACAATTGTGTTTTTCAATCTTTTCTATTTTACCAATGGGACATCATTATTAGTGAATATTTCTTTATCAAATTTTCAGACACAACTCATTATTTAATAAAACGTTACTTTATCAAATTTCAGGCAAACTCTCCAGGAAAAATTCCAGAAGTTGAAGTAAAAATTTTGAATGTAAATTCTAATGACAATAATCACAAAGTACTTCCCAAACCAGTGGAATTTCAAAAAAAGTACGTTTTTTTACAAATTTATAACTCAAAAAAAGCGTTTATTCAAAAAAATTTCAAGTTTCAATTCAATTAATTGCGACTTGTATTTCAGAGAATGTTACGTTTCTCAAGTGTTTTGGAAGGACTCCCGCCATGTAGTGGTGGTGTGGTTGAACAGACCTCAAAACCAATCCATCACCACTATGTATAACATTGATAATCCTGTCCCTAACAACGTCAGTACTGGTTTGAAAGCTTGAGTTTTATATTTAATCAAATCAATAGTTGTTGATTCTGTTTACAGATCCATCAACAACTATCTACAAATGGATGGGTCGAAGTAAGTTGGTATTGCTTAAATTTAAAATAAAGTTCGAACTTATGAAATAGTAAAGGTATCAATAAGAAATGAACTAAAAACAACACAATCTAATCGAAAAAGCATTTCTCAAGTGTGTTTTTTAAGCTTAAGTATTGCATTGCTTATGATTCTTCAAGCCTTATAGCAAAAAATGTTTCATGTTTAATATTACCCATTGGTGTCTCTGAAGCACATTTAACACTAGAGAATTGGAAAATTAAAATCCGACAACATATCCAAAAGCATAACCAAGCTATATTTCAAACTAAAACACGTTGAATTATTTTTTAATCAATATATGTTATAATTTGTTTAATTATGGTAAACAATTGTATAGAGCCTTCCTCAAATTGTCTTCACCGAAGAAAGAAACAGTTTTTTCACAATTCTTCCTATGAAGCAGCAAGACTCAACTCTTTGGAACCATTTGGCACTGGTAACAGCTACGAAAGAGGTTGGTTTGTTGATTATGGTAAAGAAATGAGTTCAAGTTATAGATAAAAATTGTTTTTTGACAAGTTTCAAAAAGTTTTCCATAAAAAATATTTTTCAAGGAAATGCGTGAGAATGCGGTGAGGTTTTTAACGAAGGGCTATGAAGAGATCCTTTCTATTGCTGCTTATAATGAGAAAAAGCATGAAGTGTACGTTTTATCGTTTTAAATATAATTAAACTCCATAAAGTTGTTAATCAATAAAATTTTTTAACAGCTATTACATATCGACTAACAAAGACCCAAAAAAAAGACATCTTTTCAAGTAACTGAAAAAATTCCATATTAATTTTTAATTTATTTAAATTTTTTTCTTAACAACAAAACACCAAATAGAAATTTGAATTAAAATCTCTCACACAAGGTTGAACTTGAAAACTGAGAAATCTCGTTGTATCACTTGTGAGCAAACTCCTACATGCCATTGGGTAGAGGTGGTGTTCAGTCAATCAACTGATTACTTCATCGAATCTTGTCTAGGTCCTGATGTTCCTTACTATGTTCTGAGAAGCACCAACAGTTCATACAGTGAGTCTTATATGGGTTCTATTAACTTCTTGTCGCAAAGGGTTGTTGAGTCATCTTATGAGATGGTTTTTCAGTAATGGAACAGTACTTACTTGAATAAAGAGATTCTTGCCATAAAAAAACTTAGCGATGTTTAATTGAGTTATTCAATGCGCTAAATTCACACCTAAACTCTACAGACAAAGTTTTGGAGGATAACAGAATTTTAAAATCAGCTCTTTCTAATAAAATCTTGCCAGAGAGAAAATTCATAGAAATTTCTATAAGGGAAAAAACAAGTACATTTCTTACTTTTTAAAATTTTTGGAAAAATTTTTATAGAATAAATTATGCTTCTAATGGGAATATTTTAGAGATTTCAACTCATCTCAATAACTTATTTTTCGAAATTTTTTTTTCTTTTTGAGTTTTCCATTCATTAAAACATCAAAAATAGTTATAACTCATGATGAAAATATAATGGCAATGATTCACAGAAGTTTGGGTGGAAATTATCTTACCTCAAGAAGAAGGAAGTAAGAAGTTTCCTCTGCTATTGCAAGCGTAGGTTTATTGGGCTTGTATACGAAAAAAATTAGTGGGGGTACAATTCCATTCTTAAAATTTTATCTATAAAATTGATTTTTACTGAATAGAAAAAAAAAGCATAAAGCTTTCAATACAGTATTTAAAGCTTTTGATATACTTCTCATTTTTTCTCAATTATAGTTCCGGAGAACCAGGAACCCAATCAGTTACATACAAGTTCAAGCTGGGCTGGGAGACTTTTATGGCAAGTTTTGAAGAAGTAGCGGTCGCAAGAGTAGATGTTGCAGGTAGTGGAGGCAGAGGAGTTACGTTCAAACACAGGATTCACAATCAAATGACCTTTGTTGATGTGGATGATCTGCAGTTGGTAGGCTTGCACCTCAAGGAATTCGACCTTGTGGACCCAGCCAAAGTGGCGGTTTGGGGATGGGTAAGAAACTTGTTTCACATTATTAGTTCTTTTTGATTTTTAGAAAGTAAATTGATCGATTATCTTATGGAAGGCACCGCATATTAAAATTACAGAACGTTTAAGCATACGCTTAGTCTTAATGATAAAATATCATATATTGAAGGAAAACGGAACTTTATCAGATTATTTAAATCCTTAACTATTCCATTCAACATGTTTAGGGTCATTCTGGGCTATTGGCTTTGCACGCCCTAGCCAATGAGACAGACATCTATCCTTGTGGTTTGATTGGAGGAGTGACAGCAAGCAATAAATATTTTGGTAAACTTAGACGAACATTTTTATTATCTTTTGTACTATTTTTTCAGTCTTATAATTCAATTGAGTGTGTGAGTAAATGGTGTTTCGACTATTTTTACTTATTTGTTTCAAGATGCCCCAACTTACGAACGTTATTATGCGAATTCTAATGAAGATTTGATGCATCAAAAGTCCTTCGTTAGTTGTTTATATAATTGATCTCTTCATTCATTTATAAACAAATACTAATTCAAAGTTTTCATTAATAAGTTTTGATTTTTATGAAAATTTCATTGAGCAGAAGAACAACTTAATAGAAAAAACAGGTCTATTGAAGAACAAAAAATTGGCTTTAGTTCAAGGACTGAACGATGGTTCGTGTTGGCTTAGTGGAAGATCCAAAAATTTTCTAAAAACAATAAATGCCAAACAATGTTTAATTAAATGATAAAAACTATTTTTAATATTCAATATTACTGATTTAAATGATAAGGAACATCATTAAAAAACGCTGCAGACCACGTGAAACACGCCAGTTCAATGGGTCTGCTTGATTCCCTGGCAGACTTCGACATTATCCTCAGATACAGGGTACTTAGTGTTTTTACGCGCTTTTATTATCATCAGTACTTATGTATATATATATATATATATATATATCTTATTTTTTATTGAATTAATGATTGATTGATTTTTTTAGACCTTTTCTGACTTGGACAACGAGAAATTGGCTTTACACCGAAACCTATTGCACTTTGCCACTCAATTCCTTGCGCAAGACTGTTATACATTCTTTTGGAAACATGATACTAAGACGTGGATTGTAGACAAAACAGTCAAGAAAGAAAAGTTCCGTATAAAACAGTTTTGTGTTTGATGTTCCTTCTCTCTAGGAAACCTTCTCGCGGGGTCTTGCTGCGCTAAATAAGCGACGAGTATGATTATAGCTGCGTCAACTCCAAGAGTTTGGCATCTTTTGGATTTTCTATGATCAAACATGAAGTATATAATCTAAGAACTTCTATCAATGCATTTAATTTTAAAACGGTAGCAAAATATATACTTACACAAGCAATACTAACGCATTCACTATATCTAAAAATTTACATAGATCCATCAGGAAATATGTGAAATGTTATTAATTTTAATCTACAACTTAGAATTAAAACTAATTATAGTTAAATATAGGAAACTGTTGGTGGCCTATGCTCCAATAAGAAAAAAGCCTAAGTATGAGAAAATTACACTTTTTCAACATATAAATACTTATTTAGTATATGATATATGGAGTACAATAGCCTGAAGCTAAAATTAAGGACAACAAACACAAAGTATTTATTAAATGACACGAAGCTTTTCGTAAGGCTAGCTTACATTATCAAGTGATTTATTGATAATGTAAGATAGCCTTACGAAAAGCTTCGTGTCATTTAATAAATACTTTGTGTTTGTTGTCCTTACTTTTATATATGATATACTAGATAATATGTCTACATAAATAAATATACATATATATCTATTATAACATGAAAAACGACGCGCAAGATCCCGTTACATGCGAACTTATTGAGAAGGGGACTTGGAGACTAAACTAAATCCTTTGATGGCCAATTGTACTGTAGACAAACCTTGAACGTCATCAAAGTCTCAAGTAGAATTGATTTAACCTTCCAAACGGTTTGCTTATCAAATGAATATTTATGCAAATTGGGTCAGAACACAAAACTGAATAGAAAACTTGTTTTAGGATCAATTTAGAAGATTTTTTTGTGATTATGATCATTTGAAATGATTGTTAAACGTTTATAATCACTTATGCCATCTACATCTCAGTCAAACTTGAATGTGTGTCATCAAATAAAAGATTATTTGATAAGTTTCTTATTTTTCTAGAAAAAATGAAAATATCAATAAAAACATTCCATGAAAATCTTTTATAATTTCATATCAACTTTTAACTACTGCAATAGTTAATGTATTGAATGATCAGACAAAGATTAAAAACATCAGAGATAATTAATGACTTTTAACTATATAATGACATCTATTCAACTTGTGCAAAGCTTTTTATTATCTGTGTAAGATTGAGAGTAATTGATAAATTAAAAGATAAGTAAAAGATACATGAAGTTGAAGTACTATCAAGCAAACATGACCTGTGCAAGGAAATTGAAGTGGATATAATTACATCTTAGTACACTTTCACTTAACTATCAGCCTGAAATAAAAAATTTATTTGAAAAAAGCAGTTTTTTTATCATTAAAAAACCAGAAAACTTTGTGGTTTTACTCTCTTATTATGGCAGGATATAATTTTGTTAACATGATTGCAAAATAAGTTTTCATTAGAAGTGCTTAGATGGAACCATTATATGTAGCTTTGATGCAGGTGATGGAAGCAAGTTGAGTGGCAGTTTCATAAGAAAACTCTGCATCGAGTCTTTCAAATCCTACTAAAATCAGCCATTGATTCTTGTTTCTTTTAACTTGATAAAAGAAGCTTGAAGGCTAAGGTTAAGTTTTTTCATATTTATTGACAATTACCAACTCATATTCTTATAAAAGGTTACCAATATATAGCTTAAACATACATTATCAGTGTTCGTGTTTGGAAATGTATTTGAGACATTCAAGTACCTTTTTGAAACCTCAAAATCAAACTATTGCTTATTAGTAATAAAGTTACGCCCAACAAGCTAATGAAAATATTTTCAACTTTCAGGTTAAATTTTATTAATGTATATTTCAACTAAAATCTGTTACTATAATGTGACTTTATTCAAACGTTCAATGAAGTCAAAGTCCAGATTCAAAAATTAAAAAAACCCAAAAAACCTAAAGGAAAAACCGACATAAAATAAAAAATCAACGCATAATTTTAAACTCCCTCATGAGTAGTTAGCCGAAAGTGATTACAATTGATGTCATAGTCAAAATAGTAATCAAGCAATCGATAGTGAACCATGATTAAAAAACTTGTAACTGTTAGAAGAATGTAGTTATTTTGAAAACTTTAATTTACAAATTATATATATATATTCATTCAATTTCTTACAGCGACTAACTTATGAAAAATTTAAAAAAACGTTAAGCCATAATTGAACTAAAGTTTCCAATAACTAAAACATCTTTATAACTCATTAGCTAATGGCTAATGAAAGAATGATACTTATCAAGTTTTAACTCAATTAAGAACTGTCTTTTTACTTTCTCATAAGTTAGTTATTGTAAGATGTTTCAAAGACTCTGAAGATCTCTAAATAATTTATTTCATTGAAAATAACAAACAATATTACAATGTCAACCAAAGACATTCTCTCCACTGTAAGCTACATACAAGTAATTATCTTCATCTTTGTTTTCTTCGTAAATTTCTCCCATTGTGGCGCTAATGGATATTTCAATATTTAATCTTTTCATAATAAGCACTTGATAAATGTTTGTTATGATGTCCCAAAGCTTTACATAAGTCAATCTCACATGATGTGTGTTTCCATACTTGACTCATTTTTATAAATTTCAATTTCATTAAGGAAGATTGAACCTGATAATGATGAGTTTGACTCAAAAAGTCACATGAGAATGTATGGTTTTCTTATGTAAGACTCATGAAATTTGTTCAATTAAGACTGTTTTTCATACTTATGAAAAGCTTTGTCATCTTAAAATTTTAAACAGTTTTTTAAGTTCAAATATGTATTATTTGACTTGAAAAGTATTATTTTCAGCTTTGACAACACAACATATTATGTAGCTGTAGAAAAACCTCAATTCTTTTACTTAATTTAATTTATAAAAACAAATAGGCTTGATGTCTGAACCTAACTAATTTTATAATCAAAATAATTGAATGATAATGAATTTAAAATGAATACGACCTACCTAGACTGTGGTAAAAGTTTGCCGACAAAGATGAAAATTGACTTTGATGACTCGAGTTTGATTCTTTTTCGAATGATCCAAATGAACTGAGCCACAGAGATGTCTCTGGGCAACAAAAACTTTCTCCTATCTAATATGGGGATTGATGAGCCTGGCATTCTCTCAATTATAACCTGTAAACAGAAAATGTGTAAATTTGAAATATTATGAAATTATTTTTTCAATATACTCACAGGTATTCTATCAGTGTGTTTCTGCATAATTGCTAGTGCCTCATCTCTTCTATGCTCTGAGATATCAAAATTTTATTAAAAACAAATTTCTAAAAACGGCTCAAATTAACAACATAAAAATTGTACTTATGATTCTTTAAAAATAATTTTCAAGTAAAACGTTCCAAAAGAAATTATTATTTTATTAAGTTCAACATTTATGCGCAATAGAGACCATTAAAGCTGAAAAATAGAATAAATATAAAAATTACCAAACGTATTTTCTTCTTTGTACTTGAAAATCATCATTTTAGTAAAATATCCTCGAACTTGTTGAATTTAATCAGATTACGAAACAATAGTTTTGGAAATAAATTTCTTATTATAATCTAACTAACGGCCGAGCTAAGTGGCTGTCTTAAAAAATAAATTAAAAATTATTGGAGCTTGAAATCTTTTAAAAATCAAATATATTTCATCAAAATTATTAAATCAATTTTTTTTTCATTTTTGTTCTATTGCAAATTTCGGTAAATTTTTATAGAGTCGAAAATAATTTTATCGAATTTTTTAAGGACTTATTCTGATTCCCCATTACCAAAGTTCAAAGTTTACATAAGTAAAAAATTCATACAAGAGAAATAATTTAATTGGCATTTACTATTCAATCATTTGCTCATTCAATCCAATTGAAAGTTTTCGAAGAAAATCTCCAATGAAAGACGCCATGAAACACCATAGATGATTAGAAATCTTTCGGGACATCTGCATCTCAGATTTGAATAGTTTTACAACGTTATATCAGATTAAGTATGTTTTACCAGTCTCTACAAGGTTTGAGGTGTGCAATGAGAAAGGTCGATATGAAATCAAAAATAGTTCAAAGAAATTTTAAACTTCAATTTTATTGACTTCAAATCATTTTTCGACGTTGTTGAAAGACAAGCTTTTTAAAAAATTCAAGCTAGTTTTTATAACATGTGAATTCATAATGATTTATACAAAGTTTTTGGG
The DNA here is from genome assembly GCA_964035795.1 of Pterobdella sp. o SKG-2022. NCBI lineage: Eukaryota > Metazoa > Annelida > Clitellata > Hirudinida > Piscicolidae > Pterobdella > Pterobdella occidentalis. The sequence goes on along the minus strand of OZ038321.1, from coordinate 26,029,807 downwards.
TGTTCTTACTCATATTTTATCCGTGGCTTTAGCTAAATAAAAAATTACCGAACTGTCTGTCTATAATATAGCTTTTATTCTTTGAAGACACATGTTGGTAAGATTTAATAAGAATTTGATGACAGATATGCCTGTTTAGTTTGAACAACATCATCGTGCTTATAAAAATTTTTTGAGGTTCAGTTAAAACAACTTTTTTCTCTTCTCTTTTTGTAAAGTAATTAAACTCTTCAAACTTTTGAAGTTTATGTCATTACAATTTTAGTCGCAATGGTATTGTATTGCATGATTTTTTATACACCTATGTACAACTAAAATTTTTTGTCATGTTATCAACTGGGCAACCATATCAACATTTGAGAAGACCTAATAAACTCTTTTTACTTGATAGTAAAGAAAAAAAATGTAGTTTTTAAGAACTGAAAATGATTAATGATACATTCAAACCATCACAAAAAAAGACGTTGATTTTCATGAGCATTGTATGATTCAACCAACCTCAAATATTTCTCAAGCCTTCGAGCACCATCAATTCTCTGGTCCTCAATACCATTTTGCAAGCAAAATAAACTAGTTCAGTGGTTGAAAAAGGTTGAAATAGTGATTTTTTAAGCAAACAAGTGCGCCTTTGCAGCAAACCTAGTTTGCAAACTTTGCGCCTTACAAATGAATAATAATAATAGCAGTGTTTTGAAAATGCTGAAATAATGGTTTCATCAAGTCAACGTATAAATTTTTAACTTTTGTTCATTTACTGAATAAATTTATCAATGAAAAAAAAATAATCAGAAGTACAATATTTTAAACATTGGGTAGGAATAATAGTGATGCCTTTCCACGCAATTTTTTGAATATTAAAAAGTATCCTATCATTTTTAAACTGTTAACTTTATTTTATATTTAGCTGGACTTCGAGAGAACAGTGTTAGCAGAAAATCACAGAATGATATGTTTAAACGTAAACTATAGTCTCACTTCAATAGTTTTACGCTGGTTCGTCATTGTGCTTTATTTAAATGAACTCATCGTTATCTTCGTTCTTATCGTAGAGGTTCAGGATAGATGTACTGTGAACGTTGAATGAAATTGTTAAGTAAACAAACACAAAGTATTAATTAATCTAAATCACGAAGCTTTTCGTAAAAATGATTATGAGTTAAAGTCGAAAATAATTATCAATGATAATGAATGATTTTTTTACGAAAAGCTTCATGAATTGTTTTTGTTTCTCTCAGAATTATCAGAATTTCGAAAGTTATATCTTCAAAAATTATTATAAGAAAGAAATTCAAACAAATTTATATTATAGGAAGTTACTCTGAGACCTTTGGTAACTAAAAAATATTGGTGTCATTATAATTGAGGTACAAAAAGCCATCTTCATCTTTGTCCTGTCTGTAAACTTCAGCTAACACAGAGCTGTGGATCATAGAAACGTGGTTGAAAAATACTCAAATTTGAATATATCAATGATAAACTGAAAGCATTTTTCATACTCATCGAAAAAAATCCTAATACAAAAAATATCTTGTGAGAAATCTGAAGTTATTTTGGAAACTCAATCTTCTCAATTATTTGAGCATGTGGAAAATTTTTTGCGATTTTGAACATATGAGAATTAATAATCTGAGAAACTAAAACATTTTATTATCAAGAAAATTTTGCCCATGTTTTTTTATTTGCTTACAAAAATTTTTATTTTTTATAAAACACTTTTAGGAGTTTATATTATCCCACGAAGCTTTTCGTAAGATGAACTTACATTATCAATTTTATTGATTATGTATTGTTTTATTCTTGATTATGTTGTTGTGTTTTCATTTGAATGTTTACGTTCGGCTCGAAGAATTAACAAGTTTGTAAGTTATGAAACACAGTGAGACTCCCATATTATTGAAGTCATTAATATGGGTAATTAAATTTGGTACAAACTTCAAGACTAACATTTCTCCAATCACTACTATTCTTATAAATCTTTCATTTCATTTTGATTATTTTCAGTTCTTGAATAGATTTTTCTTTCAAACTCAATATAAAATAATTTCTTTTAATATTTGCTATAACACTTCATAAAACGCTTGCTCTTTCTCACCTGGTAGTTGGAAGAATCTTTTTAGTGAAGAGATAGAGCTCTTTTGAGGGATCCTAAAGGATATTTTTTCTGATCAAGTACGTCAGTTGAGCAACGCTAAGGTCTTCGGGTAGGGTGTTGACCTTAGGGGAGAAGTCTCTCAAGCTTGAACTTTGAGCCTTCTCGATTATCGTCTAAAGTTTTTCAGTAATTTTATAATTTTTCTGATTTGGGAAACTTTTTTTTGATAAGATTTTGTGAGTCTGAATTTTAAAGAAATGAAAAGTGCTAAGTTACAAACCGGAATCCTTGGGTATTTCAAAATTTCTGAACTCTGACGTAGCCTTTCTTCTAAATTAACAAACATGGATAAAATTTTCCAATATTAAAATTCTTTAACGTTGTTATAAGCATTAGTATATTTTGTATGATATAAAAATTTGTTCTTTCTTTAACCAAGAACTAACTACCCACCAAACGGTGTGCTTTCACGGAAAGTGGAGTAATTTTTGTCCGCCATATCTGAAAAACGAAAATTCAAAGAAGATTTCAATTTCATAAAACTAGCGTTAAATCTCGGTCTTAAATACAAATTTTCTCAATTTAATTTTTTTCATGTTTTATAGAGTACGCTTTATAAATTTTTTTGATACTTCGATATTTAACACATGGTGCAAAGAAGTATGCATATAGCACGATATATTGTCATATTACTTAAAAAATTACTTATCGATTTTCATCCCGAACTCAAAATAACCAATACTATAAACTAACCATCTTCTCACAAAACTATAATACTACAATAAATTTAAGCCGCAATACTGTCATAAGAGTAACAAAAATTAATGATATATCGATACATGAAATTCACACTAATTTTCACGCATCTTATTATCAGTTCAAAAGAAATTTTTACCCATCATCAATTGTACCGCTATATATATTGAAGAAAGAACTCTTTTTTTTTATAAATGCATTGAACCAAGCACTTTTATGAACTGAACCATCCGAAGCTTTTGGTAGTTGAACTCACGTTAGCAAGTCTTAAAAAACGTCATTGAAATCTTAAAACAGAAAACTTGAGTCTTCTTAAAAGTTTTTTTTGTATATTTATTAAAAAATAAACTTGAAAAGATGTCAGAAAGATTGGAAACTAGTGGCAATAGAGTCAGTTGCTTCTTTGCGATTACTTCTGGAAGAAAAATCAGAAACAAAATTTTTCAATTGAAAATTTGATTTATAAATTCAAAAACTTATGATCCTTCCCAAACTTCAGATAAATTAATAAATTGACCTTTATAAATCATTATAAAAAAGTAAATAAAACTCGCTTCAAGCAAACAAACGAACAAAATGAAGAAAAAACAAAAAACCTACTTGAACGAATATTTTTAACAATTATATGAAACATAGCATCATCGTGCAACGAATATCAATTTGTATCGATTTTGAAATTTTAATGTTGTCTTATTGACTATTTTAAATGTCAGCTTGATTTAGCTTCAAATTTATTTATAAAAGAAAAAATATTGAGCTCTGTACACATGGAAACTTTCGATAATAAAGTTTAAATATTTTGATAAATTTTTAACGAATATTCAAACAAGTTTCATAACGTCATAGGTGTAAGATGAGGTTTCTGGCACTAGTTATCCCTGTCTTAATCACCCTAGCTCACCTACCTGCATCTGAGCAGCTGCAGTCAGTTTTCAAGTCGAAGTATACTTTTGGTGACTTTTTGTGATCGAATTAAATAATATCATACGTGTTATATATACCATTTTGGTAAAATTTTTCATTTTCAAAATAATCTTATACATCTATTTTTAAACTAATTTAATTTTCGATAAATTGATCTCTAGCATAAAATATTATAAATATTTTTAAATAATTATTCGAAGTTTCAAACAATAGCTAGCAGCTAATTTACACTTGTGGTTTTCTGTAATTTTATGTGAATGTAATGTCAAATATATAAGTAGATTGAACTTGATATAGCGCTTATTAAGTAGAGTTGGAAGCGCTTGCTAAAATTTAATGAAGTTTTCCATAAGTTGTCATTGATAACTAATACATTGAGACAAGCTTAACTCACGTTTCATAGCTCATGAAGTGGAAAGCTCAAACTATTCAAGACCTCCAATCGATTAATTTCAAAAACACATATCTAATGTATAAAAACTGAAAAAATTGTTCAAGTAAATCAAGAAGTATGTATATTGTCTTAATACTTCAAGCAATATATTTATTGTTAAATTATACAAAGTTTCAGATTAGTTTAAAACAATGGTTTAATTAAGGCAGAAAATTTGCATGTTTTGATGGGTTTATGGAAATAAACATTAACCTCTGAAACTAATTTTGGAGCGGTTAAAGCAAGTTTGAAAATTTTACATCTTTAAACTACAATAGTTAATAAAACTTCCTACAATTAATAACTCTTTCAATAAAATTATTGAATTGGAGTTATTAAAACTTCTTATCACTATTAACAAAATCTTTGGTTACATTAAACACAGATGAGAGGAAGAAAATAGCTTCAGAATTGTTGCAATTGTATCCAAGCAGAGTCCCAGTAAACTTTCATACCATAATTTCATTGCATATCGCTTAAAAAACATAAAAAAACTCAAAAATTTGAGTTTACTAAAAAAATATCTATAATTTACCACTGATTAAGAGTTAATAGAATATAGCAGTTACTACCACACAATGTCATTCCAAGGTGATAATCGAGAAAGAGCCCAGTTCGCAGTTGAATAATTTACACAAAGATCTGTTTATCATTGTGAGAGAACTCTCAGTTTATAATCTGTTAACGTACATTATCATTCAAATTGGAGCTGATCAGTCTAAAATACTCTATCTTCAAACCGGTGGAGTGTTCTTGGCCGCAAGGTTAGTATTTTTGAATAAAGTTAAATATTTAGTTAATAAAACTAATTTATATAGTAGTAAAAAAGCCTTTGTGGCGCTAAAGTTCAAATTATTTAAAGCTTCACTAATATATGAAAATTTTGAAACGTTATAAAGCTCAAATGAATTTCTAAACATTTAAAAGACCAATCTATGATGAAAAGTAATAAAAAAAATTAGCTTCATCGATGGTCAAGTTTGATAGCAAAACGTATTATGTGAAGAAGGTGAATAACTTTATTCAACACATGCTCATACCATCAAGTATAATTGAAACAAACAGTTCCGACATAGGATCGGTCTACGACCAATATAAAGAAGATGACCTCATACTCTATCTCAGATACCGTTGAGTTGAAGACGTGGTTTAGTGATATCTTTGTTACATTGAAAGTGTTTGAAAACTATATGAACCAACAATGAGTTTTATTGAAAAAATAAGAAACGAAGCTTTTCGTAATATTAACTTGTATTGTCAAGTATATGGCAAGTTAATCTTAAGAGAAGCTTAGTGAATATTTTTTCAAATGCGTTGACGAGGCTGTTTTGCTTCAACTAATGCTATTTTTTTTTTGGGTTCGGTACTTATGAATTTTTTGAATGGTCCTAATACATTTTTTAATTATAAAAGTTTAAAAACTGTATTTAGTATAAATTTGAATTTAGCAAAAAAAAATTCTGCAAGCAATGGTTTTTTCAAATTACTATAACAACTTTAGGTTAGATCTGAGAATTCTTACAAATCGAAAAGCTTCAAATAACTTTTGTAAAACCTTCGTATTATATTTCAACGCCGTAAGATCCCCTAGCGTCAAAATTGTCATGAGATTTAACGAAACAATCTTAGTTTCAATTTTTTCAAAAATAAAATTTCTCTTCGTCTTAAAGTCGTCAAAAAAGAGTTTTAGTCCACCAATGATCTGGAATTTTTAAGAAATGAGCGATAACAGTCTTATGCTCTCCAATTTTGATATTTTAAATTGAAAAGTATCGGTTTGAATAAATTCTAGAGATATGTTTAGTTTAATCTTTTCTTTAACTAAAAAGCATCATTTACACCAGAGTTCAACTTTATCAACGGTCTAAAGCCAAACTTTTATAAGCTATACGAGAGCTATTATGAGAAAATTCAAATTTCATGATTAATTTGATAATTTAAAAATTACCTTTATTGTTTATACTTTGCATGTCAAAATGAGTAATACTTGAAGTTTTATAGAAAATCACGTTTGGAAATTGAGAAAAAGATTTGAAGTTGCTAAAATTGAAAAAACTTTTTCAAACTCCAAATTCAACCATTTATAATTACTTTCATTAAAAAAGTTTTCATACAGCTGCAAAATAAACTTCAAATTTGGAGATTTTTTCCATCTTTCACTGTTGAATGAAAATTTTTGCATGTTTCCCAAATGGGTTTAATGACACGTGAACAGTCATATCCCAGACGATAGCATACAAAAATAATCGGGATGTTTATCATGCAAACTGATTTAAGTATTTCAAAACTTCAAGTAAATCATTCTAACGTCAAAGGAATCTTCTTGTGATCTCAAATTATATGAATTTAATGAGCAAATGACAATTTTTAACAATTAGTTTTTATGAATGTATTTTAAAATAACAGTGCTTTTTATAAAAATGAATTAAAATATAAAGCTTTCGAAAATACATCTCTTAATATCAACTAACATTTTAAATTAGTTTTCATTTAAAAGCTTTCATAAAATCTTTCTCTCAATAATAGAATGTATTAGTTTGCATTAAGATTGATAGATGTTGAAGATGAAACAAGGAAATATCACCCTTGAAGCATCAGACAAAAAACTGCGCACTTTTCTTGATGGAAAGCTAATGGAATCTTTTTAGAATTTGTATAAATATGAAAATATTTGAGTAGCTGAATGGGATGATAGATATGGATTTGATATGAAAATGAGATAAGTTGATGAAAGAATAAGCTTTTGAATTAGAAGAATTTATCAGAAATTATGGCTTGTTGTGGTAATACCTTGGATGTTAGAAGCTCTAGGTAGTTATTATAATTTTGATTAAACTTGATAAATGAAAATAAATTAAATGATGGTGCAGTTTTTTTCTATATTTATTAAATATGTTTGGAGATTTTCAAAACTCATTTTATTTAAATGTATTTACAAAACCTGAAATTTCTTATAAGGTTTTCACCTTATGAAATTGGTCGTTTTTACCCACCAAATATTTTCTTGCTTGGTTATCGAAATAACTCGAAAAAACGTTAGAAAATTTTTATTGAAAAAAAAGTGGTATTTGGAGGTACTGAAGATGTAGTGTTATATTCGATCAAGGTCCAATTTTTTTTAAGATAACAACCATCATAAATAAGTTCAATTACACGATTTAAGTGCCATAAATTTCCAAAAAATATACAAAATACAAGCTAAAAACAGATACAATCTGTAATAAATAAAACAATAATAATACTATAAATGTAAACTCCCACCAAAAAGTGTAAAAAATTACCATTATAACAAAATGGTTAAATTATACAAGTAAACAATAACCTATTGTTTCAGTGACAAAAAACATAAATATTTTTGTAATAAATCACATACAAAAACTACAGTTAATAAGTGGGCACAGGGTTGAATGGAGCCCTAATGGGACTGGGTAGATTCTTGTATAGATCGGGTATCATTCCGAACGGGGAAGGCACCATGTTGACGCTATTGCCCCCAAACAGACGGTATTCATAGTCTATCAGCTGTTTGAAGAAATTTTCGTTTGGTCTTATGATAGCGCGGGCTGATTTTAGCATGTTGTATGCTTGTCTCAACCTGTTTGTTTGTGTGATTTTCAGCTTTCAGATCATTCTTCATATGTACATTTTAAATAAATAAAAATGTAATATACGATCTAATTAGTGAAATAAAAGTTTTTGGAAATAAATGAAATGATAATATACTTACAAAAATAAAAAAATTCCAATAGATAAAACTCGCTAACTGAAAAAAATATTATTACTATTAACTGAAAACTTTCAAAAAGCTATCAACCCACCGCATTCGACCATGCTTCATCAGGTAGGCCAGGCAGATGGTGGATGACCTGCTTACTCCAGCCACGCAGTGCACCAAGACATTCCCCCCCATTCTCTGGTTTCAATTTATTAATTATAATACTTATTGATAAGAAATTATCTCTTAATTCAATCGCATAGCTCAACTGGTAGGGCGGTTTCAATCCCGCGCGGGCCGACAATCATATAAACAAGGAGTAACGCTCTGTGAAACATCTGTTGAGCTAACGAAACTCCAATATGGGACGACTAGAAGTCAATTTAAAAAATAAAAAAATTCTATCGCTTGAATGCGTGTTGTTTTAGTTACATAAAGTTTGGACAGTCAAGTTAAAAAATAAATGAGTTAAGCGCTGGTGAAGTGAGTTTTTTGTCTATTTTAATCAAAAATTTCAAAACTTGAGCCCCACTTACGAATAAACTTAAAATAACTCCAAAAGCAAATTAAACTTGTTGAGTTTGAATAATTAAAAATAAGGTTTTCACCTTCATCATTTCGATCTTGTCAGCAGCTGCATCAAAATAGTTGGAAATGTTGGCTTGGAGGGTGTCATCAACAGGAACGTTGAAGCGTTCAACACCCGCAAAATTCTTACCATTTCCTATGGGTTTCCAGTAGGGTTTTAGGGCATTCACGTTTTATAGCTTTCATTTATATGGATTATTCCAGAATATACAATTTCTGATGTTTATTTTTACAAAATTGTTTTTTTTTTAAATTGTAGCCGCCATAAAATGTGAGTCTACTTCAATTCATTAGAGCATTTTTTTCTATTTTAGGTGTTTTCATTGGGTTAAAACGTTTGATTGTGGTTTGAGAAATGTTACAATATATTTCAACATTTCATTCATAACGACTCAACAATCTCTTTATCTAGTGGCATTGTTCGTTAGCTTTATAATATATAGCCCTACATTCACTTAAGATAAATATCCTCATACTAATAATAACTCTATACAAGTACTCAAGCATAAATCACTCAAATCAAAAGATTATCTATTTGAATACATATCTTAATTATGAATTAGACAAATTATTTCACAGTTGTAACCTTCGACAGTGCAGTCAACAATAAGTTTTATGTTCCCATTCCTGATGTTCATAGGAGTCAAGCAGAGCATGGAGCCTATAAATAGTTGATTAGTTACCTTATCCATGGAACTGTTAAGCACTGCCATAACTGAATTCATCATCATTCTCATTGGGGATCAGTTTGCCTTAGTTTTGTTTATATTTCTTGTAATTCTAGCGTCGTTTGCAAAAATTTCGCTTTTCGTGTTAGCAGAATTGTCACGATAAATTTTTTAAATTTTCCAGTATTGAAATATTTTAAAAATCGGATTAAATAGTTTTATTTAAGTTTTTTTAGTAAAATAAATTTTATGTTTACTATTTTTTTGTATAAAATTTTATTTGAAAAAGGTTAATTAGCTTTGTTTGGTTTACCCACGTAATAGTGAACAACGATTTAAATAAAAACCATAGATTTATGATATTATTTTAAATAATTATGCTTTCAACATTTGAAACCTTCCCTAACGAATTCAAAGGTGAAAAAGAACAAAGACTTGTATTGGCTGTATTGATTTTGTATCATTCAAACAAATGGAAGACATTAAATTTTATTCCTTTAATAAAGAACGAGCAATCTTCAAAAAGTTTTTCTATTGAACTGTTAAATTCATCATAAATTTATTTTTGAAAAATTAATTTAAAATTGTTATAAACATTTTGATTTCAATATCACAAGTAAAATAGAGATCTGAAGCCTAAGAAATCTTTCACCACATTCAAGGACTCTCTTGATCACAAATGTTCGCAGTTAAAGTGGTTTGGTTGGGTAATAATGGGTAGTACTTACTTGTTTTTTGTGATATAAAACCAGGCAATTTTAATATAACCCCAACCTTGTTGTATGGATGGCTAAAATAATGACCATCGGAGTCTCTCGAGTTTGTACCTACACTTAAGTTCAAGCAATTGTTTTTACCCTCTTTGGCGATTTCACTAGATACATTAGAAATATATTGTTGATTATTGGCGCTTGTTTGCTGATTGGTTTGATGGTAAACAGGAGAAAAAAGACAAGGATTCAAGACATGGCAATTAGCTTCATGCAATAGAAGAATCCGGCACGCAAGATAGTTCAAAAAGGCGAAGATAATTAAGCCCAAAACGACAAATACTATTGTTAGTATCTTTAAAGTTTTATCTTCCATAGAAAACAATGTGGCTGATGGCGTGGCGGAAGGATGCGTGGAGGTAAAAAATGATCGCAAAATAATTGCTTCATGCTGACTTTCTCCCTGTTCACCTGCAATTGTCGACACGTTTAATTACATTTGCGAGATTTACTGTTGTAAATGTTCTAATATCCTGATGTCTAGGTATAAGGTGCATTTGCTGATTAAAAAAAATCTAATTTAAAAATGCATTGAAACGCAGAGACGGTACAATACGTTTTTATAGAAAATGTCTTCTAATGAAGAGAAATTTGTATAAAATAACAATCATAGAAACGTAAGAAAAAAATATCGAACCATATCTATAATTTATAATAATGATTATTGAAAGCTTATGCAAGTAAAGGTCGCGAAAATTAAGAAAAAAATACAGTTTCTTTTATTTATTTTTTATTACTTTTTGTTGAGAATAGTTTAAAAATCCTTAAATAAATAATAAATGATAATAATAAAAATAAGAATAGTAATAATATTAAAACGTTAGCATATGATAAGACTATACTTATGGAAAATTATAGCTTTTCTTTTAAATAAATGTATGAATCCTCAATTGATGTTTTTAAAGTTTAATTACTATACAAAACATACATGAGATGTCTCTGAAAAATATTCATAAGAAAAATAATAATAATAAAAGAATAATAGAAAGAAAAAATAAAAATAATTTTTATTTGTTGGTATAAAAATCATAAATAAGGCATAAAGGCGCCGGACAGACAATTTATATAATTTCACGAAGTTTGATCTTCAGCGTATAAGCAAGTGTTAGTTTTCTATCAGGTTTCAGTTTGCTTTTAAAACTGTATAATGGATACCATTAGTTAAGGCTTAATGATACCATAAGATTTATCACCCATCGGCAAGGATATAGAAGCAACAAACACAAAGAGAATAACTTTAAAACACCAAAACACAAAAGCAAGAGCATACTGAAATTAAATGCGCCATTTTAAGTATTTGTTGATCGGATGGCCGTTAAAATTTATATGCGTGTAAAAGTGAATTAGATTTTGAGCAGACAATGTGTCTCGTAGCATTTCAACGCTAGGCGCCCGTCAGTGGGCTGTCTGTCTGATATCATTTAACTTACAGTCATCTACTGTTGTTTTATATATTCGTCTATGCAATAATACACCTAAGAGCGATATGGGCTGTAATAATAACGTGGTATTAATTTCATGACTTTTATTGTTATTATTATTGTTAGGGTGAAGTTTGTTATTTGTTATTATTAAGAAACATTATTATTAATTAATTTTCTATTAATATAATTTACTATTTCTATTGTTCTTAATAATTTTATATTGAGAACTAATATTTAGAATAATCATCATCAATAACTAATTGAAATGTACTGTAAAGCATCACAAACACCCGCAAGCACGCTCACACAAAAATACAAACACACACACACACACGCACGCCCACACACACACACTTCCTTTCTTTTGTGCATTTATCCACCATAAGACGGGTGCACCAAACTGCAGAGCAGTTTATCCATGGATCTGGTGTGGTGTTCTTATTTTGACTTGCCAGTAATCAGCTAGGCGAAGTTTCTTGAAATCTTCATGTAGGCTTTTTGTTAATGGCTTCAGCTGAAATTTTGAAGTTTCCTCTCCGCAGCCAATTAAAATCATCATCAATAACTAATTGGAATGTACTGTAAAGCATCACAAACACCCGCAAGCACACACACACAAAAATACAAAACAAACAAACAAACAAACACACACACACACAAACACACACTCACACACACACAAACATGATGAAACAAAAATATGATAGTTGATGATCTGGATAATATAGATTGCTCTCGAGTTTGATATGCTAGATTCGCCTTGTCCATACGTCTGATTTATGCCTCTTGTATTCTTATCTAGTTGCTCTTTAGTTTCATTGTTTTCTTATTCTTATTGATATTATTCTTCAGTTTAATTACTAATGATTTTCCATATTTTTATTGCAACTTTATTATTGTCATCATAATCCTCATCATCATCATAATCCTCATCATCATCATAATCCTCATCATCATCATAATCCTCATCATCATCATAATCCTCATCATCATCATAATCCTCATCATCATCATAATCCTCATCATCATCATAATCCTCATCATCATCATAATCCTCATCATCATCATAATCCTCATCACGATCAGCATAATAATTATCATTATGAATATAATAAATGATTCATTGAGAATGAAGATAATGGTGATTAATAGTATTTAAAATAGAACAAAATGTGTAATAAACGGAGAAGATCTGGCCACTCTCGGTATGAAAGGGACTGAATTGTATTTAAAACTTTGGCATCTATCTTCATCTGTTAAAAGCGCAAAAATTATGCTTTTTTAATTTTTAAACATTTTTTTTATTTTTTTGAAACTAGCCGTAAAAGTAAGCTTCAATAAACATGATTTTTATTGATTTTATGTAGTTTTATGCTCTTTTGTTTCTATTCCATAAAAATCTTAATATAAAAAATATTTATATATATATATATACCTTTTGAAACAAAAAAAACAACGAGTTTCTATTATTTACATACACTTCTGTTATACAGCGGGACGGGTTGAAACAATAAACATAATGATGGATAACAAAAAATACAGGTCGAAAATGTGAATAAACTTTCGAAAAACTCCAGAGATAAGAGGTATGTAACCTGCGAGGAAAAGAACGTTATATGATGAAGTATCCAGATGCTTATCTTTTGATGGTGTTATATTAAATTTCTCTTTATCATCTACGCTTTTTATATCGTTGTAATTGAAACTGAAAATGAATGTCTTTTTGTTTGTGTCCGTTGTGATGTTCGGTGGGTTCATGTTGTTTTTTTCAGGGGTGATGTAATTACAGAAATCCTCGGAACAGCAGAACACGCAAAGTCGGTGCTGATTTTTAATGGAAACTTCAGTATTATTTTCATTTTTCATAAATTCTCTACTATCAAAAGAGCGTTTTGAATCAATATTTGTCTTATCAGTTCGTTCTGTGCAGATGTTATCACGAATATTCTTTTTCCTCTTATCCTTGAATTTTTTGCTTGCATTCTCACTGGCATATTTAATTACCTTAGACTTTTTGGTGCAGCCATGAGTTACCGATATAATCTTTTCTGTTATATCAAAAGTGAATTTAGAATAACACGAGGGTTGTGCTGAGTGAGAAGAATACTTAATAATACATATATTATTTGTTTTTGAGCATTTCTCTTCGGTACAGTAGCATCTTAAGATGGTTTGACCTGCGGAAATTGTGATTATGTGTTACATAATTGTTAACATACAAATAAAATGATGAAACGCAACACAAAGGTCTTCATCAAGTCTTGAAGGTCAATTTCGAAAAACCATAACGATTCGTAAAAGACTGTTGTAAACCGTTTATATGTATTTCACCCTAATACTCCTATAGGATATGCGCAGTAAGCTATTGTTTGAACCAATAAAAAATGTGAATTATTCAAAAGAATAAATCTTTTCGATACATCGACTTACCATCCTGAAGTAATTATATTCAAACGATCGTGTATTTGATTTGATGATTTGAAAACTTCGGTAAATAAATGTGAAAAAATATTTTAAAGACTGTTTAAAATATTCTGGGAATTTTTATCGTTTGATTGATGGATGGTTTCGGAAAGACGTGCATAAGGTACAAAAACCACTTTCAGATAATTATTTGTATTCAGTTTCTGCTTAATAAATAAATTTTTATTATAAAAATTTATTTTTCAAATGTTTATTTAATGTTGGGTTATCTGTGCTTAAAAATTGAATATTTTTATGCAAACAAAACAGATAACATGAATATAATTCATGTATTTATACATTCAAAAGTTCATTAGCATGAAACATTCAATAATTGGCCATAGACATTATTGCTAATGAGTTTGAAGGTAAAATTATTTTGAACACAAGTAGCAATTAGTCGGACGGCGAGAAAATATTGAATGATGGAAACGTCCTACATTATGCAGAAACATCAAAGATATATTTTTTCTGTTGAGATTTTTATCTTGAGACAAAAAACATGTATCCAAAATTATTCAAACCGACTTTGGAGTGATCATGGGAATATTAAAAATCTTTGATCGATGCACTTAGTAGATTTCATGAATATAATTATGAACTTTATTTAATTTTCTCATTGAAATTCATCTTGATTTTTTTGAGACAGTCTTCAGTGTTATGAATTATGATAAGGTTAAACTTAACGAAAATGTTAGTATTGATGAAACAATAAATGTATCTAAAATTTTTTTATTTCAAAGATAAAAAATCAAGAAAATTTTCACTTATATCTTTTCACTCTCATTACACAACAGCTAGAGATAAGTGATCAATGTAAAATGTCTAGACATTGTCTCCCGATATACTCTTTGTAAAGACTCAGTAAATAACCGAATATTAATAAAAAATATTTTGAAATTTATTCCGTAATATTGAAAAGATCTTTGTCTTTCAAACTTCATGCTCTTAAGTTATAAATCATGAGTCTAGACGCATAAACAAACAAATATGGCATAGAATAATGAAGTTCGCTTCAAAACAAATTTGAATTATTACATTTTCAGTTTGAATCAAAGCGTTTAAAAGTTGAAATGAATTTAAATTTTAGGTTTTTTTTAAACATCGCCTGTTTTTTTTGGATTTTAATACAATTTTAATTTTAAAAATAATAATGAATAAAAAATACCGAAAAAAAATTGAATAGATTAAAATTTTAAATAATTTTCAAGTTTTTATATAAATATTATATAATGAAAAATATGTAAAGAATTTTATAAATTAAAACAGATCCTTGAATGTTTACATACTAATGTCCTGAGCGAACCGTTGTTAATGCAAATGCATAAAACGGCTAAACTAAACATTCTTATATTATCACTGGTTTAATGTATCTAATGCATTTCAAATTACTACATACTAAATATATGAGTAATCTATTGAATATCGTACATTTAATAATAACATTTATATCAAGAAAAGATATTTTTACAGCAAAAATAAATAATATTTCAAAAATATTAGAAAAATTATTTTGTGTTATCGTTTTGGCGCAGAAATCTTTTTGTTCCTATATTTGTATATATATGCATAAATGCATAGTTTGAATGCTTCATATGGGTTACTGATTTAGATAACTCTTTGTGTAATGAATTTATAGGAAATAATACCTGGCCGCTGGATTACTTCATTGAAAACGCATCCAATTAAATGCAGACAGAGAAAAATTAAAATAAATTTCATTTTAGTTAACTTCATAAACAGAACTTAGAGCTTAAATTAAAGGTTTACATAATAAAACGTATTTGCAAACTCCAGTTCAACTGAATCTAGCATGCGAATAATAAAACAGAAGGATATGCAGAGCAAAGTTAACTTTGAAATTCAAAACATCAATATATACTGATTTTCATAGCTTATATAAGCACAAGCTGTATATGGCAATGTATGTAGATATTCTATAATATAAAATCTTCACTAAAAGCTTTATAGAATAAACATAGTATCTCTATAATGTTATTGTTGCATTGTTGAATAAAGATAACGATCGACTGACAGGCCAGATTGAAAAGCAGATTTGAAATATTGGCTTCATTACATAGTAATAGTTTATGAGCTCACATAACAAAGTTATATCATTAACTTGATTTAACATGGAGTATCTAATATACTGAAAGTGCGCTATTAAATTCTTTAACGGTATATTTATAATCAAAATTCATATAAAAAAAAATTACAAATCTTTTTTGGGAAAATATTTTTTAGTTTTGATAGAAATGGATGAAAAGCATAAAACTAGAGGAAAAAGTAAATATGGCGTGAAAAATTAAGCAAATATAAAATAATGCCTACAAAGAGGTTGAAACTTTGAAAAAAGACAACATTCATTTAAAGAAAGCAGAATTTTGAAAAAGAAGCCTAAATTTGGAGCACTGGATTTAAAAGTGAGAGGGATTAAGAAACGTCAAACTGTGTTGAGAAATAATCTTTTTAGCCAAAGTAAATACTGCGAATTATTTAAACACAAAAGATAATTTTATTGAGTAGGAAGCTTTTCGTTAACAATATATTATTATCCAAATACGTTGTAATTCAGACACCGTTGTTTTTATAATAAACATAGATAAAATAAAATAAATTTTTTTTTAATTAAAAAAAAATTAAAGTTGAAACATAATGACCGCTATAGGTGAAAAAAACATTTGAAATAATTGTTATTCCATTTCTAAACAACAAAAGGTTAACGTCTCTATGGCCGCTGAGTGATGGATTAAACATTTTAATGAAATACACTTCAAAAGTTATTTATTTTCTCTGATCATCCGGGGCTCTGCTCAGAACTTTCTATTCGAATTCATGAGAGGGAGTTTTGGAAACGTGTTTGGCCGGTTCTGATGTGCCAATTACTGCTTTGTGCCTAGCCCACCTGGTAGTTGCATTCCTCTTGGTTACACCAACATACTTCTTGCAATTGTCACAGAAGCCTAGCTGGTTATAATTGCCGGACATTACTTAAGCTACTACGTTTTAACTATTTGTTCCTTTGAACTCCTTTATGTTATATATTTGAAAGTTTAGTATAAGTTGGTTACAATTATCTTCCGGTTTTAAATTTTAAGGTTTGTTATAATTACTTTCCGGTAAGGGATGTAACTTTGTGAGGTTTTGTTAAGTGGATCGTTTTAGTATTGATATTGTTAGATTAGTTGGGATTGTTGTATTCAAATGAAAAAACTCAAGAGTATTTTTTATTCCACGAAGCTTTTCGTAAGATGAACTTACATTACCAAGTAAAGGTGCAAATATATTTGTACCTCCACTTGGTAATGTAAGTTCATCTTACGAAAAGCTTCTTGGATTAAAACAAACTTCTAAAAGTGTTTTCATTTGAATATTTACGTTTGGCTCGAAGAATTAAATTGTTACGGTTATTGCTTTTAATAAATTGTTTGCTTTTGAAGACTTCGTTCAACAGAAAAACTTGTGGTGGCACAACTGCATTCCCCTTTTGAAATGATATCGTGGACTATCCTTGGGGGAGAAGAGGGCTCTAAACTTGTGTGTCACCCAGAAGAACTAGAACTTAATTTCATTGTTAGTGAATGAATCCAACTTATCAACGTATTTATAATTGCAAGTTTTGTTCTTTGAACAAAATGTCATCCTGAAGTGACTTGTCTTCCTGCTTTTTTGGAGTCACTCTGGAACAAGGCACTCTTCCTTCTTATTTTCAGATTGCCTTGTTGTGGAATTTATATGGAGAATCTATCCGTTAGCATCTTTCCTTTATTACTTCCAGTTTGTGTCTGAACTTGGCTCCAATTCTACTAGCCCCTAACAGATCTTCTTTAATCATGTTTCTATAATATTGCTTCGAGATAGCCAATGACCAATGCGTAGACAATTTGGGTCCTTTTTGTACAAATTTGAAGACGAGCGTACCGTTGAAGTTCTTGAAAATATGAGTGTCAAGGAGCTTTCTAGTGCTCTTCTTTGTTGTAAAAGAAATTGAGGGCGTTGTACAGTTCGTCTTGCCCAATTAAACAAAAATGACCGTGGATAAGATAGGACTTGCTACAAAAAAAAATGCAACAATTCTACATAAATCCGACGTCTACCTGGAGAATAGATGGGACTTGATATGTGACCAGTCACAAATTCTCTATGAAAACTTCGTGTTAAAGGGTAACTTTGTTGAGGCAAACATGAAGATAAGACAATCTATTTCGGATTGGTGATATGTTTCAATCCTGTAGCATCTTTTAAATAACGTTATTCTACTATGGGTCTTAAAAAAATTATTTCGCAACAGCGTGCCTAAAACATCAAATTTAATCAGAATGGAAATTTATTTTTAATTTTTTTGTAATTTGCACTTTAAACATATTTAAATTGGGAATGTTATGAAACGTTGAATCTGTTTATTATTCCAATGATTAATGAAAAAGGGTCTTAAAATGGCTCAAAACAAACCAAGCATTAAAAAGATTAAATCTCGCTTAAATAGACATGACAACAAAAATAATTAAAAGCATAAAAAACAATTGATTAAAATCCATAAAAACAGTGAATAAGTTTCATAAGCCCTTGGATAAAATAGAAGATAGCAATTTCGTGTCTTGAACCATGCTTTTCAAGTCATTTTCGTCCACTCTTAATGACACCTGTGGATTGCGATGAAATAATATGAAATTTCTAAGACTGATTGTTACCAAAACTTATAGTATTTTGGTACAAAAGAAATATTGATAATGTTCTACATACATAAAAATTATTTAAATATAATAATATAACAAATCAACCACTAAAACATTCCAAACCAATTCATAGAAACTTCAGATATTAGATTTTTCAGTGGTTGAAAAAGCAATGAGACAGATGGTTCCAAAAAGCTATCTTTAAACAAAACTCCCACCTTTCCATTGCGAACTTCTTTGGACTTCTTAACATTGATGACTCCCCTATCATGAAGGTTGGAACAAACATCTATGAAGCTAGAAATGCAGATGGCTGTAGAAGCATTCCTCTTGCAGACGCTTGCGTACAACTCATGCAGCTGTGGGATTTGGAGAGATATAACTGATATAATGTTGGAAAGTTAGGTTTTTGATAAGACGACGATGTAAATTTGAAAATGATTTTTTTGTTGTTGCAAAGATTGTAAAGATTTTTTGATTATGAAAATATTTAATTAAAACTGGGATGAAATCAAAATAATGGAAATTGACTACAATAACAAATGGAAAAACCATATGATAAAAACCAACATACCTTTCCAATAAAAATCTCCTTGCTAGCCATGCGCTTAGTGGCAAGAAGCATAGTACAGAGAAGAAGCAACTGTTGGAGAGGAAGACAGGCTGATGATGGAGAGAAAGTTGATGAAAGGAATGATGATACTGGAGTAATTTTCTGGCCATAAACTTCATTTATCACACTCATCATAATGGGGATTGTAACTTTGGTGCTAGTTGTAGCTGAAGATGTTAGTTGAATGTTTAATGAGTGAAAATTTTAAAGATATATTATTATTGAAGTGTAAGTTAGTTTTTAAATAAATAAAAAAAAATAAAGAAGTTAATTTTAAATAGAAATTAGAAAAAATAATGAAAATTGTATACTTACAATGTAGTTCATCAGGATGCATCTTGGATACCTTACTCTCCATCAACTCAACAGACCTCCTACATATATCCAAAGCCACCCTGACATCCCCTGTCATGCACGACACCTTACGAGCACAAAACATTATTGCTGGCGTCTCTATGGCTGATTTGATTCCGAGCTGTATGGAATTAAGTTGAAACTTGCTAAAAGATAAGAAATTAGTATGAAACAATTTAAAAATGTGACTTAGATGTGAACTAAATTTATCATCATCAAATCAGTTAAGTTTCCAAGGTCTAAAAACTACATCAATCAAAATTATTAGAATAAAAAAACCCACATGTTTCACACGATCAGTGATGATTTGGATAATGCTGGAATCATAATAAGGAGGAAAGTTGACAAGGGTAGGTAAAAGGTTGGTTGCCACTTTGAGTCTTGGAAGTATGCGATCTGTAAGGTCAAGAGAGTTGGAAATTCCAATGAGTATGAGGGATGAGTCAGCAAGGGATGGCCACTCGAAGATGGTGTAGAGAACCTCCTGGTATCGAGAATCTAAGGAGTCAATCTCATCTAGAACCATGATGCTGTGGGCGGGATAGCATTGGTGGTTTATAAAGTTCCACCACAGATTGATGGACTTATTTGAATGAGATAAAAATGATTTATATTATAAATTTTTATTTCAGATATTGATGAGTTTAATGCTTTTAGATGTGTTAAGATCACTTAGAACTACAAAATATTGAAACTTGAAAAAAATTTTAATTTAAAAACAAACTTAATAAAACTGAAACAAATGCTATTGAAATAGCTTGAAATATCAATAGAACATAAGATTTAGAATTATAACTATGAAATAATACTGAAATATAATAAAAATACAAACATGGGTTTGTGTGTAGATATAAGCCATTTAGTTATTTCCTTAGAGAACTTCTGCAGAGAAACTTTGCTAGCACTGGTTGGCGTTTTGCATATAGATTTTCTTTTGGAAGGAAACAAGGGTTGAAGAGATGAGTGGATGGCAGAGTAGATGGAATTGCTATTCTTGTGAGACATGCAGTTTATGTACACTTTGTGCACCTTATCCTGAAGATGTGGTTTTATGAAACTATAACATTAATATCAGTTAGTAAATGAAAAACATGTTTCAAGAGTGAAATAATTGATGTATAAACATGATTTAAACTACATTGAACATACAGAAAGTGAGTTGATGATCTTGAAAAGCACAGCAGTTTTTCCGGTACCTGGAGCCCCTGACATGTACATGCTTCCTGAGGTGTGACCTTCCACATGACCTCTCACAAAATCATCCACCAACTTTAGCTCTGCCTCTCTTCCTACAAGGTTTTCTGGGAGCGAAGTATGGAGAGCCATTTTTGTTTTTTTGTAATCAGGTAGGTTTACTGGAATTGATTCTTCTACTTTAGGGATGATCTTTGATGGCGTTTCAACTGGAAATAATCTTCTTGGTATGGCTTGACTAGATGTTTCTTGATAGTCTAATTGTTGTAACTGTTTAAAATCTGGCTGTCTGTTCTGTCTGATAGGACTTTGTGGAAGTAACTTTTCTGGACCTTCATAAAAATAACGTTTAGAAAGTCAAGATTACAAATTAAATACATTTAAAAAAATTTTCAATTTTTGATAATAATTTTTGGCCCATACTTATCAATGCTTTTTTTGTTGGGCTGTTTTCCTTATCCTCAACTTCTTGTATCTTCATAGTTCTTCTTCGCGTAGATTTGCGCGCAGGGAAATTTATTTTTTTCTGAATAGCAGACATTTCGAATATAAAACTTTAAGATTTAATATAGCTTTTAACAATAAAAGTTCAAAAAGAAACAAATTTATAAGCTAATAACAGGTCCCACAATGAAGAATGAAGATAACATAAGCTATTTAACTAAACGCGGCAAATATTATTTTGTCTATTGAACAAACTTCCGAACAAATAATCACTCATTTTTATATAATTTTACTTAAAACTTTTTAACAATTCAGTATTTAAATTTTATAGATTTAAAGTTTTAAAAATTCATCTTTTAAATGTTAAAGGCTGTTTTCATAACAGATATTTATTTTTTAAGCGATTTCATAACTTGAGTTAGTTTAACGAAACTTTGCGCATTAGTAGTTTTTTAAAATTTTTATACTTATTCAGATAAATGATCTATATTATTTGATGTTCAAACAAAGTATATAAGTATTTGTTCAAACGTCATTAATTTTATAAATGTTACTTTGTTAACGAAAAGCTTTGTACTTAATAAAATTACCTTTAGTGTTAAAATAATTTTCAGTCATTAATCTTACATTTATTATATGTTAATTGACGAAAACTTCATGTACCATGTATAATTATTGACAGCTTTAAAAATATTGAAAAAGTAGAAACATTTTCACGAGTAATTTATTTTTAACTTAAGTATTCCAATGAAAAAATTTAAGACATGAAAAATATTTTATAAAAACGTTAAGCGCAGCCTAGCGTTTTTTTAACTTACTTGATAATGTTACTTTGTTAACGAAAAGCTTTGTACTTAATAAAATTACTTTTAATTTTCAAATAATTTTCAGTATTCACTTTAGCTGAAGAAGATTATTAGGTGCAGCCGTTTTTAAATATGCTAGTTAATTGCTATAATAGCTTAACACACCAATTAACTGAATGTTTATTTGATGAATTAAAACAAAAGCTAATTTTTTTTTCCAAGCAAAGATTAATATTCAATAAATAGGTTGTTATTTATGGGTCTAAAAAGCATACTTAATTATGTTTGAAACGTTAAGGTCAGTTTTACTCAAAATTTTTTGAAGTGAAGATAAAAATACGATTACAAGAATAAGAAGTTTAAAAAAAATACAAGAAGGTTAAGATCATGAATAGGATAGGTTCAAATTTAAACTATAAGTACTTCTATCTTAACTAATGCTTCAATTTAACGTCAAAATTATTCAAAATTAATACTGAATTTTTGAAAAAATTTGGTAAAGTTGCGAAGTTAAGAAGTTTAAAAAAAATACAAGAATGTTAAGATCATGAATTGGATAGGTTCAAATGTGAAACTATGAATACTTAGGCATCTATCTTAACTAATGCTCCAATTCAACTTGAAAATTATTTAAAACTAATGTTGAACTTTTGAAAAAATTTTTTAGAGTTACTTATTTTAAAGTTACTTCGGCCAACTCTCGGTTCGACTAACGGCGTTAATCAACCATTTAAACACACTTGAAGCAGTATTTCCTACACGTAAGTCAAAAGATTTTCATCATGAATGGTTACGTAAAGCAAAAATTCATAAAAACTTCATCAAAATATTTTTTTTAGATAAATATGCCTGTTCCAAAACGTTTGAGAGACCTTATTCGAGAAATAAGATCAGCCCGAACTGCGGCAGACGAGAGAGCAGTTGTACAAAAGGAATGTGCACAAATAAGAGATACTTTCAGAGAAGAAGATAATACTTATCGTTGTCGTAATGTGGCGAAACTTTTGTACATCCACATGTTAGGATATCCAGCCCACTTTGGACAGGTTCAAGAAAATATCATCATGAAGCTCTATAAAATCTATTCAATTATAAATGTTGATTTTTTTAAAACAGTTTTTTGTTTAAAATTATGATAATTCTTCTAGCTTGAATGTCTCAAGTTGATAGCTTCGCCTCGATTCACTGATAAGAGGATAGGCTACTTGGGAGCCATGTTGCTTCTTGATGAGAGACAAGACGTACATCTTCTCATCACAAACTCACTCAAAAAGTACTTAGCTCTTATGGAATGAAATATAACATTAATAGACAAAACTATTTTTATAAAAATCTGAATATAACTATAAATTAATTATTTTTCAAATCATGACGTTTTTTCACTCTTTTTTACCAACAAATACCAAACCATTTTCAAATGATATCCATAACAACAGTGATCTGAATCACCAAACCCAATATGTTGCGAGTCTTGCCCTGTGCACCATGGGAGCCATCTGCTCCGCAGAGCTGAGTAGAGATTTAGCAGGTGAAGTTGAGAAGCTGCTCAAGTCATCTAATGCCTACATCAAGAAAAAGGTTTGTGGTGAGCAATGGTGAATGTGCTGTTTTAATTATATTTAATACTGAGTGTGATCAAGATGTGACTTTTATGTTGTTATATCAAATACTCAGAGTGATTTTTAGGTTGATTCATATAATATATTAAATAAATAAAGTTTTTATTAAGGGTGTGTAAAATAATGTTTTTCAAGAAGTTTTCAAAATTATAAGAATAAAATTATCTTAAAGAATTATGTATTTTTATTAAAAAAATGAATTATATACATATAAGTATTTAAAAAGTTAAATAATACTAGATTTTATAATTAAACTAGTTTAAAATTTAAATTCTTTATAATGTTTTTATATAATGATAAATGATGCATGTAATATAAAATAAGCACCATTGGTGATATATATCTCGTTGATAATACCAATTGTATTTATTACATCATCATCAGCTTGAAACATACAAAATAAAACACACATCATTAAAAGAGATAAATTCTGTGGCAAATTTTTAAATTCATATTTCGTGTACCAAAATACTTTGGTGTTGTGATATAAAACTGAATAATATGCTTCTTAGAAAATTTATTTAGCGCTTTGTAGGCTACCATATTGAAGATAATATTGTTCGTCAATTCGTCTTTGAATATGAGCATGGCAACATGGGTTATATGAAAAAATAAATTCAAATATAATTAGTTAGCAGGGAAAACAATTTATAATATAACAGAATATAATAGTTTTTAGACTATAATATATATTTAATAAAAAGTTTGCATACTTGATAATGTGAGCTCAACTTATGAAAAGCTTTGTTTTATTTAAATGATGAAGGTGATATGACAATTTTTTTTACATTGATTTATGGAAGTACTTTAGTAAAAAAAACAGCTATAGTTTTCAATAAATATAGCCTTGTCATAAAACATTAGCATAAAAGTGATTTAAATCGTTTCAAAATGCATTATTTGAAAATGATATTTATTAATGATTAAAAGGTTTTGTTTTAATAAGGGAATGCAAAATTCACATCCCAAGCTTCATCTCCATGTTAAAACATGAATTCATGCCACAACTCCATAACACACAGCTTTATAACATATAAATTTATAGTTTTTAACAACCACAACTACATAGCTTGTAATTTACAAACCCATATCTCGTAACAACCACAACTGCCTAGCATACAATATTCAATCCCTGAAACATAAAACAAAACATTGTATTGCATTCATAATCCCTTAGTACAATAACCTAAACCCTGTACCTCAGGCTGCCCTGTGTGCAGTTCACATCCTGCGCAAGGTGCCTGACCTAATGGAAATGTTCATCCCAGCAACCAGACTCCTTCTCAACGAGAAGAACCATGGTGAGTTTGTCAGGCTGGTTGTATGTATTAGAGGTTAATGTATGTATTGGAAGATTAATTTATTTGTTAGAATAATAAATTATGTATTAGAATGTTGATTTATGTATTATAATATTATAATATGTATCAGAAAGTGAGAGGTGTTTTATTCAAAGTTAAGATATGTATCAAAAAATTAAGATATGTATTACAATATTCAGTTATGTATCAAAAAATAGTATTATTAGAAAATTTAGGTAAAACTTGAAAAATTAATAGGGTTATTTAACAAGAAAAAAAGTAACGGAAGAGATGAGAACGCAATTGACGATTCAAACACGTATAAACTCAATAAAGCAATGCTTTCAATTCATTTGTCTGAAGGATCCTAATAAAATCCGTGACACACCCTGAAATATAAAATGTCGTATAGAATCAAAATAAATTTAAATTTTGAGTTGTTTGTTTTATATATCATTTATTTATTTATTATAATTTTTTTTAAATTTTATTGTTTTATTTTAGATTTTAATTTAAATCAAGTTTTCATCATAATTTCCATTTTATTTCAATAAAACCGAACCTTCAAAATCATCATCGTGTTGATCAAAGCATTTTTGGATATGAAACATGCCACAATACATTAAAGCCTCCATAACCCCACCAACCACAGGTGTGTTATTGACTGCCATCTGCCTGATGATTGAGATGTGTGAAAAGTGTCCTGATATGCTGGAGCACTTCAGGAAGGTGATGTTGGATGGTGGGGTTTGTGGAAGCGTGATGCATGGTGTGGTGTGGGTTGTGGAAGGGTGATGTCGGATGGTGTGGTGTGGGTTGTGAAGGGTAATGTCGGATGGTGAACGGGTTGTGAAGGGTGATGTTGGATGGTGTAGTGTAGTGTGGTATGGAAAAGGTGTTGGTTGGGGGTGTGGTGTAAGTTTTGTAGAAGTGTGGTTGTGGTGTTTGTTGAGGAGTAGTGTGGTGTGGGTTGTGGAGGAATTTTGTGAGGTTTTGGAGAGGTGTCAAAATCTTCAAGTTGAGTTTCATCAATTTCTAGTGCTGTATTGATTGATACTTTGAAGTCATACAGATGTTTGAATGTGATTTTATGTATGCAATTTTATCAAGGCTCTCGTTATTTCTTTTTGCTGTAGGATAAAAAACTTCTAATCTTTATTAGCATAGAAATTATATCCTTGACTTCCTTATTTTATGTTTTGTAAATGGAGTAAATCTGGCCACCCTCAATATAGTGGGGATTAAACTGGATTCAAAATCTTGGTATCTATCTATCTACTTTATATTTAATAGATACCTGAAGATAATAATTAGGTATATTTGTAAGCTTTAGCTTTTCCATAAAGAGTTTTCTACATGCTAGCATAGAGCTAGACATGTTGCTTCGACCCCATTTGCCATAACTTAGGATCATGTCTTATAGATTACTGTGATGCAATAAGTTTGACAGGAATTTTTTTTAATGTTTAAGGCTATTTCCAAATTTTAATGTAACTGTTTAAATTATGTTAATAATATACCTTAATTCACCTCAAAGCATATCAAATCATTGCAGTCTGAATACTTTAACGTTCTTGAATATTTAGTCTATGATAACGATTTATTCGAGTTGGAATTTTCTACAACAATCATCAAAGTTGTGTAAAAATTATTCAAATATACAAAAACAACAATAAAAGTTGAATGCACAACATAATAACAAGATCTAAAACACCAATTACAAAAATCACACATACACACACGTTCACAGATGGTTCCTCAGTTAGTTAGAATCCTCAAAAATCTCATAATGGCGGGCTACTCTCCGGAACACGATGTTTCCGGCATCAGTGACCCATTTTTGCAGGTGCTATCTTCTTATTGGTTAATTGATCGGTTGTTTAAAAATTGAAGATGTGAATGTGAACACACAAAATGAAAATTCATACTATACTCTACTGCACATTATGCCACACTCTACATACGTTACTAAACCACACTACCTACATCACACGAAATTTAACCACACCACACTACATTGAACTGCGTCCCATCAAACTACACCACCTCTCACCACACCATCTCACACCGCACCACCAACCAGGTGAAGATATTATGTCTCTTAAGGATTTTGGGCCACAATGACCCTGTCTGCAGTGAGAACATGAACGACATCTTAGCTCAAGTATTTGTGTCTTTATGAGTATTTATTTATTCATGAATATTCATGTCTTCATATATATTTATGTATTTATGTATGTAACACTAGTTTCCATTGCTGATTATTGATTATTGTTTTCCATTGCCTGTTTTTATTGTTTTTATATTATTTTTTTGTGTTAGTATTTTTCATGTTGTTCAGTTAATAACTTTTTGATTTGAATTTTTTTTAATAGCCTAAGTTATTTATTAATAATATTTTTGTTTAGATTTTCAGTTTAAAATTTGTGGTTATTTTGGATGATTTTAAAAATTTTATTATACGTTTTGACGCCTAACTTATTCATTTTCACGCACACAAAAAATACACACCCTCAAACATAAGGTGGCCACAAACACAGAGACGAGTAAGAATGTCGGCAATGCTATTTTATATGAGACATGTCTCACAATCATGAAGATCGAGTCGGAAAGCGGGTTGAGGGTGTGTTTGTGTGTGGCTTTGTGTGTGTTTTTACGTGTTTGTAAGTGTGTGCTTGTTTGTTTTTTTGTGAGTGTGAAGTTGCATATTGTCGCTGTTATTTACGGATTCATTTAAATACTGTATAAATAGAGAATTTTAGTAAAACAGTAACCTAAGTAAAAGAATTTTATAGAGTTCAAATATCTTCATTCATATATGCAAACTGTAGGCTTTTTTAGTTACCTGATGGTGAAACCTTGCGAAAAAATGTAAAAAATGAAAAAACTTAGTTTTGCCATAATAGGGCAATTTCGCTTTAAATATTTCCTTTTGATTTATTCTTTTTTATCCTAATGTGTCTTTCAAAAAGAATATAATGGCTATATTTCTAAAATGAGAGGATTTCAAAAGATAAATACATATCACCATCATCATTCGATTTAGAGCTCATTTTTTTCAGTAGAGGGTAGGGCAATATAATACATTGCTTTAAATTTTAATAAAGAAAGTTAATTCAATAACTCGGTGAATAGTTTGATAATGTTATATATAAAAGATTTAATAAAGAGCTAAAATGCTTATAAAGCTCATAAAAGCATTAATGTTTGTGTAGGACAATCCTTTCATAACTATTGAACAACAGATAGAATTACCTCAATGTACTTTTAAGTTTTTAATAAAACCTTCTTGTGAGTCATGAAGCTTATCAAAACCCATAATAATGGCGTCTTGGAATAAATGCACAGATGTGAATAAAATTTATATACAGAATAAAATCATTTCATATTTTTACTCTGTTATTTGGAATAAGTATAATCAATGCCATTTAACTCTATTGGTTGAATTCAATTTTATGACGGGATAATTTATGAGTTGATGTTCATGCCTAGGTGTTAGCTGTCAACATCTTGGGTCGCTTCTTGCTCAACAGTGACAAAAATATCAGGTATTTATCTAATTATCCAAAAAAATCATATTCATTACTACAATAAAACAAAAAGAAAAAAAATCACACTATCATTCCGCAGATCATCATCGTCATTCTTAATAGCATTTCTATCATCATCAATATCACTAAAATCATCATCACCATGTGCAAACCCATGAGATATATGACCCACCACCCTGCAGGTACATAGCCCTTAACACACTACTCAAGGTGGTGCATGTGGATTACAATGCAGTGCAAAGGCATCGAAGCACCATTGTTGACTGCCTCAAAGACCCCGATGTCTCTATCAAAAGGTTCCATTAGGCATTCTGTTTTATATGTATTCAAATAAAAACCTTTTTTGGAGGTTGTCATCACAGGTTCTTCTGTTGAAAAAACTCTTCAAATGAAAGAAATTTATTAACAGCAATAACTACAATTAATCCAACAATATCAATACTAAAATGATCCACATGGATGAAACCTCACAAACTTACATCCTTTATATACTACTAATTTCGGAAATTCTAGAACATTTTACTTACTGGAAAACAATTTTAACAATATAAAACCGGAAGATATTTATAATCAACCAAGCAATATATACTAAACGTTTAATTATATAACATAAAGGGGTTCAAAGTACAAAATAGTATAAACGTGATAGCTTAAGTAATGTCCGGTAATTATAACCAGCTAGACTTCTGTGACAGAGGGTTTTTTAGCCCACAAGGCTTTTTGTAAGATGAACTTACATTCTTAAATGGAACTACAACTATATTCTCTAAAAAAAGAAATTCTGTTTTATAGGAAACAAACACGAAGTATTTATTAAAATACACGAAGGTTCCCATAAGAAAATCTCACATTATCAAGGGCTTCATACATTATATTGTATATACATTATGGATATTGACGGAGATACTGTTGATTTATGTTATCATTCTTTATATTTTATCACGTCTTAGGCTATACAACATTAAAATAGCGTTAAACGGTGGCTCATCGTCATTTTTTCACATTCACTCTCACGTAAGCATGGTTTGGTCACACTACCTAGTTTATACAGCGTCTTTTTCAATTTATATATACAATTTATGTCTTGAGTGCAAAGAAATTGTACGATATATGGTCGTTTCTATTGTTTTTCTTTTATAGGGACATGCAGTGAATGCATAGATCATTGATATCATCCGTGTTGCCATGCACAATGAGATGTTTTTTATGATATTGCTTGTGTGTTTATGCTTGTTGAGTCTAAGATAACTAATCATATTCACTTTTGACGACATCTTTCGAGAATGATCTTTTGGAGATTAGTTAGCTTGATATCATTAACCTGAAATGGCTCAACAAGCCAGCTTTGCTTCCACATAGAAGGACAATTATTTACGAATACGAGCTTAAAATAATTTCATTTAAAACATTATAATTATAATTATTATTACCATCATTATTATATTTATAATTATTTTATTATCATCATCATCATCAAAATCCACAACTGATCCACTGTCATAATCACCACCAGACGAGCAATGGAGCTGTGTTTTGCATTGATGAACGACAACAACATAAGAGGCATGGTAAAGGAATTATCCGCCTTCCTTGAAACGTGTGACGTGGAATTCAAATCAGATTGCTCTGCTAACATTTTATTGGCTGTTGAGAAGTATGTACACACTTGTGCTATTTATAGTTTTGATTGTTTGAACACCGGTGGTACATATAATATATTAATAAATAAGACCAACAAAACATAATAATATGTTTATTTAAATAAAAAAACTGATTTTTTCGATAAGCTAAAGAACTCTAAAGTAACTGAAGTTAATATGCATTCCATGAGAAATTTTTTTAATTATGAAAGTTCAATAAGTACGCTCTTAGAAATGTGTGAACAATATTTATAAAAATACAGCGTTTAATAACCAAAATATTATGATGTGCATAGGAAACACCGATTGATTATTTTCATTGGGATTTAGTATATTGCCTGGGTGTTTCATTGTCGTTCATTCAATGTTATAACTTAACACGTCAAAGATACGCACCGAACAAGAAGTGGCACATTGATACTGTCCTCAAGGTCTTAACTACTGTGAGTCCCCATCCTGATGTTCATCAACACATATAATGCTACATATAACAACACTGAACGCTATTACAAATTTACACGTTCGGCCCGCCCATATTAATACGCATTTCAAGCCCATATCGGCCCTCACCGTCAACCCATATTTAAAGCCACAACTACACCATCTCAGGGAGGCAACAACGTGCGGGACGACATGGTGTCGTCCTCCATCCAGCTAATCCAAGAAACATCAACCTTGCACATCTATGCCACACATCAGCTTTATATGTGTCTTTCCAAGTTAGTATGTTGTGTTTTTTTTATCATATAGGTCCAAAATTCTTCTTGCAAAAGGAAATTACTTTAAATAATAGTGATAGTGATTGATTTGAAGATGATGATGATGGTTGTCATGAAATTTATTATAGCGGGAATGATAGGCAGTATTGTTTTCTAGAATATTCGAGAAGTCCAGTGTGATGATGGGTGCAAACTTAGATGCGTATCTACGATGATAGGCTTTTGATCATCACATGACTTTTTTCGTATGTTGCTGAAAGCTTTAAACTATACTTGAGAGCAGAATCTGCTGGTTGCATCTGTGGGATTGCCAATAATGACGAGGATTCCACCACGCCTTTTGCGTTCCCGCTCGTTTCTGATATATATATATATATATATATATATATATATATATATATATATATATATTTCATAATTATACTTATCAATTTACTAATATCTGTATCTAATTATAAATCAATTTATAAAGCAATAAATCACCCTCAGAGATATATCGCAGCAGCCCCTAGTGCAGGTGGCATGTTGGTGCATAGGAGAGTATGGCAATCTGCTCTTTGTGCCTGCCCCAGAAGACCATGATGATTATATGCAGGTATATGTGCGTCCGTTTTTGTGTGTTTGTACGTGAATATGCGTGTATGTGTTTTGTCGTGTTTTTTTTGGATCTTTTTTTACTATTATCTTTTTTTATTTTTTTTATTTTTATTGGTTGACACACGCCCAGCCGACAGAAGAAGATGTTTTGGAATTGTTAGAGAGGGTTTTAGTGAACAACAATTCAACCAACACCACTAAACAGTACACTATTATGGCCGTCATCAAATTGTCCACCAGATTCAGCCATACCGTTGAGTTGGTTCACCACGCCTTTATATTTTATGAATATATTATATTTCGCCCTACTCTCTGCTGGAGAAAACGAGCTTTAAACAGAATGATGTTGATGAATAAGTATCATCAATAAAAATAATAATTTTAGCATTATCATGATGGTATCCAACCTAGGAGGTTTCAAGATCACATTTTTTTAATACTCATTTGAAAAATATTTTCTAACCAATTCATTTACCCACCCACAAATTCATCTTTTAAAAAATTCATCTACCAACCTATTCAGCGTTATACAGAGACTGGCATGCTTATATGCCGCATCGATGAACGTTGAACTGCAACAACGGTCGATCGAGAACTGTAGTCTGTTTAAAATTCCTGAAAACATTAGGTGATTTCAGTTTTATTATGGGGTAGGAGGGCGGTATTTTCTGAAGTTGTTATTGGATCAAATTAAAAGAATTTTGCGTTGGTTCAATGAGGCTTGTAATACATTTATTTAGGCTAGTTATCTATAATCGATAGGTTTAACTTTGCAAAATGAATGGTTATTTCTTTAGCTTTTTATTATTCTATAGAATTAATATTTGAAAATAAAATTTCGTTAAATACAATATTAACCATGGTCAATTACTAAAATTTTAAAAACCGCCATGTTCTTTTATACTTACATCATACATTATAAAATACTACACGCAAGCAATATACATACCATACCACCCACAACAGAGTGGGTTTATTGGAGCAGATGCCGCTGTTAGACAGAGGCACGGGGTCTGGAGATTCACCTGTGACTACCACTGAAGTTGAGATCAACCATCACCAGCACAACAATGTTGAAGCAGAGGTTGGTTGCTGTGGAAGGCGAGACGGCTGGGGTGTTATTATGCAAAGGTTTTCGTTATATTAGGAAGCTTGGCCAGTGTTGTGGTTGTTGAACAACAAAGAGCCGTTTTATTGAGAAAAATGTTGAGAAGATGCTGTTGGGAGGGAGGTTGTGATGATTGAGTTTTGTATTTGTGTTAGTCAAAAAAAGTTTATTTTACGAAAGCTTTGATGTTCAATACAACTTTTTTTTGATAAATTTATTATTGGCTAATTGATATTCCTTACCTCGTTTTGGTTTTTTAATGAATCAATTTATTATTGTTGTTTTCTTAGTGCTCGCAAGTCATGAAAAATACACGGTTATGTTGAATATAAACTAACATGTTTTTATACTTTAATGTTTTACAAGTTATAAGGATACTTTCTTTTATACCACTTCATAACAATTTGAATCATATGAATACTTTAAATTCTGTGTGAAACCCGTGTTTTCGGTTGTTATACGCATCACCACTACTCCACCACACCACCATTATCTCCACCACCAACACTAACCCATCATCACCACTACCACTAACTCGCCAGCCTCGCAACATCCTCGACGTTTATGGTATGGGAGGTGCAGCAAACAACACTGCAGCCGCTCTGTCTAATGATATTCTCCTTCTCGACCTTGACCCCATTAATGCACCTAGTTAGTTTTACTGTTCGTTGTGTGTTTGGTTTTGTGGGTGTTTTGTTGGGAGTTTTGTCGTGTGTTGGCCTTTGTTTCTGTGTGTGAATGATTTTAGTTTTTTTTGTCTGATGTGAAATTTTGATTATATTTTCTAAATCCAGCAATGCAACCAATGAGCAACAACATCAGCCTCATCGACAACCTCATTGGCTCATCTAATGCTCCTCCATCCCAAATCACCAGCCAATCGAATCCACCCAATGTCCTTGATTCACTTTTTGGTAGTTCTAACGCCGCACCCACAAACGCCATTTTTAACGGCAGCAAAGCAAACACTGGTTATTATATTTGAGATTACATTATAAACGTTCATATGATAGTGACACTAAAAGAAATTTAGTTTGTTATAATGGAAAAGTTTGTAGCTTTTTTTTTAAATAATCTTTCAAATATTTGTTTTATTCCTATTTTTCTTCTCCATAATAATCATCATCATCATTGTTCTCATCCTCATCACCATTGTTATCTTCATCACCATCATTGTTTTTTTCATCATCTTTTTATACCATATACATGGTCAACGTAAGTGATAATGACATGAGATCAAACCACTTCTCACACACCATACAACACACAGATACAATGGTGGTGTTTGACAAGGAAGGAGTTAAAGTGACCTTCCTATGCGAAAAGGTTGACGACCACACAACACAAGTTAGTATCGTTAAATAATCCATAAACTTTTGCTCGGTAGGTGACGCTTTGTATGAATTGTAATGATAGATGATTGGTTTTTTATCGATAGATTTGTTCGAAAGTTTTTTTTCGGTACTCACACTCGTTTGGCGCTTGATATATGTGATGCAGTATTCAGGGATAAAAATGATCAAAAATATTTGAGACAAAAGAATTTTATTGATAGCATTTACAAAGTTTCTTGTTAGTAAAGTAACAATATAAATGAATTCAATAAAAAATCATCTACATGAGGTTGTATTCAAAAAACATAAACGTCGGATTTTAGCAAAACTTATAAATCACTGTCTACTCTCACATACATCATATATGTACTGGGCTGCGGCATCAAGTGATGAAACTAGAAACACTTATAAAATCATTAGACACGTTTCATTCTTATATGGCTGTGTAATGAAAGACTATAAGAAACTTTTAACTCCGTCAGGTCTCCATGACAAGCGTCAACAATTCATCCTATATACTGACGGACTTCGTGTTCCAGGCAGCCGTACCCAAGGTGTGTGAGGGTGTTTTGATGTTGTTTTGTGCTGCTGGTATTCATCATCATCATCGTTTTGCGTCTGTTTCCATGCTAGCATGGGTTGGACGAGGCCTCTTAATGACTCTTCTCCACAATCTACGGTCTTGGGCATGTTTAGGATTGAATTTCATTCTACTAAGGTCGTTGCTTTTTAATTGGGACCATGTTTTTCTTGGTCTACCTTGTTTTCACTCACCCTCTACCACGACATGCCTGCAAGCATTTGCTGGGTTACCAGCATCCATTTTCATTACATTCCCAAACCATCCCAGTCTATTTTTGAGTAGCACCTCAGTGATGTCTGGAATTCCCAGTCTGTCCCTCAATTCATCTCATGTATTGTTTTAAATTTTTTTGAGAAAGATTTAGTTAAAAAATAAATTTGCGAAAAATTAGCTTTTATTTAATGGAAAAATTAAGCTTCGAGTGAATTTTTCCCCATTTTATCCTAAAATAAAAATTCTCCAATAAAAAGTTTTAAAGCTGCTTTGTGTTTGGATTTCATCATGATGATGATTTGAAAAGTACTCGGTTTAATGAAACTAACGTTTTTTTCTGTAAAATTTTGTTATAAAATTTTACTACATGAAAACCAACAGACGTTCCAACTACAACTGTTACCTCCCTCATCAAACAACCTCCCCCCCAATCATTCCATCAGCCAGCTTCTCAAAATCACCAACCCTAATAAGGTTTGTGTGCCAATGTAGGAGGTTGTCAAATGTAATACTGTATATATTTTATTCTTCACTTGGATTATATACGAATATAGTTTATTCTTTTTATTTCATTTTTATTGATTTCTTATGTACGTGTAATAATTATAAGTTCAAAAAATAGGAAATCCATTAATGCCTTTTTCACTGTTGTAGTTCTTTCAGCTTTGTCATTTGCGCGTTGTGGATGGGTTATTAAGTGCTTAGTTTTTGTGATTTTTGGTGTTTTTAGCGTTAGTTTATTGAAAAATTTTTTTTGCAGCAACCAATCAGAATGCGTATAAAAGTGAATTATAACAAGAATGGTCAAGCAGTTACTGAAGCTGGGGAAGTTAATTCATTCCCGTCCCGTTTGTGGCAATGATTTTTTTTTGTTGTTCACGGTTTCCAATAGAAATAATTTATTTTGATTCGGTTTGATATAGGCAATTCATCATTATCTCAATTAATCAAATTTTGAAGAGATTTCTAATAATATTGTGACTCCAATCATAATTTTCGATTTTGTATAAAGGTAATGTAAATAAATTTTTTTATTTAATTGGTGTTTCATGTAATTAATTTGCTTTTCATATCTTAATAACTACAAAATTGATGCTACACCTTCTACTGCTTTGGAAATGTCATTAAGGAATGCTTATGTTTTCGAGTCTATCATGTTACTTGTTAATAATTCATTATATCCTCAAATTTCACCAATTTGTTTAATAATAAACTTTCTAGCACTTTTCATTAATGTATAATAGTTCAATCTGACATTAGATTGGGATTATTTGGAGTAAAACGTTTATCTTATTTACAATAAAAAAAAAAAATGAATAACCTTTTTATATTTTCTTACGATGTTTTGAATGAAATTGAATGAATATTCAGCACTATAACAAGCTTAATATATTACGAAAGGGTGAAAGAGTGTATACATGAAAACTAAAAACTTTTTTAAAATTATATAAGCTTTGAGAAGTCTATCAAAAAATTTTTATTGTTTAGCTTGTATAAATATAATTTGGGATTTTTTTCTAGGGGAACAATAGTGTTCGTCCTAAAAGCAGGTCATTGAGTATCTCTTATACTTCGTCGTCTCGCGAGTTTTGCATTAAATTTTTAGAATTTTTTAGTCACGCGAATAAAACTTATTAAAAATTTAAACTTATCCCAAAGTTAGTTGAATATTTTAGAAAAATCTTCTTTCAACTGTTTCAAATTCACGCTTTCGCTTAAATGGCTTAGTTTGAGATTTTTTAATGCGGCAAAGCAGTCGATTTTAACTTTTTAATTATTTGATCAATATTCTAAAGAATATTTTAATTAAATTTCACCAAAGAACTTTGTATTTCAGATCGGCTTTTTGACGCCCTTCAGCATATCCGCCCTGTTTCAAAATGGATTACTTAAAATATGCTCAAGACTATTACAATTCAATTAATTATTCAGGTTGAAAATTTTGTTTTATTTGGAAAATCAAATAAAAATTGACTTCTACATTCAACAATTCCCTAATATATGATAAATCCATAATTATTAGTTAAATATATTCATTTGAACCTTATTTAACTGTTTCAATGATATTTTCCATGAATAGTTTTAAAAAAATCAACCCTTAAATTTAATCTTTCCAGACCCAGATCCTCGTACCAAGAATTGGTTTCTCATAAATGACAGTCCATGGCAGGTTCATTGTTTATCATTGGCATACCTTGCCTTTGTGTTCATTGGCACAAAAGTTATGAAAAACAGAAAAGCCTTTGATCTCAAGTCAATCATGATCATTTATAACTTTTCTCTTGTTCTTCTTTCTATCTACATGCTAGTTGAGGTTTGGTTGCCATTAGCTTTAAGAAGAATACTTTCTCAATTTTAATTCACATGTTTAAAACAAAAGTTATTTTTTTTAATCTGATCTGTTATATATGTTTTTAAAAAAGAAACCGTATTTAATAAAATTGGCTGTTTAAGTATTTTTATTAAATTAAAAAAAAAATTTTTCTTTCTAAAGATATGGCAAAGTGCTGTGGAGTTAAAGTATGGGGTGAGTTGTGCTGTGTACAACAAAAACAACTGGAAAAATCCTTTGGAGCTGAGAGTAAGTTAATATTAATGTAATTTAAAAAATAAATCACCCTTTTTTTGATCAAAACACAAAATTTTTTCCAAGAGTCAATTTTATTGATCTCTCAAAGTGAACTCATTTTATGCTTTACTACAAAAGATGTAAAAAAAATTATACACAAAAGAATTTTAGATTTACAATTTTATTGAGATCATTTTCATGGGTGTTGATGGCTGAGATATGAGTATTTTGAACATTGACATTAAATTACCAAAAAATTAACCCCTATAGTTAAAGGCTCTTAATTTGTTATGGCCTGAACAACATTAGACTTCTTCAGTGAGTATTAACATATTGATACTGTGAGTACTATTTGATTTGGTGGATGATCCTAGTTGACAATGAAAAAGAAAACAGCCTAAGTATGAAAACAACAGATTTTGAATTCAATAATTTCAAGTCAAGCATTTGCTCAGACTGGTAGTCTATAAAAATATGTCCCAAATAAGTGGATCATTTAATTAATTACATTTAAATGATATCAATAATTTAAGTTGACTGCTGTCACCCTCAGTTACTGGGACATGTACTTATAGTATTACTGCATTGAAAGCAAAATTTTCCAGAACTTATAAAAAGGATTAGAAATTAATGTTATAAGTTATTTTTTTAGTCTCCTTTAAAAATGAATCTAGTTCATCTTTTAAGCATAGTTGAAACTAGTTATATAAAAAATCACATAAATTTTTCACTTGCACACATCAAATAACTTAATTTTAAAATTAAAATTGCAAGACATGTGATGTCTCTAAGAAAATTAAAAACTGAACCTTAAAGAATAAAACTGATGAGTTTTTTTATTACTAATAATAATTTAAAAATATCATAAATAAAAAATAATTATGATTTTAAGTATGTTTTATAAGTCAATATAAGCAGTATTTTACATAAATATTGAAAAACCTATAATATATTAAATTTTGTAGTTTATTTGTCGAATGTGTTGATTTTTACGTCAATTTAATTATCTTTCTATCCATAGATTTATTTCCAAATATTTTATGCATAACGGATTTCAAAATCAATTCAAGTTACGATTTTCGTTAATGTTTAAGAAATTAATTCAAACAAATATCAAAGTGTTGATTAATTTACTGGAAGGTAAGCTGTTTTCAAATGGCTGAAGTGCCCATAAATTTTGTGACAAAAGCCGTAATACTAGTGACACATTATTTCAAGTGAAACAACATTTTTCTTCATTAACCTAACATCTTCATTTGCTTTTGTTTTGAATGACTTTAAAATAACCGCAAAACTCATCTCAGACAATTACATATGCAATTATCGAATATTAACACAGTGATAAACTTCACTTACTTTTGTACGTTGAACTTTCAATAAAATTTGATGCACCAGCTGTTTTTTTATGGTTGTTTAACTATGTCGGCTATTGCAAATTTAATGATTGCTTCGTGCAAGTTGTCTTCATAAATGTCTTATTCCCATATGAAAATCCACAGATTTTTATTTGATTCATCATAAACTATAATATATTCGTCTATCTATAAGATATTTACATTAAAAGATAACAATCAATATAAGAATATATAATATCAGTCTTGTATACAGATTAGTTTAACCTGCATTGTATCCATATTAATTTCATTTGATATCGATACTTTTTATCATTAAATTAGTGTACTTACATATAAAGTTTTTGATTTAATGCCACCCTGTTCACACGTAAGCTTATTGCACATAACACAAGGGGTGAAAGATTTTATTGTTCAGAGCTGAAATGTTAGAATATCTCAACCGCTTCAAAGGGTTATTACATAACCACACTTCATAACACATCAAATCTGTAGAAGTCTTTATTTCTTTTAAAACAATAAACTATACAAAATATCTAGTTCAGCAATCTGGTGCATTCATCAAAATAACTTCAATACTGCAATTTTAACTTTTAGTTTGTCAGCAACAGAGCCATAATTTTTATTAAAATTGAATTCTTTCCAATATAATGTGTCATGAGTAAATATATAAAAATTATGATATATATCTAGCTCATAGCAACTTCTTCTAATGCACAACCTAACTTCCTAATCACCCTATAATACATCAGCCAACATAACACTCTTCTGCATCAGATGGCCAACGTCTTGTGGTGGTATTTCTTCTCAAAAGCCATCGAGCTGATCGACACTGTTTTGATGATTCTAAGAAGGAAGAATAACCAGGTTGCTTTTCATTTATTTATATAGTGGATTTCATTCATATAGCACATATTTCTCATATAACTGTCGAAAATTTAAGGTTTTTGTAAAACTGAATGGATTTTAAGTTCTTCCTAATAGCTTGAGGTTGAGTTTTAAAATTCCATACATTGTCGTTAAGGAT
The DNA here is from genome assembly GCA_964035795.1 of Pterobdella sp. o SKG-2022. Taxonomy (NCBI): domain Eukaryota; kingdom Metazoa; phylum Annelida; class Clitellata; order Hirudinida; family Piscicolidae; genus Pterobdella; species Pterobdella occidentalis. The sequence continues at coordinate 25,990,274 of OZ038321.1, read as the reverse complement.
ATAGGTAAGTAGTATTGCGAAGTTTCAAATGAAATTCCATTAAGAGAAATATTATTGACGATAAGTCATACTCGAATAAACTAAAATGCCTGTTTTTTTGAATTTTATATTAAATTTTATATTAAAACTTCTTGGAGATAGACTTCAATATTTGAAACCCAGTTTTTCTTCCATATTTTTGTTCATTTGTGCTGTAATTTATGACCTTCTAATCAATTTCACTAACGTTTT
>OZ038321.1:25803071-25989843 GCA_964035795.1 Pterobdella sp. o SKG-2022 | reverse complement strand
ATGCCTGTTTTTTTGAATTTTATATTAAATTTTATATTAAAACTTCTTGGAGATAGACTTCAATATTTGAAACCCAGTTTTTCTTCCATATTTTTGTTCATTTGTGCTGTAATTTATGACCTTCTAATCAATTTCACTAACGTTTTGTATTAATAATGAAAATATCTATTATTATTAAATATTTACAGTAATTATAATATTATATATATATATATATATATATATATATACTGATTGTTTTGATTGGCGGACTTGCGCATAATTACACTGATAAATTGGATGACCATCAGATTAATTTTGTATCTTCCGCATTATTATTACAATTATCACTACGCTGCTAGTAAACATTCACGTTTGTGTTTAATGATAAATCAAACGAGGGTGTTTATTTAGAATGTTACAATAGCATGATTAAAAGTTTTACACACCTTTTTCTCTTACAGTCATATATACACTCTTATAATACATGTTATTAAAAGTTATTTTGAATATTTTCAAATTAATCATCATTAAATATTGAATTTAATAGTTAAATATAGTAATTTTAAAAAGATATTTAAGGTAATTAAAAGGAAAATTTTAAAGCACGATTACGAAGAAGGTTCATTTACAGGAACACGTTTTTGAATAGCTAACAATCGCATTGATTATTTTTAATTAAATTCTTTATGTATTCTTACTGCTTGCTTTATAAGTTCAAAAGGTACTTGAACTTGAAGAGTTTCGTCATCTTTCTTTTTATATAACAACGATGCGCCTTTCACTTCAAGTCATTTTTATTCAACATTTGAATCTTTCATTATCATGCGTTTTTTTTTCAAACAAATATATTTATTTTTTAAAAATTTTTAGAAAATGCTTGAAATTATTAAAAATTTATCATTTTTTATTATATTGCTAGAAAATTTTCAACGTTAGTTCTCAAGTTATATTCAAAAGTTAATAATAAATATTATTTATTATTAATTAAGATAGTTTTATGCTTAATATCAAGAATTGACCTTTATCAATTGTTTTATTTGTGTAACCATGAATTTAGATAACCTTTATATAATTCAAACTATGAATATTAGTGATCAAGTAAGGTAAACTATGATTTCAATTAAACAAAGTATAAAACTTGTATATGTTTTTTTTTCTAGTTTATCATGTATAAGCATAAATTAAGAAAAACTTTCTGAAATTAAATTACTAGGTACATGATAACGTGTAAATGTTTTAAAAAAATCATCATAATTTTTTAAAATTTTATAAATTTAGTTTTTTTCATCATCACTCATGGGTTCTAATGCCACATAAATTGAATAGTATGCAGTACTCTGTGGTCATTATACCACCAAACACGTACCACGGAACAGTAACTTAGCCAAATCAAAAACAGCAGTGAAATGCATTAAACAATCCAACAAAACTCCCCATCAATTTCATCTGCACAGCATTCATAAACCACCACTCAAAACACTTTTTAAACGAGTGTTATACTAACTTTTAACTACATTTGAATCACCTACCATTTTAGCCTTACCATTCTTCACTCCTTCTTTAACCACAATATCGTTTGACCAGTTTTTAACATTTTACTATCTTCTTTTCTTTCTAACTTTATCACATTGCCCAACAATCAACCTACCCATCACTACCCGTCAACTTACTCATCACACCACTCACAACCCACCCAGGTGACATTTTTGCACGTGTTCCACCACGTGAGCATGTTGAACATCTGGTGGAGAGTGATGATGTACATTCCTGGAGGACTATGTCAGTAACCATTATCATATTGTCCTTTCAACCACCTAATTTCTTTAATTATCTTTTTTTTTTATTTATTTTCGTTGTATAATAAATAAAAATTAAATTGCTTTAATTATTACTATGCTTTCGATTGTTTTATTATTGGAGATGACGATATTGAGGTGTATTTAAAGATACTTATTTATGGATAGGGATTAATTTAGCCTTTCAAGAGAAATTTTAACTATTAATGCCTTCACTTCAATTTGTATCGTTTTAATATGTCAGCTTCGTATCAGTTTTAATATTGTGACTTAATTTAGACTTAAATATTCCTTAGCTCAAGGCATCCAAACACTATATTTGACAACGCATTAATTAACGTTCAATGAATCATCAAACATCACCCCACTCGACAGCCTACTTCGGCAGTTGCATAAACTGCGCGGTTCACGTGGTCATGTACACTTACTATGGCCTGTCGGTGATCCCATCGTTAAGGAAGCACCTCTGGTGGAAGAAGTACCTCACTATGCTCCAGCTGGTGTGTGTTTGTGTGTGTGTGTGTGTTTGTGTGCGTGTGTGCGGTTTGTTGACATAGGCATAAGCTATTCAAAGCTTTGTGCCTCAGTCTAATTAAAACAAGTTACTTAAGTAAATAATTGCTGTTCAGAATTCAATTATAAATAGCTTTCAAACGGATTCCGCTATGAAGATATTTTAATATTTAATTTTATTTAATTTCTTACAATAATAACGATGAATAATTGAGAACATATACTTTATTTATATCCTACACTTTAGATATTATCTATCAATCTATCTATTTTTCAATCTATCTATCTATCTATCTATCTATCTATCTATCTATCTATCTATCTATCTATCTATCTATCTATCTATCTATCTATCTATCTATCTATCTATCTATCTATCTATCTATTTATCATCTATTTCATCTATTCATGCACTTGATTGGTGCTTCAAACAGATTCAGTTTGTGATTTCATTCATCCACACGTGTTCCTCGGTCTTGGTGCAGTGCGACTTTCCGAGCTGGGCCCAACACATGATGTTCTGGTACATGATCATAATGATGGTTCTTTTTTCCAACTTTTACGTGCACGCTTACATTCTCCACAAAAACAAGTTCGATCCTAACAACTACTCATCTAAGGAGCTCATGTCTCATACAAATGATAGTGTTACCAATGGCTCCGCTAAAAAGCACCATATAAGCAATGATAATCTCGTTAGACCGTCACTTCACGAGCTCAAAAATGGAGGCAAAATACTCAATGGTCACGTTGAGAAAAAGACCAAATAGCTGGGGCTTGATATTTATCATAGGAGCAAGTTGGCTGTAAGACTTACCATTCTAAACGCTAAATTTGCCAATCTCACTTAGAAAATCTTAGCAATAATCGATTTTTTTCAATCCAAAAAAATTTGTTAAAACTTTCATTGGTATATAAATTTTTTTTCATCATCAATTCCGCCGCTTCAGCAAATGTCACCATGCTTAATTAACTAGGCTGAAAACTTGCCACGGCGTCAATATCAACCTCTCAAAACACTTCGAATACGTCATCATCGCTTTACACTGACATTACTCGAGCACTGTATGATTAAGTATAACCAGATTTCTTAATGCAACAGAGTAATATGATGGCGTCTTGCTTATCACCGTATGTATTAATTCAGTGTTTTTGTTTTCGATCAGATGATTTTCAATTCTTTTTATTGTTTTTTTTTTATTTATTAAACCTCTTTCTCTATCATTTTGGCTACAGAATCTTTTTTATACTGATATTTAATATTTAATTATTTGTGAATTTACATGCAAATATAAGCTTTCATGTTTCTCTCTTTAACATTTGTTGAAAGATCATATTTATTAATTCTTATTTAAAATTTTTCTTTTTTTATCATGGTTAGTGTTTTTTAGATTGGGTGCTTTCTGAAGTCAATGCTAATGTCAAATGAATATAGAAATAAAAATTTTATTAGAAAAATTCTGCCCAACTAGCCTAAATAGCTTTTTCAAAAATTTCTACATTTCATATTCAAAAGTCTCTTGTTGATTCAGCATTATTCAATTATGTTAAATTTATTATCTTTTCTTCTTATGTGGTAAACGTTTTAAGTTTACTGGTTTATTATATTAAATTTACATTTCGTTGAAGCGGTACAACAAAAGTCTGTTTAAATTTAAAATCTTTTACTTTACTTTTTCTATTTTGTTGTTCTTCACCCCGTGAATGGCGCACCAAAGATTCAAGGTTTGTGAGGCATCTAGTTAGTTATTGTTATTATTTTTTAATGTTTTTATTATGAGTGTGTTAGTTAGTCATATAAGCAATGGTATGTACTTAATTGGTAATGTATAATAGCTTCTAGATATTATGAGTATAATTACAGCTATTTTATCAATGTCTTGTGCGGTTCTTGGTTTTGCTATTTGCTCATGTTATGATCATTTATTTTGTGGTTTAGAGCGCCTTAGTCTTTCTTCTTTGGCGCAATTGAAGCATTCGGTTCATATCTTGAATATGAATATCTTCGTGACAATGTCAATTTAGTCACATACCCTATTATTTTCTAAGGCTGTATATCATTTTCAAAGGTTTCCATTGGTCATTTTCCAATGTAAATTTTGTGAAGAGACATTTTTTTAATTTTATTTATAGAAACCACAAATAGTATTATTTTTCATTTCGACAAATATTCAATCATTTAAGAATAGAATACAAAATGGCTTTCGACTCAAAATTGATGCATGATATCGGTCCTGCATGCTCCACATCTTTTTAAATGCTTTGAGCTTTAATTATATCTCAACTTTTAGCAATCATTTGCAAAGCTTTGTAAATACTTTGACGTCAAGAATCATTTTAAAACTTCTTAGGAGCAATGTTTACATCAATAAAGTAGATTAATGTTTATTTGAGTCCTGGTGCGTCAAAACAGCCATCTAATTATCGTTTATTCAAACCTTTTATCACTTCTGTAGGTATCTAAAGAAGTCAAAAACAATTGGTATAAGTTTACAAAAAAATATATATATATATTTGTGATAAGAAATTCAGGGCTACTTGTCCGTTTATATTGAATGTAATGCACTATTTATAAAGCACTTTTCCTTATAGATCAAAGCGCTTGCTACAAATTTAATGTAGTGAAAACACTGTGGAACAAGTGCTGATGTCGGCCCACGTGGGATCGAACCCGGTAATTTTAGATAATTAGTCTAATGCTCTACCGCTGGGCTATATGGGGCCAAAAATGAGTGGTAAACGGGTGGTACCCTATCAATGTTTAAAGCTTCGCTTGTGGCAGTGTTTGCTTTATACATAAATTATTACAAAACTTTTATTTGCGTTTGTCAAAAATTTAAATATTGTCTTAGGTTTAATTTGATGAAATCTAATTAAACATATAAACAAAGTCTTGGAAAACATAATAGAAAATCTTAAAAAATAACTTATCGATTATTGAATGTTTTTTACAATACTTTTTACAATAATTCACTTGATATAACAGACACTTGGGCAACTTAGTTTTTTCTGATGAAAACTAATAAAATCTATCTAATTTTAGACTGTGAAACAAAACTATTCGTCTAATTCGAAATTTTTATTTAAATAATAGCTTTCAACACTTATGCCAAATATAACAGTTTATCTATGATGTTCAGTTTGCTGATGGGGTGAGTACTGAAGAGATGATGGTTAGATTGAGCTTGAATGATAAGATTGGAAAAATTGTGAGTCAAGGAAGCTTGAGGTGATTGAGTCACGTTGTGAAAAAAGTAGATTATGACTGTATAGAATAAACAAATTTTGAAGTTTGAGAGTAGCGTAGAAGCGTGGAGTAGAGTAGGCCAAAATAAGCTTTGAGGAAAAGTCTTTTTGCATAAACTTTGGTTAATATTTAAAATTTTTATGAAACAAGTTAATTAGAAGTAAAAAGAAAAATCATGAACAGAAGTCAGTGATCTAAGAAAAAATTGCTGACAATAACGAAATGATGAAGTCACCAGATACATTTCAGTCAAATAATTATTTGGTGGATTGTTTAGGTAGAATATTTTTAATTTGTTCTAATAAATTGAATAGAAAATTTTCAATTTCGACTTCTATTTGAAAAATTGTCAGTTCCTAAATAAATTTGATGTTTAATACCACAATGCACTTTTAACATCATTACTTTTAAATCAAACTTATTTTTTGGAATGGGTGATTTAACAAACTCAAATGAAAGAATAGATTTATTAGCAAAAATTGAAAAATCTATTGAACATTGTAAAACTTCAAGCTCAAAAATTGAAGGCATTCACAAACTAATCAAATTATTGGAAGCAGAGAAGTTGTTTTTCAATAAAGTTATTATTCTTATTAAAATTAATATATACAATATATTTTTTTCAAATTTCAATTTAATAAAACTTACTGACCCAATATTTTAAAGAAAGAATATTATACTGAAAAAGATTTAAAATCTACCAATTACCATTTCCTTGGAGGTTAGCTGTTTAAACTCATTCATGCTTTCACTTCCAACAGTTTTCCTCATTGAATTAATAGATTTGTGCACGTGTCTTACACTTTTACCAAATTCTGGATCTATTTTGAAGTCCTTCAAAACCCATGGGAATTCTTCAGTTAGGGCAGATATATTGACTGATCGAGGAAGACAATGGATAAAAGTGATTTCAAAAAATACAAAAGCTTTGAACTATTCACTTGATGGTATTTTACATGTTTTAAGATTGTTCATTCGTAAAAATATTCAACTATTAATAAATGCTTTTGTTTTCCTTCTTATTGTATTATAAAAATTGAAAACTTCTTACAGAAAACTGTGTTTCTAAAAAAAAATCTCTTAAAGAACAAATTGAAGAACTAATTGATGCTTCTGAATACAACAAATTTGAGTTCAAAGCACCAAAAATTGTTGTTATATTTTTTCATGTTATTCCTTTGGAATTACTAGAAGAGCTTAAATTGCTTAATGTTGATATTTGCCAAGTTATAAATAACGAATTACATTTAATTTTTCAAAGTTCTGCGGAATGTACAGAACATTCTTCAAATTTTCAGAACTATTATCAAAAATCAGAAACTATTTTAGATTTTTTATGTCATGATTCAAACTGTATTTGCAAAAAATACTTGAAAATTTCTAAAAAAAATTATCGTTATAAAGAAAATGATGTTAGGAAAGTGAATCTTGATGTATCTACCATGATTGCATTGGTTTCAAATCAATGTCATGGTCACCATAAACTTGAGTGCAATGAAGATTATCTCAGGCAGCAAGCTCTACAAGAATCCTCAAATCCCGTTCTTGTGCAACTGTTCACGTTCTTGTTGGGTAAAGAAATTTTCGCATGTGAAACTACTATAGATTCATTCAAATCTATTGTATCAACCATTGCGGGACCAAACGAAAAAAAAAGAGCTGAAAACCTTCTTGAAATGGTTGTTAAACAGAAAGATCAAGAATCAAACATAACTTTGGAGTTATCACTTACTGCTAAAATAAGTAAACGAAGTCTTGTTATCTTCGGCACTGGTGATTTCTTGAAAGCCATCACCACAACGTCGAACACTTCTTTTATCAGAGCTGTGCAACAAAAAGGGGTTGGTTTTTGTGTTTTTGTACACTCCGCAAGATCTCTCACCGAAAAAAAAGAAATTACATGATATTGAAAAAAAAACAGAACAAAAAATTTATATCTTTAAAATAACACAGAGCTCACCAGAAAACTTTATTGATTATTTGGTTATGTTATAAAATTAAAAATTATTTTCCAATCCGTTTAAAAACCGCCAAACGTATTATTGTATCTTAGTGTTTGTTTCTATTTTATTGATTTCCGGCTATTTTACGTCAACATTATGTTCCTATCAAAACGCGTAGCCGTTTTTTATTTTCGTCTCAAAAACAACCAATGAACTACAAAAAACAGCTGCTAGCATTGCATTCATCAAACAACGCTTATACCACCAACTGATACCTACATTTGCTAAGGTCAAAAGCCATCTCCTAAATATGAACTCCTCCTGGAAAGTCAGCAAAAATATTTTGGTTGAACAGCTCAACAATGAAAAATTTAGCCAGAATTCAAACTGAACACCATTTCATAGTTCAAGAGATGCGTTGGAACCTTGGCGTTCGTTTCACATGCATACTTAATCATAGATTACTATTCTCATTCAAGAAAGCTAACAGATCACAGTTAACAAACAAACGTAACAAAATTATGAAGTTGTTGAAGAAGAAACCTAAACTTGAGTGCTCAAGAAATTCTAACGAATATAATATTTTTATCCTAAATTTATCATGACACTAGATAATTTAAGATACTATTACGAAAAGCTTCGTGTATTAAGTTTCTCAATAAACCTTAGTGTTTGTTTCTATTATATTGATTTCCGGCTATTTTACGTCATCAGTATCATTATAAAATTATCGATTTTATATGTTCAAATAGAACTACTCATAAAAATATACTGATTGGTTCAAAAAAATCTTATATTAACAACCAGAAAGAAATAAAAAATAAACTAGTCATACTTGGGCGTTACAAAACAAGCTATTCCACCACCATCCATTGCTTCACTGAGCGAACCAATCAAACTTTAAAAGTGTTTTTTATAATTTAAAAACTAAAAAAATCCTATAAAATATATTTCCATGATTATTATAAAAATTTGAATTGCGCTTTAGATTTATATAACATTTCCTATTGTTTATACCGTCACTTGATAATGTAAGTTCATCTTACGAAAAACTTCGTGGAATAAAATAAGCTGCAAAAAGTGTTTTTATTCGAATATTTATGTTTAGCTCAGAGAATTAAAATTCATATTTAACGTCTTCATATGTCTCCATCTTTTACTCACCTCCACTAGTTACCTCTTCACTTCTTCTATAAAACCTGTACTCTTATGCACAAAATCTTTTTCTCTAACTCATCTTTCTAACCTTATACTACCTCCTAAGCGTGCTGGTCTGAAATTTGTAAAAAAAAATTGATGCGTAAACAAAAACCTGGGCATTAAATGGGTTAAAGTCGAGAAAAAAAATTCAGAAATCTCTGCAACAATCATACAATTTTCAGTGTGAATGTCTTTCAAATAATTTAATTCAAAACCATTTTTATCAAAAATTTTAAAACTTAGGTTCTACATGGAATTTTTATTTTAGTCTTTGGTTTTCCATATTCTTTAAATACAACCTGAAAATACCTGAAGTTGCTTGTCGAAACCACCTATTTGTAGCACTTTTGATATTAAAGTTAATCATTTATTTTAGTCTCAACGCACGATATTACTTATCATGTTATAATTTAGTTTCAAGGCACGATATTGCTTATAAATACAGTAATTTTTTTGCTCGGTATTGTTCTAGTTTGTAATGAACATTTTTTTAAAACAAAGATTAAGACTTATAGATTTTTACATAACTTTCAGTATGCGTCATAAAAACAGAGCTATAATTTAGCGTTATTTCAATTTTAATCTTTTAAATTTGATTATTTACAATAACGAGAAAACAGTATTGCTTCAAAATTAAGTTTTATATGAGTATTAAAAAGCCTATTGTGGTGACAAATTGAAAAGAGATATGACTAAAACATTTGTCACTAATATAATAAAAAGCCAATAGTTCAAGTTTCTCATTAGAATGTTAACCATGAAATCAAAAGAGAAACGAAGCTCAAAGATAATATCTGTAATTTTAGATGGAAATAAGATTAAATTCGATGAATTGGCATCTAAAAATGTTCCCCCGAAAGAGGAGCTTGAAAGCAGATTCAAAAATATTGTTGTGAGTCTCTAATTAAATTAAAATGTATATAATCAATATGAACACTATACTTAAAAATTTTTTTTTTCATTAAATACAATTATTCAAATGATTATCATCTCATAAGCTTTGCTTGTAAAACTATGCTATGGTTCGTTATGCAATATTTCGATTGTATTTTATATAAATTTATAGTAATCATTTTAAGAGAAAAAAACCTAATTCATCGTATGAAACATACTGAATATCGCGGTTAAATGATGATGGAGCTGAGAATGAATGTTTATTTATTTTTTATTCTTTGTTAATTTTTTTATTTAGAATAATTATGTTGATGGCAATGATGATAACATGTTTTATTCTTGAAGATTATTTCAATATTTGACTTTTTTAGACGTCGATAGACTTAAAAAGCGAGAAAAGACAAATCTTAGAGGATCTGAGCGATGATAAAAAATGGTACCTCATCAGACTTAACGTTAGTATTCTATCGAATAATTATGGGTGGGAAAAGCCCGATTTAATAACAAAGTGATGCATTTTGTAATGATTTTTGTTGTTGAAACAAAGATGAGATGTCTTTATAGCTTTGTGATTCGTTTTGTGGGTTGCGTAGGTGGATTGGTGCAGTGGTCAGATAACTCTGAGCCTAAACTGCTTATCGGTGGTTATTGATGGTATTAAGCAAACGTCGTAGTATGATTGATTAATTAATTTTTCAAGTGGGCAATTCAAATAATTTTAGATCTTAATTAACTTGATAATAGTATTTTTTCTTTATTTTGAACTTTTCTTCGTTCAATTATTATTAAGGGTTAAATTATATCACGATGGTTTTTGATCATTTATTATTTTAATTATTTCATTTTGTTATTGTCATTTGTCTTATCGAGTTAAAATTCTTCTTTCCCAATAAAACATGACAGGATAGCATCAAAATGAAAGAAAAGCCGTTACATTATGTGGACGCTTTGAAAACACAGCTGGAATTGGTTTCATCTAAGAAGGTTAGGTGCCTGATAGCCATATGCTTTTGAATGCATATAAATATGCCAGTTTTATTAAAAATATCACCAATAAAGGATTTTTTCAACTGGTCCAATTTTTAGTTTGTAAGAAACTTTGCTCAAAAAATTCAAAATATTAAAAAAAGAATTTATAAGTTATTAATTTCCTAGATTTGAAAGAATACAAAATTTGGTTTTGCATTTTTCAATAAATCAAATCAATTTTTCCTTACTTCAAAAATTTTCTAAAATCCATTGACAGTTGATCAAATCGATAGAAGAATGGACCAAGAAACTGAGTGAGCTTGAGATCTGCCTCAGAACAAACTCTATCAAGTAAAAGCTTACAGACTTGGCACCTTTATCCCATATCATCTACCCTCAATACTACTCCTATATTGCAGTTGGGTTGGTGAATGGTTGCAGAAGGGGGGTTTGGATGTCTTGCTCGACTACCTACAATGGGCCATCGATATCATCAAGTTAAAAATTTATCGATAGAGTTAATAATTTACTAAGCAAGTAAATAATTTACTGATCCTAAATTTAAAACACTCAATTTCATGCCTTATTGTGCCAACCATATTTGGTATGTTACAGAATGTCTTAAATATTCTTGACATACCATCCAAAAAGCTATGCGCCAACTTTTATCTCAGGCAGGATTACGATTCTTTAAAACTGCGATGCACAGCCGTTCCTTTGAAGAAAAGAACTTCCAGTACATTGTCTTTGGGAATTGAGCTAATGGACCAGAAGAACCGAAAGAACGATAAGCTTATGTAGGTGGTTGGTGTTGTAACAAGTTCAGGATATTATATGTAAAAAATGTTGAAAATTTGATAATTTTTGAATTTTTAAAAATTATTTTTTAAAATAAAACAATATTATATATGATTACTCTAAAAACATGAATCAAAATTATTTAGAAGATTTTCGAAATTACAAAGCTTTTCGTGAACGTAATTTATATTATTAAGTGATTATTTAAACTTACAACTCAAAACTTGTATATCAAACTTCCATATATCGATCAAAAAACTTCAAAACATGTGAAAATCCTAAAGAGCGCAGAATCGAGCATTGGCCCAACACGACATCCACCATTGCATTATGTGTCTCAAAGCAATCATGAACCATAAGGTTTTTAAGCTTTGCTACTTCGAATAGCTCATACAAAGCTATTAATAAAATTTAAAAATACAAACGATACTTCATAGAGTTTAAATATTATGATTAATTTTTTGACATGTATGATTGAAACATTAAATATAAGTTATTTCTGTTTTTTCATGGTTGAACACTGCAGTATGGGTTCGAGGCAGCATATAGCCACGAGAAGACTTTCAAATGCGTTGTATCTTGCCTTCTTTGTAAAAGCTCCAGGTAGTTTGTTGGTTTTATATTCATGTTTAACACGTTGTTCACTAGTCTATGTCACAAAAATCTAGTTGGTTATAATTGCCGGACATTACTTAAGCTATCACGTTTTAACTATTTTGTAGTTTTAACCCCTTTATGTTATATAGTTAAACGTGCTAGGTTAGTTATAATTATCTTTCGCTTTTATATTGTTAGGTTTGTTATAATTTTTTTCAGGTAATTGAAACTTTCTAGAATTTCCGAAATTAGTAGTATATTAGGGATGTAACTTTGTGAGATTTTTTTTTCAAGTGGATCGTTTTAATATTGATATTGTTGAATCAGTCGTAGTTATTGCTGTTAATAAATTTCCTGTTTTTGGAGAGTTTGTTTAACAGAAGAACCTATGGTGACAGTCTAAAAACTCTAGTTTTCTTTCTTTAGAACCATACTCTTCATTCCATGTAAATAAAATTTTCTAAATTATTATATAAACTTAATGGGCGTTTCAATTCATGGTTTAAATGATGGCAGGAGTTATGATAAGGGTTGTAGTGATGGTGGTTGTAGTAATCCTGATGGTAATAATAGCAATAATATTTATAACGACAGAACACGGACTTATGTGTTGGACTTGATCGCAGGCATGTGCATGTTGGAAGGGGGTCACGATAAAGTCATACAAGCTTTTGAGGACTTCAAAAAGGTTTGTAAGCAATTATAAATTTTAAAGTGATTTGATCGTTGTATTTACAAGTTTTTTGTAAAAACGACAACAACATGCTAATTAACGATTTTTGAAGTTCTGCGACGAAAAACATCGTTTTGAATTTCTTCTCCATTGCTTTTACAACTTGGAAAACTTTGACATCAACTTCATGGTAACACCAAAAAAACTTTCTTCGTTTTCTTATTCATAAGTCTTTTCTATCTCAGGTTTCATGTTTGAGGTTCGTTAACCTTCTGGTACACTCTCCCCTCGACATCAACTACAGAGTTTATCTGCAGTATGAGATGCATTCTTTGGGGCTTACAACCTTTTTACAAGTTAGCTTAATTCATGTTAAGCCATGCTCTGAAATTTATTGAATTTCTCGATGCTTTTCACATATGGAGTTTATCATAAAGTGTGAGAGTTTTCAGTATTGATTTATTTGATAAATAGCTAGGTTTTGAGTCTTTTTTTTTAGTTTTTCGCTTATTAATTTGCAATATAAAAAGTTCCCATGTTTAAAAAATGAACTTCATTGTATTCAAATAAAAACACTTTTAGAAATTTATTTAATTCCACGAAACTTTTCTTAAGATGCTTTTACTTTATCAAGTGGAGGTACAACAACATTATAAAACCCGAAGAAAAGCTTTAATTTTTAAAATTAGAATAAAATCATTATAGTTCTAATTCACAAGATTGAATTTGAACTATTTTTCACTATGTTAAAACAAAATTCCATAAAAGTTTTAACTAAATATAAAAATATTCCTATACATGATCCTAACAAAAATAAAAATTTGGGCTCGTCCGGGATTTGAACCCGGGACCTCTCGCACCCTAAGCGAGAATCATACCCCTAGACCAACGAGCCAGTTATTAAGCCCTATAAGATGTAGAAGAACATTGTTAAAATGTTACTTAAAATGTTACATATGCATACCGTTAATTAAAATGAGTCATAGCTGGGTCGTTATTCAAATGTCAAATAGGCGTTGTATGAAACTCAAATCTTACATATATATCTTTATTGTCTTTTTGTATACAAAAATATTCTTAGTATTATTCATTGAAAATTTTTTTGAATAAACAAAATAAGATTTTAAATAGGTTTAACGAATAAAGAAACATATTCTTTCATGATTCATAATACATGGTTGGGCAACTCGTTTGAAGGATTTGAAGAAGATAGGTAGTGAAGAGTTGGACAAGCAGATAAATGCCTTTGAAAACAACTACCTTGATGTGGGAGACTTGCTGAAGAAATCCTTGCAGAGCAATGGCGTTGATGGAACTGAGTTATTAAAAGTAACGTTTCATATGTTCTTTATGGAAAAAACTATGAAATTGAGAGCGTTTTATAGATTTAAAAAAACTTTACATAAGAATACTGTTGCATAATAAAGTTTTTCGTTTGTTTTTGGTTTAATATATTTTATCAAACTCTGCGAAACCTTATACTCAGGAATGGTATCTCACACAACGAGTGGCTCAACATTTAAAAATTAATTGACAAAATAACTCTCGCTAATATGTCTACTCATAATAGTTCTAATAGTTTGGATTGAATGTTTCAGGTGAAAACGAAGCTAGAAGATCTTGAAGCCACCTCTCTACACAAGATATGTCAGTTTAACTATGCAGTTTTGTCGTTATTTGGTCAAGTCCCATATTTGAGATGATTTGCTTATAGTTAAATAGTTTTTTAAGAAACAGTATATTAAAATATTTGATTGTTTAAATAACTTTTAAAATTCATCTTTGACCAAAGATTTCAATGTTTCAACATACCCCCCAGTAGCTCTTGATACCTTGAACATTATTTTCTATTACTTTTTATCAACATAAAAACCTGTTTCATAATGTATAAAATTCATGAATCTTTTCACAAGCCACGTTATTAGTTGTAATTTTGACAGCCTTATTAACTACTAGGAGCTCTTGAATAAGTTATCAACTCTTTTTGATAGCTTAATTCGAATGAGTTATGGTTCATAATTGAATATAAATTCCAGGCGAACTTCAAACAAAGATTTCAAAACTGATAGAAGAAAAAGAAACTTTAAAAGTTTGTTGATATGTTATACAGTTTAATTCATTTTGTTCGGAAAATATTAGAAGAATATACTTGAATTTTTTTTGTTTTCGAAAAAAAACAACACATCCATTTAATATACATTCTTACTTTTGGTATGCCAAGTGGTTTATAAAATCTCACAAAACTCCACAGAATGGAATAAACAACACTGATCTAGCAAAACCTCTCCAAGGTATAACTAAGAAAGTAGAATAGTTTCTTCAACTAAAACTTAAAAATCTTTTAGACTGTGAAACTCTTTTAGAAGAAAACACAAAATCACTCGAAACCCCTTCGATAGATGAAAATTTTTTATCTACGCCAACTGCCACACCCGAATCAGTCTCATCTACAGCAACTGTTCCTGTATCCCCTTCACCGACCCCTCTTCCTCCTCCTCCTCCTCCTCCTCCTCCTCCTCCTCCTCCTCCTCCTCCTTCTCCACCACCACTTCCTTCATCTCTGGAAGCCGCTTCTGGAGAACCTTATAGAAATAAAAATAATGAACGTTAGTTTAATATTTATTTTTCGCCTTTTGAATGGTACATAAAAAGTATCACTCTGCGAAAGCTAATGATTATGCAACTTTTTGGCTTTATCAACTTGTTAAATTCACCATAAATTAAATTGATTACTAGATTTTGCATGCAAATAATTTCAATTGTTCTTATTTACAAGAAAAGTTCATATTTTTAAATTTATTTATTTGATGATTTTCAGTTAATGCAACGACGAAATTCACCACATGGAAATCGCACAATAAACTGCCGACCCTCAATTGGTCATTTTTGAATAAAGAACAAGTGAAAAAAACTGTTTATGATGGGTTGAACGAAGAAAAACTGTACAAGGTGAAATATTTAAATGAAGTTTTTTAGTTATATACATTTATCTATCATATTTAAACTAGTTTTCTATAATTATTTAGACAAATAAAATTGTATAGACAAATAAAATGAAGTTAATTGGTACAATAATAAATAAAAAGATTTTAGATTTGAAATACTTGGAAGAGAATTTCAAAATTCCATCTCAAGTATCTTCTGAAAACTCGTCTTCTCTGTGTTCCAGTCGCAACTCCGTCAAGTCAAAAGACTTACCAACTTGCTCTAGAAGGACTGACGCCGCAAGCAATGTGTCTCTTTTGAATTACAACAGACAGAAAAACATTGGTGCGGTTTGGGTTGTTTTAAGACATCCTGTTTCAAAAAAGAATAAGTTTTGCCAAATTGTTGAAAAATCAGAATTTCGTAGACGAATTATTGAAAAGCACTTTAATTTTTACCTTATAAATTTTTGATGCCTGAAGGAATAGCCCGAAAAAGGTTGAACATGCCAACGACCAATTTGATCAGTGCCATTGAAAGGTACGCATAATAACCGACTGTAACAGTAGATGGTTCATAATGAAAAAAATAGAGTTGATATCTTATATAAAAATGTAAGTTTTTCTGAAAAATAATTTAAAAGCTTTTAAATCAAAGTTTTTACGTCAGTCGAATTAATGAAATTTTTTAGAACTATACTTGTTCACAAAAACTTAACTTTATTTGAAAAATGAAAAATTATATCTTTATCATTTGATAAACTTCAAGGTATTTAGTAATAATTAACAAACAAAAATTAATTGACAGTCTTGACATACAGCAGTTGAGCAGTGAAAAACTGGATCTGGTTGTTAGAATTGCTCCTACAGACCAGGAAAAACAACTGTTTAATGGGTATTTGAACGCAGGAAGTTCATCCAATGATCTAAGTGAAGAGGACCGTCTTATTATTTCTGTGAGATAATTAACCAATTTAAATTTATTTTGAATTTTATAGTTTGTATTTTACTACATAATTTAACTATTTAACCAAAAATAAAGGGTTTTAACTACTTTTTAAAAATTAGGATTATTTATAAGAATACCTGCAAATAATAGAATAAACCAACAGTTGATATCAATAGAACGTTTGGACCAAAAACTCAAAGCGATCTCTTTTGTCAACAACTTACAAACCTCCGTAAACTTTTTATCACCGGTAACCAATTATGAAGAATGGTTCATTAAGAAGTAAATATTTTAACTATATGATGATTCCAATTACAGCAAGTGCAGGCCATAATAGCTGCCTCCCTTTCAGTCAAAAAGTCAAAAAAATTTGCTCAAATGATAGAGGTTATCATTGAAAATAAAATTATAGATGTTTCATAATTATTATATAAAAATAAGTGTATTCAACATTCGAGCCCACGGCACTACAGGGAAAGAAATATATCAAAAATTTATGAATTTGATATAAGTTCTAGACCAATGTAACTCAATAGTAGAAAGAGAAATCAAACATCAAGACGTTTGAGTCTAGATAAGCAAATTCAAGCAGTTTTCGATTTGAACTTTTGAAAAAATCAAAAAAAAATAACAAAGCTTAAAACCTAGTTTATTAATACAAATTTCTTCAGTTGATTCTGGCAGTGGGCAATTATGTCAACAGTCGAAACAAGGGGGCTGCATACGGCTTTCGTCTCAGCTCTTTAAATTTGGTAAAAAATTTTAAATTAATAGAGATACAATTATTTTTATAAAAACGTTAATAAAAGTGAATTTCCATGGTACGAGAAGTAAAAGTATGAATGAATACTATGAAATATTTTGATTAAAATAGATCATGTTTTACAAAAAACATAGCGGACAAATATATTAGGCAACTTAACCATCCATAGTTGAGCAAGACAAAATCTCCGGACCACCGTCTGAGCCTGCTACATTACTTAGTTATCTGTTGTAACAGGAACTTCAACGAACTCCTATCTTTCCATAAGGAACTCAACCTCATTGAAAAAGCCTCTTTAGGTTTTGAGTTATTTTTGACATTTGAAGACTTTATTTTGAAGCTTTTAATTTCTAACCTGAAACTCTTCAAAGAGTTATATAAAATACCTGGTTTCTTATCGACAACCAAGTGGGTTTTAAAATATCTCTCGTATAATGGAAACTACTGCATCAACTATGAAAATAACTATTTATATTTTCATTTTAACTATGTAGAAAAATTCTTCATACATATTAAAAAGTTATCACAAAACCAGCAAAGATTAAAATAGTGTTTTTTGTTCTTTTGAACACAAAACATAACAAGTTTCCCTCAATATCATGCAACTAAATGAAAGAACATATTGCACAGTAACACTGGAAAGCTTAATGGTTGACCTTCGAGAAGTACAAAACGACTTTTCAATCTTTGAAAATGAAATGGTAATAAGACCAGAAGACAAAACCAAAAAGTCTTTAAAAAATTTCCACAAAGATGCTTCCAAAAAAGTCGAAAAACTCAAGGATGATTACGATAGAGCTCAAGTGAGTCATTTTTTGAAGACATCGTATGTTCTTTTGTAAACTTGAATTTTACCACTAAACTTCGAATCATGAAGCTTTATAAAAATATCTAATGAATTGTGACAAAGTTTTACTTGTTGAAAATATTAGCTAAATGAAATTTTTTTTACGTGTTCTTATGAATCCTCATAATTTGAAGTTTACTGGTAAAATTCAAGTGAGTTATTTTTAATACCACACCACGCCATTGAAAGTTTTTGTAGCTAAGACATATTTAAAACTGTTGCTAAATTTGAAAACTAGTATTTTATATTGTTTTAAAGAGACATTGTGCGTTTTTAGTAATTTTGAATTTATTGAAATATACTTCTCACTAAGGAATTACAGTAAGGTTGAACTTATCAAAAATTTTGAATAAATTTTGTTCTTTCAAGCAATTTCGTATAAATCAAAAAGTATATTTTAAAAAATTCGAGCGTTTCACGTTGAAATTATTTTAGGTTTGAAAAGCTTATAGATATTACTTTCAATAAATTAATCCATGTGATCCAAAAATATGAAACATATTAGAGATATATCTAATCATCTTAAACCATAAAAAAAATTTTAAACACATCAATTTCAATAAAATATAATTTAAAAACTGATAAATTGAAAAATGTCTACAAATAAGAGTAATTATGTTTCAATTTAATAAGAATTAAATGATAACTGATGAACAAATGACCAAAGGAAACCTTCACGTCTGTTGTGAGCTACTTTGGAGAAAAATCTTCGACTACCGACGCATTTTTCAGTAACATCATCAAATTCGTAGATTCTTTTAAGGTTAGGCTTTCTCTGAATTGCTCCAATCCATAACTGGTTTATTTGCGAATAAAACATTATATTGTGGCGTGTTCAATAAATGTTAATTAGACTAATTATCTAAAGTTCCTCCATGGCCCAACAATTAGCACCTGTTCCCCATTGTGTTTTCGCTACATTAAATTTGTAGCAAGCTCTTTGATCTACATGGAAAAGCGTTTTCTAAATACCGCATTACATTACATTAATGTAAAACAATAAACCAAAATTGATTGAAGCAAGCTCAGAGAGAAGTGTACATTATGGGACTCAGCCAGCTTAACTCGAAAGCGAAACATAGCAACAACTCCAACCAAGTTAACATGGTATGTATAATGAAGGCAAATGTAGATTGTGATACACCTATAAAATATGAATAAATATAAATATATATTAATATAAAAAATTGCATACAATGCCTCTGAAAACCTATAACATTTGTATATTTGTGGTTTATGAAATCTGCTTTCCAATTTTAATTAATGTTTTTATCTTACACTTCTTGATATTTTGAAACAGAAACAGTTTGGTATCGATTTTACATAGAAACATAAGCTTTTCAACAGTTTAAATTTTATTATTGAAAATGTTATTTGTTTCGCCCTTGTCGTCATTCAGCGCTACATAAATCTATGTCTTTATAACTTCAAGCAAAAAATGCATAATTTAAGCTTATTGTATTTTTGAAAAATTATATTATCAAAGAATAATTTGAAAACAAAAACTCTTTTTTTGAGCTTAACCACTGTGTTAATAAAATTATTTTCTTTTTTGAAGACAAGACCAATGTAGTAGACGGTGGAGTACAACAAAATAAAATTTGAATTGTGTAATTCCCAATGTAATGTTATCCAGAAACTGGATTACACACCGAAAGCTTCCAAGAGCCAAATGTACTATGCAGAAGATATGGACTATGGCACGTTGGATGGCATTATTAAAGGCTGGCAATTGAGAGTAATTTCACAATTAACTTAAATTAGCATTAACTTATTAAAATTAAATTTTATAATATTCAACGAAAAGTGATTGATTTATAGCTAGAAGTTTTAGTTAAAAAAGATATTTGATTATTTTATCAATTAAATTCTTATATTGTTTAATAACTGTGATATTAAAAATATAAACAGAACTGAAGAATCAGCCTTATCTTAAAGTAATGTTACCATGAGTGTTGAGAAGCTAAATGAAATTGATATTTGAAAAAGTATTTAAGAGTCATATAACAAAAATATGATACTAAAATAGGATGATGTTTGAAAATGAAACTTAAATTTGACTTGGGATGTTTGAGAGTTATTTAAACTTGTGTTACGTGAGTTTTATTGATTTTTTTTTGTTTGGTTCCATTAAAACGGAAATTCGGATTGGTTTTATGCAAATTTATTTTTAAACCTGTTTTTAAAAGCCATTAAAACTTGAAAATTCTTTTCATTTTGAATTTTTAGCTGACACATTTCGCTGAAATTTCGTTGATAAAATGAATCTTATTTACAAAATATTATTCCTTCTTATGTTATATAGTAAAATATATACAACTAACTTTCGGAAATTTGACACCCCGTTGACCAAGTTCAACGAAATATTCTCGCAAACCCCCCACAAAGTGATCACCAAAGCATTCCTCAAAAGCTCTTGTGACTTAACCCAGTTCCACATGGTTTTGTGTTCTCAAGAATGCCACAAGGACGACTATTGCCTCTACTTTGTGTTTCAAGTCCAAGCAAACAAGACAAAATGCTTTATTTTTTTTGCTGTTCCTGATTCATTTTTTTGCTATAGTTGCTTTGGATTCATCAAAGCTGGTTAGTACGTACAAAAATATTTATGACGTATGACAGCCTAAACCAAATAGTGAAAAACAGAAACAAAAAGTATTAATATAACTTAGATAAGTAAATGAATACTTGGCGTTTGTTTTCTTCAAAACTCATTTATTTAAAAAAAAATACTTTCTACCAAAATGTGTAATAAACCGAAACAAAACCATGGAGAACTTAATGAAAAACCTGCATTACCAGTTAATATGCCAGAATTAGGAATAATTCCAATGATAAAATATTCTTTTATCGCAAGTATCTTGTATTATTATAATTTTCATTTTTATTCACCAAAAATTGAGGATTTAAAGATACGTTTATTACCGTAATAACAATTAAAGTTTTTTGATAAGATTTTATCATAATTCATTAGTAAAATAAACGTATCTTTAAAACCCTCAATTTTTGATGAATAAAAACGACATTGATA
The DNA here is from genome assembly GCA_964035795.1 of Pterobdella sp. o SKG-2022. Taxonomy (NCBI): domain Eukaryota; kingdom Metazoa; phylum Annelida; class Clitellata; order Hirudinida; family Piscicolidae; genus Pterobdella; species Pterobdella occidentalis. The sequence goes on along the minus strand of OZ038321.1, from coordinate 25,968,717 downwards.
AAATAAAAATGCAGAACCAACAAAATGCTCGGTGAACTCAATGATGGTAGAAAAAGGTTGTTTTGTCTCATGTGTATGTGCTTCTGGGTACGAAGGTCCTAGTTGTAACAAAAGTGAGTGTGTAAACTTCACCTTGATCATATCAACTGATCTTGATTAATATGATAGTTTAGTTATTAATAATGTAAGTCCATTTAAAGATAGCTTCTTATGAACCATTTTTAAATATTGCTATTTTCTTTATTTACTAATTTTTTAAAATTTATTTACAATGATGAACAAAAAACATACAGGGATGTCTAGGATCTTGATCGATACGGCAAACGTCATAAGCCCAGTTGTTTACATGGACAATGTGAAGAAGGAACCTATTAACGGCAGAGACGACTATTTTTTGCCTGAAAAGACTTCTAACTTGACGCTCGTCTTTAAAGAAATAAATGATTACAACGGTGAAAAATTTTGAAAAATATATTTTTATTTAAACTGCGGCATAAATTGAAATGGAGCATTAAAAATGTTGTTGAGCAGCCGCAGATTTTATAGCTATAAATTCAAAGCTTTCTTGAATGATTCATTCGTTGTAACTGATCTACTGTTTGTTCTGGTGGGTAAAAGAAGAAGTTTAAGACAATATTCAAGTTAAATCTAATTATATATCAAGTTTTGAACTCATTTAAAAATATATTTTTAATGAAAAATTTCAGTCAACAAAAAATCCTTTCCTTTACTTCCCCACAATAATTTAAAAACAGACGACGTTTCATTCTGCGTCAGTGGTTACAGATTTGTCACTGATGACAAGTGGCTTTGTCTTTCCTGTTCTAGCCAGCGCCAACCTATTAGGAGTAAAGCAGTCTTCCTGTCAAACCATCAGAAATCATTCTGTCCCATGGTTTCATGTCCATCGCCTGCTGATTGTATTGCATACAAGATAATAGATCCATAACGTTTTATGCGATGCAATTACAAAAGTGATCATAGGGGCAAGAGTTTTTGGCCAAACTTGAAAGAATACTTTTGAATATTACATAAAAATTAAAATTTTCGCCAAATTTGAACCAATATTTTGAGTATATATAATTTTTATCTAATAGTAATATTATTTATGAATTTTTATTTTTAAACCCCTTCTGTATAACTCCTCAATTCTTTGACTACTTCAAAGCATTGACAAGATTTACAGTCTATTTGAGAAAACTATTTTGATAACAATGTTTACAGGCAAGCAAAATTTTTTAAACTATTATCGACAACAAGTTATACTTGAACATTGTTTTCAAAAAAACTCATCTGTTCATTTGTAGGTATAAGTTTTTAGCTTCTAATCAAATTTATAACTTTTTAACGTTTTCATGGATAAATTTAAAAGACTGAATTTTTTGAAAGAAGTTTTCATTTCCCGATTCGAAAAAATTTACTTAATTTCCATGCAATCAAAAAGCCAGTTTAGACAGTTTTGATTCAATTCAGTTGCTTCTAACGAAGCCAAACAATGGCAAATTCTACAGACCCGCAAACTCGTGAAAAGTATTTATGCAAATGTAGAACTGAAGTTAAAAATTTCAATTGTAAAACTCAGAACAAAAAAAAGTTGTTTTCAAAGAGTTTAGTTCTAAAAAAATTATTTAGTTTTAAAAATTAAATTGCATTTAAAAATCAATTAACTTTTTGCAAATTAAAACCATGTTAAAAAATTCAAAATTCTGCTTAAAAGTATTTTTGCAATGTAAAGAAGCCTAAGAAAGCCATACTTATAACAGAAACTATTGAGACAGCATGTACCACAATTACCAAGCTTCAACGTTAGTTTTCCATCAATATTTTACCATTAAAGTTGTTTTATGGAAATTTAAATTAATATAAAAGTTCATTGCTTTTGATGAGGTTTTAATTAATTTAAATAAGAATATAAAAATAGTCCTAGTCTTGCTTATTTACCATAAGTTGTACCTTATTTAAAAATGCGTTTTCTACATTGTTTACTTCTTTTAACTAAAAGCTTACTAACATACTTAGCGATTGCTTGATTCTTGATAAAAAATTAAAAAATAATACTTCGTCATTATTTTGTTCAACAAAAACATCAGTTAAAGAAATTTTTGATACATTTATTGAGAATCAAAAGGTAAAATTTTCGATATGTTTAGTATTATGATTTGTCATGCAAAAATTAACTAAACTTCTCCGTTGTATTTACCTTCGAGTATTCAATTGCATGCCGTTCTTGTGGAAAACTTGAACAACTTTTAATAACTATTTAATTGCGTCTTAGGTTTCGATAGGAGTTTTTGCTCTGAAAATCTCTCGGATTCCGAGATATATTATAAATGAATTGCCCAATGCTCAAAACGAAGAGATCACAAGGCAACACAATACAATACGATTACGAATAAGGTAAGAGTAGCCTTAACTTCTGCAGTTTCTAGGAAAATAAACGAAGTTTTATTTGTGAAATTATTTCTTAACCTTGTCATAGATGCGTAGCGAGGAATTATTAGGACTCATTGATAACTGTGATTATGTCTAAAAACGAAAATTAATTATATATATATATTGTTGCCATAAATGATGAATCATTATTTTTTACCACCAATGAAACTCTTAACATTTTTAAAATTGGCAAGTATCGGAAGTAAATACAGTGAAAAAAAAACTATTGGACAACTTCATCTTTTTAATATACTCAAGAATTTTTTTGAGAAAATATTGTTGAAAATTTTTTTAATACTTTTACTTTTCCTCCCATTCTCATATCTTCAAGGGATTTAATGTGCTAAGTATCTTTGTACTTTAACAAATGAGTTTAGCATTCATCTGATTGAATCAACCTCTGCTACTGAAAAAATAACTGATTAAAAACAATAAAATTATTCAACAAACCACTCCAGGCTTGTTTACACGCAGTTACTTAGTGTGGTTTATGCCATTTTTTCTCTCAGTGTGGGCATTGTTCTCCCCATAGCTGAATCCGTCAATGATCAATGGCTTAATAACCTTGACAATACGGTTAGAAAAATTCATTAATTTATCATTGAATTCTGATGTTCACAGAAACTGTTTATCGGTTAATTCTTACTCAAAATTTTATCGCAAAAGCAGATTATTACACTTTTAACTAAATTCAATTCACAGATTTTCTTAACATTTTCTCTAACACTATCTTCAGTTTTTCTGGTTTATATGTTGTTTTACAATACAAAATTCAATAGAAAACCTAAAAAATCGCGTTGGATCACATTTCTTCGAAAATCTTGGAACTCCTTTACAAAAAATATCCCAGTAAAAACAAACGAGACAGAAACAAAGTTAGAAGCTGAGAATCCTACCATTAAAATTGTTGTCGACCCTCCTAAGCAGCCCCCCAAATGCCACAGCCATCATAACTTCATGAGTATAAACAATTGGGAGGATACAGATCCAAATACTTACAAACAAAGATGCAGCCAATTATCTTTGCATAAAAGTGATTTGATCCTCGATGCAAGGTATTTGTATTCAATAAATTTTTAGTTTTTTCTTGAATGTTAATTGAGACTAAAATTAGATATATTATAAATGGAACTTGGTTCAATTCGATAGAGAAATACAACCAGCCGCAGACCTGCTAATGATTCCACATAGAACTCAGAGACGAAAATCTATCTGTACTCCCATCAGAGAGGTTTCTGTCGAAGAATCTTTTCAAATGAATGGGCCTTTGATGAAGAAAAAATCAATAGAATTTGATGAAAATGATGAAACCGACAAAAATAACAATTTGAAAAATGTTTCAAAGATTTTTAATTACGATGAAAAAGATGAGTTTTTAGATGAAGTTGAAGAGTTTGTTGAAGAAGATCCCCTCACATGGATTGATGCAGAATCCTTTGGAGGTGTATTCACTCACCACGGGTCGAACCTTTTTCTAAGACTTGGAGCTCTAAGTAATTTGAACTTTTGAAACTGAAAAGTGATGTAAAATTTTAAAACTACTTCAATACTTGTTGATATTGATTATCAGTTTTTGGTCTGGGAAACATGGTGAACTACGCTTTAGAAATCCAAGCCAATCTGATAACAAACGAAGAATGTCTCAAAAACAAGCGGTTCAAATGGATTTACATTTGGATGTTCATTTTTGTTTTTCTCCAAACTTTTTTTCTTTTTAAACATTCTAAGGTAAAAATGCTCTATAAATAAGTTAATATATAGAAACTAAGTACAAATTTGAACAATAATTTAAAATTTGAAGCAATATTTGTTTAAAAAATATTAAAGCATATTAATTTGAAACATTTCAAGCGAAATTAGTTAAAACAAAAAAAGAGAATGTATTTAAAACTTGAACTTCACTTTGAAACAAGCACCAACAATTTACGAACTATTGTCATAATGATTTTTTCTAAAAGCCACAATAAGATGAATATAATTTCTTCACAATAGTTAGTTCATTAAGATACGAAGATTTTCGTTATCAACGTGAAAATTTTACGTTGATAATGAAAAGTTTCGTATCTTAATAAACTAAACAGTGTTCTAAAATTATATTCATATTGTCATAATGAAGATAAAGGTTGTGAAGCACCAGCCTCTAGTATGGATAGGGATGGTGCATTTGATCTTGACAAACATCAACTTATGGATTCATGCGCTAGCCATTGAAATTGTCGAAGAATATCACCATCAAATAAAACATTCCAACTTTGTGTCTGATGGTTTGTGTTGGACATTAGAACACTTATTAAAATTAATTTTCCTTTGATATAGATATATTCATTTTGAATTTAAAGCAACTTTTTTAAATAATGAATTTTTAAAATAATTTTTTGCATTTAATATGCTAAACCCCAATCATACATAAAGATCACTTGGACTCCCAGTGCGATAGTAATCTGCTACACTCTGCATCCCCCTATCTGAGTCCTTTTGTTCTTGAGTACAGCATGATTGCTGTTGGCATAATATCGTCATTCCTATATTATGGTGCTGTTGACTCCACTGAAACCACTAACAAAGTCAATCGAAACCTCATCAAAGTGTTCTCGATGACGCAAGATTATTACAACCGATGTGCCACTACGACTGAAGAAGATTTAAAAGCTGACGTTAAAAGTATTAAAAATAAAGGTTCAAAAGTCAGATTCTGCACAAACAATGATAACTCAGAAAAAGAAAAAGAAGATGGTTTACAAGAAAAAAATATGATAGCAGAAAAAACCCAGCTACACGGAGATTTTAATTCCCTACAAAAGTCCCATGCTGGGTTATTTGCTGGCATGGTTTTGCTTTGTGTCACCGTAGTCACATGTGTTATTTTCCTGTTTTCTCAACTGCAACACAACAGACCAAAAGCTGAAATCATCTACTTTTGCACTGATATCACAGCCCATTCTCTCCTTTTGATCGCTTGTGTTTCAGCTTGTGTAAAAACTAGAAGTCTTGCTTTTGCTCCTAAAAATATATCTACTGATGATTTTTTGTTGTTGTTTGCTGCTTTCGGTTCTTTTATATATGAACTAACCAGTGTTATTGCAGTCTTAACTGCTCTTCGAAGTTTTTCAGGCCCACAAAAAGAACAATTGACTACTCCTGTATACTTTTCAGGTAAGAGTTGTGACCAGTTTTATTAAAAATTTGAAATAAACCTTTTCAACATAACTTTATTTTGATTTGAACTTAATGATTGAAGGAAACGAATCGAACACAACATCTATATTTAAAAGATCCAACTTGGACCCGTTCCACTCCACAAGAGACCAGCTGCAATTAGCTTCATCTTGCTTAAGTATTGCTCAAACTGCGGTGCAAACACTACTTATTTTCATATCATTGAGACGTTATCCAGCCACCATAGATCAAGCGACAGAAATGCCAGGCAGAGGAACAATGGCGTTTTTGATTGTAGGCAACCTTTCTGTATGGATTCTGAGAACCATACTTTGCAAAAGTTTACAACTACCCGTGCAAATGAACTTTTTCGGGCACGTGGGATGCCTTCTACTCATAGACATTCATCTACCTCTGTTACTCTTTTTCAAGTTTCATTCAAGTGTTTGTTTCGCTGATGTGTGGAATTCTGCTTATAGACTTCTCACCAGGTTTCCAGATCATGAAGACTGATAACTAAGTGCTATCTAATAATAGAATTCAAATCTGATAATTAAAAACAAAACCTATGCAATGAGAAGTCAAGAAGCATTGACGCAATCAACTGGATATTTATTTCATTAAAATATAAACTAATATTATTAACATTTCAACTGTCTGCCATTTCTAGTAGTTTATAACTTATTTCAATCTCTATTCACTTTTTTAACCTTGAAGTTATAGTTTTATCCACCAATTAACAAATAGAAAGCAATAAAACACCAAACTGCAGTTTTTCAAAAACTTAATAAAAACGATAAAATTTTAAAATATTTAATTTTTCAAATTTCGATTTTTTCTAATAAACAAGTTTAGCTCATGTTTTTCATTGCTTATAATCAATAAGTAATTTCATAATTCAAAAATTATTAAACGCAAAAGCTTTCTGAAAGTTGTTTCAAACCAGCGTCATTTAAAAACGAAAACCGAAAGAAATAGAGAATAAAAAAAAAAACACAAAAAAAAACTGAAAAATGGGGAATTTTTCAAGTCTTACTACATTAATTTTATTAACTACCTTGACTTTCACACTATCCCTCAAGTATTCATACACCATATATAACAATGGGAATGAAACTAACCACCCAACTGTAAAAGTTTCTTCTATAATAAATTTTTCATTTTTATCATTTCTTAATCGTTTTAAGTTTTGTTTAAATATTTCAGGGTTTTAACTCACTCACACTAAAACTCTTCAACAAATCCAAATCATACACTTTCTACCTCATAAAAAATAGGTTTTTGAACTTTTTATTTTGTAATTACAGAAATTAAAAAAGATATTAAACTTGTGTTTGTATACCGCTAAGCAAAGAAACCTTGTTAAAAATTTTATATCCTATAGAAATTTTCATTGGCTAATACATTCAAAAACTGTAATTAAGCCTCGTTTGTACTTTAGTAAAAATGTCAAACAAAAAGAACAAGATAAATGGAAGCAAACATATTTTATGATACACCGCAGACTGTTTTTATCAAGGAACTACAGAGAAGTGCTTCTAGACGGTGAAAATCTGCATAAGGAACCAGTCGCAGAAGTTGATGCTAGAAACATATTCAATCTTAGAATCAAAGTGTATTTAACTTTATAATTCAAAATATTTATTCGAAGGAAGACCAAGGCTGTTATTATGACAATGTGAAAAACAAGAATGATGACAGTTTTGCTGCAGTCAACTTTTGTGATTACCTCGAGTGAGTTTTTATGAAGTTATTCAAAAATTATATATGAGTGAATATACAAGATGCTGGAAAGCTGTAAATTACCCCGATTAAGATTATTAGATTTATTTGATTAAAAAAAATGAAAAAAGTATTATCATTTTTATTATCATCCATATTTTTATTTTTATTATTCTCATCATCAACAACCAATCAAATTTTCACAGCGGGGTGGTGCGCATGGATGGCAGGTACCATGAACTCAAAGGCATCAATCACCAGCAAGTGGAGATCAACATCGCAGCTGACACAAACCGCAAGACTGCTTGTGGTTGGACGTTGTATCAGTTTTTTATGAATCATATCTATGAATATCAAAGGATTTTTTTGATTCACTGATGAGGGTGACTGCGTTTTAAGGATGATGATGATTATGAGGATGAGGATGAAAATGAGGATGATGATGATTATGAGGATGATAATGAGGATCTGTATAGTTTAGATCAACTGCAGACTTCATTGAGGAGGACGCTATTTCTGAATGGGTGTCATAAGATAAATAATTATTATTACATATGTTGGTTTTGTGTTGAAAATCTTTTGAAAGAAAAGTTTATAAAGCGTAGTAGTAAAGAGCTTTTTAGACGTTTTTACATAGTCCATCTTTGTCATGTTGCTTGTACTAATTAGCTTGTTTGGTTAAAGAAGAATCGTTTTTTGGCTCATTCAGTGTGTGAGGTCTATGACGGTGAACTCGGTTATTTAGGGCGGAAGTTCAACTAAAGATTTTTTATAAAAGTTTGATTTTTTTGTTTTTTAAGAGAAAAGATGGGCTATTTTTGTGAGTTCAAAGGGGTATTATTATTATTATTTATTATTTTTATTTTTTTTAATTATATCTAATTATAATTGTTTTTATCATTATATGTTATCAACTTCAATAGGTGTAGATTCCAACAACCACAACGATGAAAAGTTTGTATTCAGAACAAAAAGAGACTATCCCCAGGTTGGTTTCAATAGAAAAAAGATGATCACATGAAGAAAAATGAAGGATGAATTAATTAATTATAGCAATAAATAAATGAAAAATAAATAAATAAAAAAATCAATGAATAAATAAATCAATAAATAAATGAACCAATCAATCGATCGATGAATAAAAAAAAATGAATGCTTAAAGAAGTCTTATTGAGTCTTTTAAAAGACAAGTTCATATTGATTTAAATTTCAAGGAGTACTACCAAGACTTCATCGACGAAGATATAAGGATTGTCGAAATCTACATTGTCATTGACTATCCTGTGGTAACTAGATTAATAATTTTAGTATTAGAACTATTTTTAGAATTAGGAGTAGTAGCAGTAGTAGTAGTAGCAGTAGTAGTAGTAGTAGTAGTAGTAGTAGTAGTAATAGTAGTAGTAGTAGTAGTAGTAGTAGTAGTAGTAGTAGTAGTAGTAGTAGTAGTAGTAGTAGTAGTAGTAGTAGTAGTAGTAGTAGTAGTAGTAGTAGTAGTAGTAGTAGTAGTAGTAGTAGTAGTAGTAGTAGTAGTAGTAGTAGTAGTAGTAGTAGTGGTAGTAGTAGTAGTAGTAGTAGTAGTAGTAGTAGTAGTAGTAGTAGTAGTAGTAGTAGTAGTAGTAGTAGTAGTAGTAGTAGTAGTAGTAGTAGTAGTAGTAGTAGTAGTAGTAGTAGTAGTAGTAGTAGTAGTAGTAGTAGTAGTAGTAGTAGTAGTAGTAGTAGTAGTAGTAGTAGTAGTAGTAGTAGTAGTAGTAGTAGTAGTAGTAGTAGTAGTAGTAGTAGTAGTAGTAGTAGTAGTAGTAGTAGTAGTAGTAGTAGTAGTAGTAGTAGTAGTAGTAGTAGTAGTAGTAGTAGTAGTAGTAGTAGTAGTAGTAGTAGTAGTAGTAGTAGTAGTAGTAGTAGTAGTAGTAGTAGTAGTAGTAGTAGTAGTAGTAGTAGTAGTAGTAGTAGTAGTAGTAGTAGTAGTAGTAGTAGTAGTAGTAGTAGTAGTAGTAGTAGTAGTAGTAGTAGTAGTAGTAGTAGTAGTAGTAGTAGTAGTAGTAGTAGTATTTGTATTATCAGTAGTAGAAACAACCTCGACTTGATTGGTTAATGTCAAAGAATATTTAACATCTTGAACGTTTAGCATACACAAGATAACCTTATGAATTTTTTATGAAATCCTTGTCAGTTTCACGGAGAATACAACCTGGACAAGAGAAAAGCTTTTCGTGATACCAAAGAATATGTGCACGTATCAAATAAGGTTACTAAGACATTTCAGTTCTGTCAGTTATTTATCTATTCTGTGGAAATATTTTCTTCATCTCATTATTTTTTTTTTGGTGTCTGTAAGAAAATATTTCGTGAAACCTAATTATGACAAAGCTAAAACTCTTAATTGAGTTATAGGTTTTTAGCGACTTGTTTACTGCTTTTATTATAATAAAGGATCTATTTATTACTTAACTAATTTCTTATATTCAAGTTCAATACATCTACATTTTATGTAGCGAATAAATTGGCGAAGAATCAAATTTAACAGCTTTTCCAAAAATTAGAACTCTTTGTAATATTGGTGGGAGTTGAAATCTGGGAAAAACCAATGTTTAGCTTACCTGAAAGCTCTGCTAAAGATATTCTTCACGTGTTGACCATAGCCCGCCATGAAAAACTGTTTTCTCTTCCTAGACACGACGCCATGCTTTTCAATATGTAAATTTCCTGTTTCTATTTGAACATGTGAATTCATTTGCTTCTTTTTCAAATGTAGAAAATTTTGTTTCAAATTTTCAATATTAAAAATGCTTTTAATGTCATTTTTTGGCTTACTTTTTTTTTGATTTTAATTAAAAGATTGTTTTAAGAAAAATTTATAAGATAATCATAATCTTTTTAGTTTTCTCTCCATTCTAGTATAACATGTATAAAAAACGTATATACTTCGAGTTATGACAACTTATCGAAACTTTTAGCTAATTCATGAATACAAGTTTCTTTGAAAAATCCCTTATATTGTAGTAAAATTATATAAAACTCAATATTTGAAAAAAATAGAATATCTCTAAAAACTATTTTTTAAATATGTTTTTCAAACCCACAGAGCTAGCAGAAACATCGATGCTTTGGGATTTGCTTTTGTTGGCACTCTTTGTAGTCCTGTTTTCTCCAACCTGTGGTACAACGTAAGATTATTTTGATAATGTTCCATTTTTAAGTTTAAGCAAAATAATTGCTTTTCTTAAATTATTACCCAATTACCCAGACACAACCGTATAATCGAATACGGATTATATAAATATATTTCTTGTCAACTATATTAATTGAATTTGATTTTAATAAATCTTCTCATTTCATGAATTGCTCAAATTTTTCAGAAAATACCAGGTGAAACAGTAAAGACAGGGATTCTTATAACACACGAGCTTCTGCATTTGTTTTCGGTGAAACACAACAATTCCTCGTGCAGATGCTCTTCTAATAACTACTGTGTCATGAACGAAAACATACAGTCAATATCTATTAAACATACATCAGTTTTGAATTGATTAGTTAATTTTATTCATTTTAAGCAACATAATCATCATAAAAGACTAGTTCTACAAACATAAAACAGAAATACTTCTAACAAAACACAACAGTGGAGCGAGTCAAGAGTTCTCTCAATGCACAAAAGATTCTCTAAAAGAGAATTACGAAAACAATAGAGATTTCTGTTTGCATAATTTGATTGAGTACACTGCAATAGAATCTGTGTGCGGTAATGGGTTCCTAGAGAAAGGGGAAGAGTGCGATTGCGGGGGACGGTCAAAAGCGGTGAGTTTCAATTCTAGCTCATTTCAAATACTTCGTGTAGAATTCTATTATCAACAATAATTTAGAGTAAATTTGAAGCTTTATAAAATATTTTCTTGTTTTTCAATAAACTTTGGATACGGTTATGAAAATAAACTCCAAATTTGCCATAAATTTGTTGCCATGGTACATGTTAAAATAATATGGTTGCCTCTTAGAAGTATAGCTTCATTCAAATACAAACATCTAGTTTGAAAACATATTATTCAGTTTAGTTTTTCAACTTTTTTTTCAACAGAAATGTAATTCTGATTGTTGTGATGCGAAGTCATGTAGGTTGGTAGTCAAGGGGAGTGAATGTGCATCAGGGCTTTGTTGTGAAATTCGGCTTTGTAAGGTTTCATAGCTTTTTTCAATTAAGATTATTAATCAATAAGTTTTTTTAATTAAAAAAAATTTTCTTATTAGATAAATCATTATTAAAGTAAGATTTGTATCCAAAACTTTGTAAATTTCACTGTTTATCATCTCAGTCTAGAGTTCATATTAATGAAGAATAAATATTCATGATGAAGTTACCTTTCTTGAAAACTAATATTATTTTTTAATTCATCGAGCCAAACATAAATATTCAAATGAAAACACTTTTGGGAGTTTATTTCGTTCCACGAAGCTTTTCGCAAGATCAACTTACATTATCAAGTGGAGGTACAAACATAAGAACGTTACTGACTTCCATGGAAACATTGTATTTCAAACTTCTTGCATGTTCACTGAGTTGCTTTTTCAATATTTTTCTGCTTGCATTATGCCTTTCTTTTTTTTGTTAGAAATTTCTTTTCACTTTCGCGAATGTAGGAATGACATTGTTGAATAGGGCCTTCTTATATTTGTACCTTCACTTGATAATGTAAGTTCATCTTACGAAAAGCTTAGTGGAATAATAATATTTTCTCAAGCATTATTTTCATTATAAAAGACCAAAAAATATTCTTGGTTGATGAAGAAAAATTCAATATGAATTTGTCATCTGATTGAACATACGAAACTGAAATTTCAATTGAAAATTCTTGTTTATTTAGTATTTTTGTTTTGAAATAAAAAAAATTATTTTATTTCCAACCAGTTGAAAAAAATGGGCTTCGTATGTCGGCCGTCAAGAGAAGAATGTGATCTCGATGATGTGTGTGATGGGGTCACAAACTTCTGCCCTTCGAGCAACTTCAAGCCGAACGGAGAAGCTTGCTCTGTTAAAAGCATTTAAAAGCTAATTTTAAAATACTAATTTAACATATTTTTGTTGGAAATGAAAAATAGGGATAGAATTTGGCTGAAAGAAGCCTATGATCAGCAATTTGAGAAACAGAATAAAAACAAGACTGTTTAGGGTCATGGCTTTAGTATAAAACTCTGCTGAAACTTCCAAAAGTACAAGCCTATGACACAAATGAGCTGTTATGCTGCTGCAACATTTCACATAAAATAATGTGTGAACCTTAGGATCCGGAATCGTGTTTGTCAGATAAAAAACATAGTAAAAAAACTTTGGTACCTTTCAAAGAAAACTATTCCATGCTTTTTGATCTGAAATTTTTATTAAAAACTATTCAAAAATCAGCTATTTTAAAATCCGCAAAAAACATAAAAGAAAACTACAAAAAACGGCAAAGCATTGGAATGCCAAAATTATGAATCAGTCCTCATCAACAAATAATAATGCTTTTTAATATATACCCATCACAAAAAGTTTCTAAAACATGAAATTGATGATTCATTTTTTGAATTAGTTCATTCAAAACTCACCTTAAACAAAAGTTTTAAACAAGTTTTTTATAATCCCTAGTGGTACACTAATCAACTTTTCTAACCACAGAAAGACAGCTACTGTTACCAAGGAAAATGCATGCATCCAGATATCAACTGTGAATTCACATACGGCAAAGGTGCCAAAAATGCCGCAAAAAAGTGCTACGATTACAACACCTACGAATCAAACTCTACTGGGTGCCACAGAAGAAGAATTGATGGTGAAGATATCATTTTGCCATGCGCAGAAGAGTGAATATAATTAATTTATCACTTTGTTAAACAATTATAAGCAAGAAAGTAGCAATGAAGTTTTGCTGCTGATGAGTTGTGGCTAATTTTCAAAACTTTTTGGAGCAAGTATCAATGATCTGTTTTTTTACCAATACTAAAGAGATAAATATTGTGGAATTTCCTTTTGTGAGATGGATTACGACATGGTACGATCTCTATTGACACAACCCTATATACATTTATTGGGAGAATTTGCGTCAATAAGAGGTAATTATTCTTGACCCAAAATAATTAATGAAAAATTATTTAAATAGTACTAAGCTTTTCGTGACATGATAAATGTGTTAGCTCACAAAATGGTCAAATATAGCACTAATATGTTCAAAAAGGTATTAGTAGTTTCGATTCATTAGAAAACCATTATCTTGTGGTCTCAACACTTAAAATGTTGATACACTGTTATGACGAGTTTTAAACAAACTTGAAATGTTTTACTGTTACAAGCTTCCTACTTTTAAAATAAAAATAATAAATACTCTGTATTTTTTGTAAAAATTTTTCAATTCAATATATTGGTATGACAGAATAATTTTTTCACATAATTAGTATTAAATTGACTTATGTGAAATTTTTTAAAAAGTACATATATAATATGAATATCCTTGTATATGTTTATTAACTAATCACTTTAGTTTTCACTAAATGAAAATGAATTGAAAAATATTCAAATAAAAACTCATTTCTCATCTTACATTTTTTGAATTTAATCACAGGATCTATCTTTTCTATGAATGAGAAGTGCTATAAAATCAACATGCCATCTACTGATGAAAATCTGGATCCTTCGTTCGTATTCAATGGACGAAAGTGTGGAGAACACAAGGTTTTGAAAAATTTTTTTGTGTAATTTCGTGTGCTATAAATAAAAATATCAAAAAGTAACTTATTGAAAAAGCTTTCATAATCATATTTCATGCATATAAGTTAAATGCTTTTGATGGCAAAACATACACTAACTGGTTAATTGAAAAAATAGAGAATACAATGTATATACATAAATCTTTTCAATACTATTTAGAATACCAAAAGCTTTGTGCACTTATACAATTTTCTGCAATTTAATCCTAGAGGAATAACTTAAGAGCTTCTTGGCCGCAATATTTGTTTTAATTAATATTTATTTTAATTATTTTTCAATAAATAATTAAACATTAAACACCTTAAGAATACATACTACTTTATTACAACACACGCAAGATGTGTTACCAGAGAAGGTGTGTCGATAAGGATTCCGTGAAAGAGCTTAAAAGATATGAGGTTTAACGAGCTATTTTAATTTGACTGCTTCTTCATGAATGATCCCAACATGCTTTCTAACGGCACAACATATTACATGTTGTTTCTAATCCATAGTAGTATATTTAAGAAAGATAATTTTAACTCTTTATTTGGTATTTAACCTTTTAAATATTTTCTGTAATATATTTGAATTATTTTCATTAACTCTGCAATTTTAATTATTTCAGAAAGGGTATTTTGCGAAAAATGATTGTCAGTCTTACAGGGTCTATAATGTTGCTTCATTTATATTCTCATTGTTGGTTTGCTTATATGGATTGTGAACAAAGTAAAAAAGTGTATTTTGAAGATTAGTTCTTAGAATAAATTTTGAGTCGTGTTCATTTGAGCTGGGTTTTCAAAAAACTCTATTAAAAAATTTCACTTAATTTTACATACTAAAAAAATATTTAAGCTAAAAATTACAAAATTTTTTTGAAACTTTTAAAATTATCTCATATTTCAGTAAAAAATAAATTTTATAAAAATTTACACAAGAAGTCGAAACAGTTTCGTAAGAACAAAAACAAGCTTTTTGAAAAAGCGTTGTCTTCAAAGTTGGAAGCTGAGTAGAGAAATAAACAAAACTTATTTGGGGTATCTAACCTTAAAAGTCTCTAACTATAAAAATGTAGAAGGTTTATGAATCACTCTCAGTTCAAGATGCTTAAGCTCAATTGCTTGCAAAGGTTTGATTAGAAATTTCGCAAAAGTTATGAATAATTTTGTTTGTTGAAAATAACAAGAAAAATAATCCTTTAATAACGCTATCAAAATTTGCCACAATATTTTTTTGTTTCCAATTCAATCGATAATTTAAAAGTTTTACATTTATTCTTTTGGCTCTTTTGGAGGGTATACATATTTTCGTTTTTTTTTGTTTTTTTTTGAGTATTTCTTTTACCGCTTCATCAAATAGGTCAGCATCATCATCAGTACTCAAGGCATTATCATCACTCTTACCACCATTCAACAACTCATACCACTCTTCACCAAGCTTAGTTCTAGGTTTGTTGTAGGGACTTTGGTTAAGTTTTGATTTTGGGTCGAAAAAATTATCCTGAGGAAACCATTCGTCAACCTGGTCTTGCTTGAGTCTATTGGGCATCAGTAGAGAATTTTGAGTTTTAGTTAAAAAAGCATCATCATGCCCCCAAGGCTCAAACACGGATGAAGAAAGATCCCATTCTCGAGGTGTCCCACAAACAGATATCTTTGATAAATTGTCTGAACAACTTCTGTCCAAACTTGGTACTACGGATAACAAATAATCTCTGCCAAAATTTTAGATTTTATCTAGTTTGTCCAAATCCACGTTTTTTTTGAGAATGTTTTCCTCTGTCACGAAAACCGTGCCTGAATGGTGTGGGGTTATTATGGAGATGGTGTAATTGGAATGGGCAAAAGTGGAGTTGTTATGGGGTTTTTGATTATTTGAAGGCATCGAATGATTTGTAAACTTGAATTTTTAACAAAAGCTTCAACGTATAAAAATTATTTTAAAAACGTTTATTTAAGATTGAGTTTATGCTTTTGATTGCAAGATCCTTAATCTTGTTTGGCAAATATGAGAACTTCGAAAACATGCGAGTTTTAAAACTTTATTTCTATCTATTCTTTAATGTCGTGTAATTTTTGTCTTGACTAGCTATGGGAGATATTTTACTATTCAGATGTTTTACGCCTTTTTGTGAGATTTCATCCGGGAAATGAATATCTGTTCGGAAATTAAACAACTCAAAACATTCATAAATATTTTTGGGTCTTGGCTAGAATGAAGGTTAATCTTGTTTCAAAGGTTTTTGGTGAACAGTTATATTTCTATGTTTTTTATATTTAAATATTTCTAGTTTCTTCCAATATTCAGTTAATAACCTATGATAGTTTTTTTAACCAAAAATTTCAGTCGAGTTTCAAATGAGCGTCTATTTGAAAAACTCTCCATACGTTGAATTTATTTGATAGTGATATTAATATTGATTATATTTCCTTTTTTAGCGCTAGTTTTCAAGTTATTTTACAAACTTTTGAAACTTTTATTGTTTCTAAACGTATGAAATAACTTCTTTTACACAATCATACCTAAAAAAGACAACATTTCTCAAACTAAATGAAACTTTTCGTAAGATTATTCTGCATTACCAAATACTTTAGTGTCGTAAAAATTTCCTCAAAAGTAATTTTCCGTAAAATAAAAACGAGAGAAACTTGTTCTATGTTCTAATCATTTGAACCATATTATACCTCTTATCTGACTAATCTTTTGGCCTAGATTCCCCTTTGGGTCTTTGTTGTCCTAGATGTTTGTTATAAATGATATCATATTCCCCTAACTCTAGTTTTCCTGCAAAGTTGATGCATAAGGTTTTATTGAAGTGTTGATACAAGTGACAATAAAAATTCACATAGAGGTACTAGCAAGGCACCTTCATCCCAACGTTTTTCTGCGGCCTCGGCAACCGACTTTCTCCAGTTTCTTAATTCTTTAGAACCCATTTTATATATGATTAGATTTTGGTTTTTTTTAGTTAGCGTTTTTTAAAAATGGTGACTTGTTTCATAAACGCCTAAGGTGATGACGTTTCTGTAATTGATTTTGAGAGTGAAAGAAAGTTGAATTGAATTGAATCGTTTCAAAAGAATTATGATTATAAACCCTGTTGAAAAGTTTATTAGGAGTATAATGAGATAAAATTTTATATATTGAAAATATAATACTTGGTTAGTTTCGATGGTAAGAGAGCTGTTGTTTGCATTTTCTTATGACGTTGGAAAGCTTGGTTTAACAGATTCCTATATGCTAATAAATACATCGAAAAGGGTTTGAAGAATAAAATTAATTTAAGACTTTGGTTTTTCATCAATTTACATTTTTATTTTATAAAACAATATCGTTATTAACACTGAAGTAACTCGCAAAAGCTTTTGGTCATTTTTTTTGCGACATTTTAGTAAATGAAGGTTAAGTTTTTGTAGCCAAATTAAAAATTCTTCCATAACAAAACGGCTTTTTAAAAAAAATCTAAAAGTATTTTAAAATTTTTGAACACAATGTCAAACGAGGGAATAAACACTTGTTTCAATTTCCAAGCTTGAAGAAATCTATGAGGTTAATTTCTTGTTTCAAACTGACGTTACTTATTTAAATACATTTATATAGCGCATTTTTCACGTAAATTAAACATGTATCAGAGAAGTTATAGTCTGTACAATTGAGTCTTAAGCAATAATTTGAATGATTTATGCAAAAGTGATCTGATTTTATTGAGGAGTTTTCCATATTGACGGTGCTGGATGGCTGAAGTATTTGGTTCTGCCAACTGGTTGGTGAAGTGGCGAGTTTCTCGATCTCAACGAAAAAAGAACATTTCTACTGTTTGTGAATTTGAAAAGATATTTAGGGTTTTTGACTGATAGCAGTTGTAGGTGAAAGTAGCTATTTTGAAAATGAGTTTTTTGGGTATTCGAAACCAGTGAAGCTTGTCTAGACATTGGGTTGATGGGGTGAAAATGTCACAGTTAAAAACAATGAGCGTAGATGAAAAAGAGTAGGAAAATTGCAGTAGTCTAGCCTAGAGATGATCAGGACAAGAGCGAGGTTTTGAGCATTTGATAAGTGAGACATTTACGAATGTGTGTACCTCCACTTGATAATGTAAGTTCATCTTACGAGAAGCTTCGTGGAATAAAATGAACTCCTAAAAGTGTTTTCATTTTAATATTTACGTTTGGCTCAAAGAATTAGAATGCTTTGATATGTGAGCTACGTTGTTGGCTGTTGAAGAAATTATTTGGTCGAAACAGAGTGTTGTCGATGATGAGGCCGAGAAAATATATTTCAAAAAAAATATTTATGCTCTGACCAGCAATGTTAACTATTTTGGTAGGGTTTTCATGTGCGATTTAGTACTGACAAACATTGCATTTGTTTTGTCGATGTTGAGTTTGAAGAAGTTTTGTGAGAGCCAGATGTGTAAAGAGAAAACGCACTTTGAAATTTTTTTTGACGGCTAGTTGAGGGTTGTCGTAAAAAAATTTGAATATTTTTGAAAAATTTTGATTTAAGAGAAAATGTAGATGACAAAGAGTAGAGGGCCAAGGACAGACCCTTGTGGAACACCAGCTGATTGAAGCAGGATCGGTGAAGAAGCTTTACCTACTTTGGTAAAGTGAAAACGATTTGCAAGGTATGTATTTAGCAAAAGAGCTGAGTCTACAACTTTGAAATCATGCTTCAAACGAGACATAAGTATTTAATGGTCAATCATGTCAAAAGCGGCAGACAGATTTAGTGAAACCAGCAGACTTCCTCGACCATTATCTTGAGCTCTTTCGTGTGTCTATTATGTGTAGACAAGCGGTTTTGCATGAATGATGTTCATTGTAGGCAGATTGAAATTTGTTGAAAGATGATGAAGCGAAAGAATATGTGGAGTTGGGATAAATAATTTTTTCCAGAGTTTTAGATGTACAACCGGAAAATATTAAAAACCAACCTAACAATATATACTAAACTAATAACTATATAACATAAAGGGGTCCAAAGTACATAATATTTAAAACGTAGTAGCTTGAGTAATGTCCGGTAATTATAGCCAACTAGATTTCTGTGACACAACTATTGGAGAAAAGATTGTTGAGAAGCGTTTTAGAAGAAATGTCGGTATGGAGAGATTTTTAGTGGCAGATTTTTAAAGCAAATTATTAAATAGTGGTGGGGAACTTCATCAAAACAACTAAAGTAAAGATTGCTTTTTCTTTTATGCACGTCATTGTTGTAATTATTGTAGTAATAATCGCTGTTATCATATTTTCTATTGTTCTCATGCGTACTTGACTGGGTTTTAATTGTTAATTCATTGTGCACAACACCGCATGAGCGTGGATTTTCAATCAGACTGCGGTTGTACACTCGTTGCTGCTCTTGTTGGGTTGACTGAAGGGATTAATGTATTTTGAGAATTTTATTGTTAAAAAATGTAGAAAAAGATGAAACTAGGTTATTTTTTTCAGTTTGAGAAAGAAGTGGTTTGGGAGTAGACTTGTGGAGAATGGAACTGATAATCCAGGTTCTTTTTGGATTTTAAGAGCAACCATCCAGCTGTGTGAGCAAGTAGTTGGTACGAGGCAATTGAACTAGACGTCTCGCTTTAGCTCTTGCATGTGATATGAGCAGTCAGTCAGAGGATGATCGCTTTATTCTCCGAATCTGGCGTTTTGCAAAGCGGGTTACATAAGATATGGGGAAACGGTACGCACAGCTGACTGGGTTTGAAGAAGCAAAGCAGATTGGTGAGAGATTTATTGAAATGATGAATGAAGTTGTCAACATCAGGGGTACTCTTGGCTGAGTGTGGAAAGGGCTTGTTGGAGAAATGTGTAGTTGACTTTTCTATAGCATCTTCTGATAGAAATTATTGGTGCTGGGTGATGTTTTATAAGATTGAGATTGCAAGTGATGAGTACATGGTCTGAATAGAAAAATGTTGATTTAATATTTTTGATGATGTTAGAGTTGGAAAGACTAATTATAAGGTCAAGAGTGTTACCTAAGGGGTGTATGGGGAAGTTGATGTGTTGAATCATATTATGTACTAAAAGTAGCTGAAAAAGTGGACTTGATGGGTTGGATATTTGGGGGTAATTAAGCTCACCTAAGATTATGTGAATGGTGGTGGAAGATGACAAAGTTGGTTGATGAAATTAGGTCGGTAGATGACGGATAAGTTAAGAATGAAGGTTTCATTTGAAAGACTGGTGGATAATATTTCAAAAATAGAGTATGCTATCTGGTTGAGGCGAGTTGTGGAAATCTTGTTTGTTAAAAGTGAAGACAACAAACATAAAGTATTTATTAAAAGCAACGATGCTTTTCGTAAGTTCACTTGATAACGTAAGCTAGCCTTACGAAAAGATTCGTTTCATTTAATAAATACTTTGTGTTTGTTGTTCTTACTTTTAGATTCAGGCCATTGTACTTCATCATTGTTTGTTAAAATAAGAGTAATTCCACCACCGCGTTTTCCTGATTGACGATGTGCATGCTGGACGTGTAATTAGGACATATATTAAAGTGAACTAAAAGTTTCTGTTACATAAGATCCCCACGTTTTCAAGTGAGTATTTTGGTAACTCAAGTAGCTGTTGCAAAATTTTCAGTCCATCTAGGTAGGTGACATCTACTACACTTGCTTGTGCCTTTTCTGATAATCTACTAATTTTTAATCATCTGCAGTATTTTCATCAGTTTACTGAATCTTTCTATTATTAGTGGTTTTCAACTTTTTTTTAGATTTAATCATAAAAAATAATAATGAAATAGTAATTCAAATCATAAGGCTTTATTTGAGCGGTAAAACAGCTTTTTTATATTTCAAGTGTTTATGCAGTAAACTTAGTCTGTTAATAACACGTTATTTAAAAGATTTTAGTTTTATTTAACCCTCAATCGAATAAAAAATTTTCTCTCTGTTTTTATATAACCTTGAAATTGCACTTCTTGTAAAAAAAGATAACGTTTTAAAAAAACTTATTTTTGATTGCAGCGAAAAAGCCAGGCTCTTCAACTTCACTTTCATTCACGGTGGAATCTGAGAAATCATTTTGCTATACCTCCGTGTACTTGGCATCTTCTTTCCACAAATTACAAACATCTGTATTTGGACTTTCCTCTCCAGTATCCCACCAGTTCTTAATTTTTGTCCATGCCTTACTTAACTTTTGCTCGGAACTTAAGATTTTTTTTAAAGGAAACCAACCCAGAGTTTCACATTCATTGAATCTGTTAGGCATCAGTAGACCGTCTTGAGTCTTAGTGAAAAACACATCATCACAACCCATGCAAGCGGCTCGTGCAGTGGCTAGATCCCATCCAGGAGGCGTATGACTAACAGTCTCCCTTGATAAATAATCTGGAGATTTTACGCTGTAACTTTCAACTACTGATAGCAGACTATCGGTACCAAACTTGTAGACCCTGTCAAGCATATCCAAATCGACGTTGTAATTAAGGATGTCTGATTCTGTCACAAATACCCTGTCTGGATGTTGTAGACGTGTTGATGAAAATGGAGTTTTACAAAAAAAATATAGATAAATAACAAATTAATATCGAAATGATTTTATTTATGTGAAAAACTTCTTGTAAACAAACTCATATTTTTTCAAAGCGTATTAATAAATACATTCTTCAATCTATTTGTTAATAAACATATTACTCAAAAGACATTCTTGCCTCTTGATTAAAACCAACTGCATAGTCTAATTAGGCATATCACCGTATTATTTTATATTTGTTTGCTACAACATATTTGAACACTGTTTTTATTATGGAGTAGAATGCTTTCTGTTAACAGTTCAACTTTTTACGAACATTTAAACGTTAAAAAGTTAAAAAAAATAAAATTGTATTTCAACATACTGATAAAATTACGAAAAACTGACAATAAGAACTTGGGAACGGCATAACAGGGTAGGCATGGAAATTAATTTCTCTATATCATTAGAAAATATATTTTTTTAAGTCAAAAATTAACACTGAAATGATAACATTGATAGGAAAATAAATTATTTCTTTAAATTAATGAACTGCCCATGTTTCATCTATAAGAAAAAGTGCTTTATAAAAAACCCATACATTACATAATTCTTTTAGAGACAACTTAAGTATCTCGTATTTTTATAATTTTAGTTTTTATTAGTCAAAATTGACGGTTTTAGAGATACATTTATTGCAAAGAGAAAAAACTAAAATTTTTGATAAGTACGATCTTATAATTCATTTAGTAAAATCATTCAGATATATATAGAGATAAAAATAGATAGTTAAGTAAAAATCAGAGAAAATAATTTGAATAAAGTTAGTATGTAAACAGCCTTTTATTTCATAATTTGTTTGAACTTCTTTATAACTGTAACTATCAAATAAACATTTTGGCCAATGTTTTATGATAAGGCTAAGCTTATCAAAAATTATAGCTTTTTCTTTAAACAAATGTATTAAAAAACCTCTTGTTTTTGACGAAAAAGTTCTAAAATTTAAGTTAATTACATCTAGTGTTTAAAAATTTAGTTATTTGAAATCATATTTAATTGTGTTACTAACTTTTCGGTCTAAGAGGGAGTTTTAAGAAAATTTTCTTTTTTCTAATCTTTTTATTTTTATAAACATTTTTATTATCCCCAATTTTATCAGTATCATTGGTATTCTTTTCATTAATGTTTTCCTCATCACTGCTATCCTCTACAAGTGCAACCTCTTTATCGCTATTCTCAATAAGGATAACTTCTTCATTTTTATTCTTTTCAGTTTCAGCTTTTTTAGTGTTATCCTTTTCAGTGTTATCCTCTTCAGTGTTATCCTCTTCAGTGTTATTCTCTTCAGTGTTATCCTCTTCAGTGTTATCCTCTTCAGTGTTATCCTCTTCAGTATTACTCTTTTCAATGTATTTTTTTCCATTGTTATCCTCAATAATGGCATTCTCTACCTTGTTAGTTTCTTCATTGTTTACTATTCCAGTGTTATCTTCTGCAACGTTATCTTCTGAAATGTTATCTACTGCAGTGTTATCTTCTGCAGTGTTATCTTCTTCAGTGTAATCTTCTATAGTGCTATCTTTCTCATTGTTTTCTTCTAGTTTGTCATTGTCGTCACTGCCATCCAATAAAATGGTATGCTCATGATTGCTATTTTCAATAATAATAACACTGGAATTATCACTATCAGTTTCATACTCATCATCATCACTATCCTCAGAACTAGTTGAATCTCTGTAAGTAGTGTGATATGAAAAATACCTTCCTAACGAACTCTCTCCTGTAATAAAAATTCAGGAAATATGTGTGAAAATGGAACAGCATAGATATCATTTAATTAATTATTGAATGTATTGAAAACGGCACAATGCTTTAGTGGTTGAAGCCACGAAAATTGTCGCAACTACAACTTACAACCTTAAGCATCTAGTATTCAGTAAGATGAGTTGTATTTATGGAGGTAAGTAGTTTTTATTGATTTTTTTAATTTTAAATACATTTGGTATAACATACTAGAATTTAAAAATAAGCATAACTATTAGTAGAACTATTAATAGTTTGCCACACCTTCATTTTCTCGTTTTTTGGCCGCTTCATCAATTTTTGCTAGCCATTCATTTAATAATTTATTTTTGTTCATCATTCTATATAAGTTGTTTGTGGATTTTTTGAATGGGGCTAGTTTCAGAATAACTATGCGTTTTGGGCTGAGTATGAAGAATTTCATAAAAAGTACAGCTGTTTGGTAAAAGATTTGAACAAAAACTGAAAGGATAGATGATTAAAGAAAATCGAATAGTTTTATTTATTTCACAAAAAAGTTATTTATTACATAAAGAATGTATATTAGCAAATAACTACCAAAATATTAATAAAGATTTTATGAAGCCAACTTCAATAATAAAATAAAGCACTGAATAGACTTCTTTGTAAAAGATGTTTTTTGGACTTGAAAAGTTACACTTTAAGCAAAACTCCCTACTTCTAAAACAAAAATTTTTATTATGCGCGGACCTTTTGGAATATAAAAACCAAACAGCTAGTTCAGATGTTCTATTTCCCAATTTTTTTGCTTTTAGATGACGTCAAACAAACTTTTAAAAACTTAACACACTTTTTCATTGAATATTTGCAATAAAATTGAGTGCTAAAGAAAGGGAAAGATAATCATAAAACTTTAACCTTTTGTCTTTTCAAATTTGACACTTTTTTCGAGATCGAACCTTAATATAATGGGGTATTTGTAAAGCGCTTTTTCTTATAGATCAAAGTGCTTGCTACAAATTTAATGTAGCGAAAGCACAGTGTGAAAGAGTGCCCACGCAGGAACGAACCCGGTAACTTTAGATAATTAGTCTAATGCCCTACGGCCGACGAACCTTAATAACAAGTATTGTTATTAACAAAGTTGAAACATCGCTTTCGAGTTATTTTTTCTAATTCTTTTTCATTCCTTACCCTCGAACTAAATCTTTTTTATTTACTTGAAATTTTTTCAGTTATATATCATGAAGAACTTTGACACAATTTAAGGTTATGCAAATGCCTATATAAAATAACTCGTCACAACGTGCGACTTCTAGAGCGTTTCCACCAGTGCTGTCTTCGCATTATTCTCAACATTCACTGAAGCGATTATGTCACAAATGTTGAAGTTTTTGAACAAGCGGAGATCACTAGTATTGAAGCCATGCTAATGAAGTCACAGCTACGCTGGGCAGGACATGTCTCCAGAATGGGCGATTATCGCTTACCCAAGATGATCTTGTATGGCGACCTCTCCACTGGCCACCGTGACAAAAGGGAACCAAAAAGGCGTTATATAGATTCCTTGAAAAAATCAGTATCTGCCACATTGACCATAGCCAGTGGCGGCCGACTGCGGCACTTAGCGCCAGGCTGCTTCCTCTTTTAAGGATTTTCGCCGAATCCATCTGAAGGAAAAACGTTGCAGGAGGAAAAATCGTGACGCATCAACAGTTGTACCTGACATAACCTTTAATTGGAGTCGCTATGGTCGTACCTGTCTATCTCGCATTGGCCTAATTAGCCACGAGCGCGCTTGCAGTAGACGTGGAAACCATAATTCATGAAATGTCCGTTCGCGAAGTTAAGCCAAGATATAATTTGGATGCTTTATTCAAGCAATTCCACTTATTTTATTTTTGAGTATAACTTGAAGCATAGGTTTTTTCTAGTCAAAAAAATTAAATTCACCGACCAAAAAACAAAAAAACATGAGGTCATACTCCAAACATGGAATCTTTGCACCTCAATCCCAATTTATTATTTGAAATGACCAACGTCATGATATTGAAAATCTCGTGTTTGTAATCAAAAAAATTCAAGAAATTGAAAAAAATTATTGCGTGTTAAAAGTTTGCAGAAAATACTCATGGAAATGAAATTGAATAAACTCAATAGAAATCGTGAAGCTTCTACTTTTGAATAACTCCTTCAAGACGCTATCAGTGTTATCACTTGTTGACAGCGGTTAGACACGAACGTTTGTGAGTTAAACAGTGAAATAACAAAAATATAAGGTAGCAGAAAAAAACATTTAGGAATAAAACCAGTCAAGGTTTGAGTCTCACTTGAGATTTGGATTGCAAGTTGTCATAATGTATGTGTCTAACTGAACAAATAACATGAAAAGAATTCAATTTAAAACAAAAATTAACTCCTGAAAATAAGGTCTTTTTAAACATAAACAAAAACTAGAAAATTGATGTTCGAATGAATCAAAAACTAATCAAAATCATCAAAATGGAAAAAAATTTGAATAGGGATGTCCGAATGCCAAAAAACATGGCGTAAAAGAAGCCATAATGATCAGACCGCAGTCACTACATATGAAAAGGCCATACAAAATCATTGAAACATTCATCTGCTTAAAAATAGATAAAACAAAATTGAATAAAACAAAGAGAAACGGAATGATAATAAAGGAATAGAATGGCGATGAAATAGAACAGAAGTGTAGCTCACAAGCTGCCGACTTGAAAACTAGATTGAATACGCAGTACTTCGCATTTTAACACAACGAATTTATCCTAAATACCTCAAATACACATTCACAAGGGTATGTCAACAAAAATTTCCAAGTTTCAAAACATAAAAATCAGTCTAATATAAACAGTATCTACAAAAATTTTCTAGTGTCTAAGAAGAGGATAATGGTGGGAAGTGGAACAACATCACTGAGTGCTGCTGTAGCGTGAAAATTGGAAACGATTGATGTTGAAGATTTAATTATGAGTAGCATGGACGGCAAACTATCTACAAAGTATGTTCAAGCACTGGAGTCTTCCTTGTTTGTTATTGTTTCTATCACGCAAATCTTGGAAATCTATGGAGATATTGAATCCTTTCATAACATAATTTTCTATGTTTATTGATTTAAAATTATTTGGCATTTACTAAAATGCTAGATTGATATGAATGAAGTTATAAAAAATAGCTAAGAATTCATATAAAGTTAAAAAATAAAAAAATAAAAAGAAACAAAAAAAAAAAAACTAAACATTCAAAAAATCTATTCCTTCAAAAAGCAGATAAAAACAAGTAATATCATTCAACAAACAAATACACGTGAGAATGAATGAAACTCAAGATATGATAGCAAGCACCAAGTCCGAACCATGCATGGGGATTTTCCACAACGATAGAATTGTCGCATTTCATTAAGACCTAAAATAAGCAAGCATCAATCAATAGAATATTAATCATGGTAAGCATATGATACATGTCATGTGATGATATGTATCATTCTGTATTGAATTGGTAACTAAGTGTTACTATCGATTGGTGGTTAGATGTCTTCAAAATCATGGTAGCATTTGGAGGTTGTTGCTAATATGTTGATTTGGTGAAGTTAAAAAAATCGATAAAATATTTATATATGCAATGTAGAATCATGAAATTATGTTGTAAAAAAGAAGTTGTGATGAATCAAGCTAAAATAACTTTTGAATGAAATAATGTACCAGGTTTTGTAGACATCTTATACCGGGGAAGTGACTAAAAAAATAAACTTTAACCAGAAGCCAAATAAGGTTAAAGCTTAAGGTACTCGGAGTGCTATTTTTAATGCTTTAACGAATCATTAAAGGCAACATTTCCCCTCCTCCTACCTTTACCATAAATATAATACTATCATTTCGGCCTTAACCACACAAAATTGAGACTAAAACTTTAATGAAGTTGACCTCAAACCAGAATTATTATATTTAGTGATTAAATTCTATACCCCATAAACAGAAACCAATCAAATAATATACTATTATCATCAAAAGCAGTATACACTCTAAAAATAACGTCGAAGACAAAGGTTGAAGCATTATATTGAATAAAAATAGCACCCCTAGCAGTATAATAAGTAAACTATAATATAAACTAATCAGGTTCTACCCACGCGCAGTGTTATGCATAAAATATGCCAACGTGTTGAAAAACATAAAGAGCTGAAGCAACATACAGAATAGTGCAGATTTTCGTTTAATATGTTCATAAGGAACGCTTAACTATCTAGGGGGAAGCGAATAATGACAAATATAAACAAACTCTTTCGTGAGCTTTCTGTCGCTTCAGGTCCGCTTTGATGAAGGCTGATGAAAGATGTTTAAAATTAAAGGCTTTTAAATATATCATTTTGATGTTTGTAAGTGAAATATTTGGGTTTATTAATTTAATATTCGTTATTAAAAAGCGAATAATAATGAATATTTACCCACAAATAATAGTAAACATAGATATAATGGGTAAGAGTCTTCAATTTATATTCAAGAACTATAAATGTTTATATTTTGAACGAAGCTTTTCTGAAACATGTTTTCATTACCACGTTCATTTAAAAGGACCTGATGGTGGAAAATATGTTTGAGAAAAACCGTCTTAAAATAAAATTCTTCCAGTGTTCATTTAAATTGAATATTAATCATCAAGTCATTGTGATTCACAAAGTTATTGCGCTAATCGTACTCCCATCACATCATCATCATCATCATCCCCATCACCCTCATCATCATCGTTTCACGTCAGTTTCCATGCTAGCATGAATGAAGGCTTTGGCCATTTATATGGTTTTTAACCCATTTAATATATATAAAAAGAGGGATATTTATAATTGAAATCTTATGAATAGTGCGTCGTAGTTGTTTTCTCTGGTGATATATAAATAGACATTATCAATATTATTCTTATTCTTTTTATTATTATTAAACAGATACTAGAATATATAAGACCTTGGAACATAAAACTAAAGATGAGATACACCATGAAACATAGAACCAATGTGAGACCACCAAATGAACTGAAAATATTCACTGGGCTTCATGTTCTATTGTAACACTGCAAAATATTCTTCGAAAACACACTGTCACTGTACACTTAGTGTCTCTATATGCGTATAGCCGTAACATCAATAGTGATCAATCAATCAATCAGTCAATCAATCAATCAATCAATCAATCAATCAAATCCTTTTCAATACCCTTTTATCTTTTACTGAAAGTTGGTTTAGTAAAAAAAATATATAAAATCAATAAAAACATTCATCACCAGTGGTAATAGATCCGATGAATAGGAGAATAGTGATGAAAATGTTGCCCATGAAGACTGTGCCCATAGCTCGAGATATGATAGTGAACAAGATGCCGAACACCTGAGAAATATCGTCATTACAAATCATCATCATCATTGTCACCAAAGGTTCTTCTGTTAAACAAACTCTTCAAAAGCAAGCAATTTATTAACAGCAATAACCACAATTAATCCAACAATATTAATACCCAAACGATCCACTTGGATAAAACCTCACAAAGTTACATCCCTCATTGACTACTAATTTCAGAAATTCTATAAAATTTTAATTACCGGAAAATAATTATAACAAACCTAACAATATAAAAGCGAAAGATAATTATAATCAACCTAGCAATATATACTAAACGGTTAACTATATAACATAAAGAGGTTCGAAGTACAAAATAGTTAAAACGTAGTAGCTGTAATGTCCGGCATTTAACTAGACTTCTGTGACAATCATCATCATCATCGTTTAACTTCTTTACGGCTCAATTTTAATGGGATTAGAAGCGTTGAAACGATGAGAAAAATCACTGATAAGCCTTTGTATATATCATTAAATAACATCATGAAACTTTATCATTGGAGAGAAACTGCGGAAAATATCTATGAAACACACACTTATAAACCTGCCTTAGTTCACGCCCATTTATATGATGGATAGTTTAATATCAGAGAGAATATTTTGGAAATTGAGAAAAAACTTGGATGAATTCAATCTAAATCGATCAATCAAATCGGGGTTTTCAAAACAAAAACTGGTAAAAAAAAGTTTTAAAAACAATAAATCTTTAATGAAAAAATGAGCGAAGCCATAAAAAAATGAATAAGTATTTGAACCAATAATCAATCAATCAATCAATAAATCAACCAACCAACCAGCACCAAATGATCACCTGAGCGGAGACATTTAAAAGCCCTGAAGAAGTTCCTTCAGATTCTGGGAATGTGATCTCTGCCGCAAACTCAAATCCCACTGGTAGGTAGCCCGTCATGAAAAACCTGATGTTTGGTGGAACGGAGTTAAATGGTATTGTAGGTATATGAAATAAAGAGTGGTGGTTTTGGGGATTTGTATATGAGCACATTGGTTGGGATGAAATTGATGCTGAATTTGAATATCAAAAAAATAATTTTGAATAAAAATACTCCAATTTAACAAGGAATAATTTGAAACAATAAAATGTATAATCTTTATATTCAATAGAAAACCCTCCCACCCAAGCACAAAGCTGGTAACGAAGACGATGTCGATGTTGTCATAGAGAAGCACAAGAGTGAAGGCCAGCATACCTATAGCTGAGAGGCAGTAGATCAGTAAAGTTGTCGATCTGTGTATAGTTAATATTGATGAATTTGAAAGAAATTTAAAGCTTTAGTTAATATTATGATTACAATACTAAAAAACACCGTCAAAAACTAATAGTGATACGAAAAGTGAATTTTAAAAATTTTCAATTCATTCTGAATAAATCATTCATCATCATTTTATTATAATCAGCATCTTTCCCTTTTCCAAGAGGTCACTGACTTCTTTCCATGACCTAACCCTCTCCCTCCATTTCACCCTGTCATAGCCATCTTCAAGAACTAATCCAAGCCCACGAAAAAGGTTTTCCATCATCCCTTTCCAGGTTAACCTTGGCCTTCCCCTTCCTCTACTACCTTCAACCTCAAACCTCCACGCCTGTTTGACACAGTCGTCATCCCCTTTCCTTACTACATGAGCCAACTATCTCAAACTCCCTTGCCTCACCATTTCAACGATCGTACAATCCAACTCCAATCTAACCATCAACTCCTTTGTACTCACACCATCAGCTAGCTGCACATCATACATCATTCTAAGCATCCGTTTTTCTGCTCTTCTCAAAATACTCTCTTCAACGGATCTTACTACCCAAGTTTCCGAGCCATATGTCATGACAGGCCTCACACGTCCTATAAATTTGTCCTTTAATATTCCATGTGTGTCTTTTATCACATAACATAAAAGACACACTGATGAATGCCTTCCAGCCCAGCCCGATCCTTCGTGTAACCGCTAGCTCACTTCCTCCTCCACCATTCACCTTGTCTCCTAAATAACAATAACTATTTACCCTCTCCAACTCACCTAAACAACCATTTGAAGCATTCTTACATTCCACGTTTGCACCATTCATACAAACCCTACATTCAAAATTTCCATTCATCCTACGAGAAACTCTCTTAACCCTAGCACACCGCGCATAAATCCACTTCTTACATGTATTCCACCTCACACAATTTACCTTAGCCTTCTTATCACACACACCACATGGATCCATCTTAGCCAAGACAACAACCTCACCACCACCACTACTCTCCATGGCCTTTGTCTTACCCAGATTAACCTTCAATCCTTTCCCTTCAAAGGCTGCCTTCCAACGGATGAATTGTGCTTCTAGTTCTTCCATAGTCTCTGCCATCAAGACCAAATCATCTGCATAAAGCAGTTCATATAAAGCACCTTTTCTTCCGTCTTCCGACAATACGTCTAGCACAAGTGAAAACAAAAACGGCGAGAGAACCGATCCTTGATGGACACCTACACCAACATCAAATTCTTCCGAATGTCCACCTCCAACCTTAACCCGTGTTTTTGCTCCTTTGTACATCGACATTACTGCCTGAACCAACCTTTCCGGTACCAACTTCTTTCTCAGCGCCTATTCAATCACCTTTCTTGGCACCCGATCAAAAGCCTTTTCCAAATCAACAAAACAGTTAAAAAGCTTCCTATTCTTCTTAAGGTAGCTTTCCTGCATTCTCCTAAGAATAAAAATAGCGTTCACTGTGCTTCTGCCAGGCATAAAACCAAATTGCATTTGGTCAACTTTCACTAACCTTCTTAACCTCTTCTCCAGCAACCTTTCCACCACTTTCATACCATGCTCTAAAAGCTTTACACCTCGATAACTCGCACAGTCCATAACGCTACCTTTCTTCTTATAAATGGGAACAACTGTACTTTTATTTTGAATAAATCCTAGAATGAATTGAATTTGCATTATACATGGACTGAGACGCGTAACAAGAGAACAACATAATATTGATTCAATGGACATAAATAATAAACAGAATGAAACTTTAAAATGAAACATTTTGAACAAGAATATTTGATGATAAAACCCACAAATCGGAATGTTGTAAGGTTGTATTTAAAATACTCTACTAATTAGATATTTTACTAATTTAATATTATATTAATTAAATCTTGTATTAATTAGATATAGTATTAATCAGATGTAGTGTTAAAGAAATATAGGCTTTAATATATAGTTTTACTTGAAGAGTTTGGTGCGATCAAGCCATATCCCTGATAAGATGGATCCTATGACACCAGACAGAACCAATGTCAGGCCAATCCAGCCCGCCTTTATCTGGTCTGTCTGTGAGGGTTTTATTGGTTCTCTAATTATTTGTGTCATATTATTATGGATTTTATTATAGATGGAATATAAATATGTATTAATTATTAATTATTTTGGAGAATAAATGCTTTATTGTTATTAAAAATGTGCTATTAATATAAATTTCTATCCAATAAGAATGTAGAAAGAAATTTACATATAAAAAAATAAGAGATTCTTAATAATCGTGGTGGTAACGAGAGACCAACCGGAAAATACTCTAATATTATGGGATTGAGAAGGGTTCCTATGGCGTAATATGACCCCACGTTTATACCTGGGTGGTGCGCCGTTTTGAAAAGCATATTAGGAGGTTTATGTTGAATTATTGTGAGAATTGATGCTAAGAACATTTAAAATAAAAATGCGTTCTTATTTTAGGATTTAATTATAATTTAAGCAATCTGTCATCATCATCATCATCGTTTTACGTCTGTTTCCATGCTAGCTTAGAAGTAATAATATTAATAACAATATTAGTGTTATTTCATGACACATCCCCAAATGATGCCACCCAAAAACCATAGGTGATAAAGAGGAGGAGAAAAGGAACATAGGTGACGAGTCTGAAGATCGACGCCACATAACTCTTAAAGCCATCCATATTACTCCTCTTTCCCTCACGGCTGTTCTGTTTCTGAGCCACCATTTGAGCCAGGCTGGGTGGTGTCAAAGGCCGTTTTGTAAAGACTGGGGTGGTGATGAAGCTGGGTTTGTTGGCGTTTTATGTGGTGATAGTAAATGGATAAGAAATCAATAGAAAAATGACTTTTTGAAAAAGATGAAAAGATCATGAAATGATTATATAGATATATAATAAAATGACAATTAATAGCGACATTAAAATATCAAATAGAATTATCATGAAACAAAAACCGATTAAACTTACAAATAATAACTAGAATACACAGTGTGGTAGTGACAACAGCTGTTCCATACAGTAGAATACGAAGCTTAGATGTAAGGTAGGGTATGTCATCACAAAGAACAGCGTTTGTCGTGGAATTTCTACTTTCAGTAGATGTATTGAGAAACACACAGTCCGGTGGGAATGGGACGATCATGGGTGGAATTAAAAAGCCGATGGCACAACCGATCTGAAGATGGTATAGAAATGAGATCGAGAACTTTGAAATGTATTGAAAACATTGAATTATTATGAATTGATGGATATAGTAGACGAAAAATCAAACTTTTTCTGTTTTTTATAAAATATTTTTATGAATTAATTGAATCGCTTTTGATCATGATAATCTTGTTGCCTCATTAACAAATCATCAAGCTTCAAAAACTTGAATAATATTTCAAAATTTTTAATATTAATAATATGATAATATTTAAGATTTACTTGATCTCAAAATGTACCTCACATAGCATAAACTACATAATACCTAATATTGACCAGATGAAAAGGGTATACCATTTTGGCAAAGATTTATATTTTTGTAACTAACTTCTTTATGACAAAGTCGAATTTGTCAAAAATTTTAATTCAAATTAAAAAAATTATTAGAGAAATATTGATACATGATGTCTCTGAAGTAACTTACCTATTAAATTCGATAAAACTCAAAATTGCATAATTATTTCCAAATATAGCTGAAAATATTTTTACTATTTCTAACTTAAATTTAGGTGTTTGAAAAAAATGTAAATGAATATCGATTTAAACGAATACAATATTATCGTAATACAAATAACTCATTTTCTTCTCATCATCCTTAGTTTAACCCTCATATCAAGCCAATTTGGCGGTATGTTTGAAAAAAATATGAAACCATAAATTATTATCTACCAAAATATAATCAAACAAGATATGATAATAAAAAACTGAAATAATCAAAGTCTTATGATATGAGACGCTTGAGAAGATGGAAAGTTTTCAAAAGTCTTATGATATGAGATAATATAATCGAAATTATTCCAAAAAGGTATATTCACATAAAAATTCAAAAACACAGTTTTCGTACTTTTAACGTGGTTTTGATTTGAAACTCATTTCAATTAATACATAATCGATAACATAAAACTATCAATTGAATTTGATTATGGATTTAATTCAGGAATTTTTGAAAAGCTTTATACATTTCGAAAAAGATTACATGGAATTTCAATTAAGAGTTGACCGTTTGAAAGAAATCAAATATATAATTGTTTGTTGTGAAAATATTTTTGATTTTAAACTTTTTTTAAACATAAATAAATCAAGATTCGAGACACGTACAAGCTTAAAAACTTCATATATTACAGTCTCAATTGGTCTGATAATACAAGCTGAAACACCAATTGGCAGCCTCCAGAACTAAAATAACTCTCTAAAAGCCTTGAAAAGCTTCACGATTAGCAACAGAAGAATGCTGATATTTTTGTGAAAAAAAATGTTATTTTTAGATAGTAATTGATAGTGAAATAACAAGTATAACGAAAAAGTTTTTTAAAACACATGAGACGTGTAATTTTTGATAATTAAGATACCAATTTAAAACACCCCCCAATCAATCGACCACTTAATTAACCTATCAACCCAATTAACAGCCTGTTCACTAGAGATGAGGCTAACCGAATGACACAAAAATTCCTCATTTAGTGTTTCTGATGTGGCGTTTTGAACCACCTTTATTTATAATTGGTCTTATCTTAAGAATCAATTAAAAGAAGTGGTACTTGATTTCAATAACTTACTACCACTTGTGATTGGGAAGTCTTTTTAACGATATCATGTAGATAATTTTACAGTTCATAATTTATTTTACCATAATTAATATTATAACTTTTTCTTTGTCATTTATTATTTGTTCTTATTATTTTTTTCATATTAGTTATATATTTTCTTATTTATTTTTCAAATTATTTCGATAATAGTTTTCGATATTAATCAATTTATTTAATATATTTTCTTATTCTGTATTATTTTTAATTTCTATATACTAAACTCTGTCTATAACAATCTGGTATATAATATTTTAAAGTATAATTTCTGAATTAAAACAATGTTTTTAAACCCAAAACGATAAAAAAATAAGCCGAGACAGTTTCTTTGATTTTTTAAAAAGAATTCCCAAATGAAAATAGTCTCAGTTAGCTTAAAAATATATATTATCGTATCAGTTGATGTGTAAAAAAAGCAATATTAAAATTTACAGACTTTAAGGCTAATAAACTATTGAGACAGACAAAAGATAAAACATTTCATTTAATAAGAAACAAAATTTATACGTCAATAGATAGATAGATAGATAGATAGATAGACGGATAGATAGATGGATAGATAGAGAGATAAATAGATAGATAGATAAATAGATATATGAAGTGATAGATTTATAAAAAGATAGACAGATAGATAGATAGATGGATAGATAAATAGATAGATAGATAGATAGAAAGATAGATAGATAGATAGAAAAACAGATATATGAAGTGATAGATTAATAAAAAGATAGACAGATAGATAATAGAACAAAAAAAATGGAAACAAATAAAGAAGAAAATTAATAAAGAGCAAATAAAAAAACTGGTACAGGATGTATTAAGTGAATTGATATAATGACGTTGTTTATCTTGAAAAGAAGATTGGAAATGAATGAAACTACAGAATAAATCTGAAACGTGCTTTAATTTGTATATTCAAATAATACTGGTGAAATGATGCGTTGTTTGAGTTCCGAAATAGCATCATAAACGTTGAGAATAAAATTAAAAGGTTTTAATAGTTTTAAACCAGAACGGAGCAATAAAACTAGAAAGAAATAATCAATACGACGAGAATATATTTCGAAAGAACTTGTTGACCCTATTCAGAGAGGGCCAGTAGAAAGTGCAAAACTTTCCTAAGAGATCGAACGATAGTTAAATATAGAAACTTTTATCGTTGATTATAAACCAATAATCATTTCGAGCTTGAGCAGTAGGAAAAATTCTATTTATTCGAGTAATTTTGGGTATTTAATTTATAAATAAATTTAATTCATATGGTTTATTAATCGAATTAAATTTATAAATTTTTGCAGGTTAATAAAATTTTCACGTTAATTCATTTTAGGCACATTCCACACAATCAGTTACGCCAAGAATCAATTAAACAGAACATCGATTGATGGATGGTGAATGCAATATAGATAGCTAGATAAATAAATAAATAACAAACCAAAAGATAGACACAACCCACCTGGTTACCAAAAACTCCGATGGCGGTAGCAGTGGAAACCTCATTGGGACCGAACCACACGGCAGCCAGTCTGGCGGGCAAACCCAGAATGAAGGCCTGTGCTATGGCGCATATGCACTGACCTGACATCAACAAGTAGAACCTAATCGTGTGTGTATGCCATTGATTTGATTCTATTTGACTCAATGAAATAGCATATCAAAACAAATTTAAGAGCACTCCGTCAAACTGGTCAATGAAAATTTTTAAAAAACTACACAGCAGCGAGGATTCTTGTAACGACGAAAAAGGGCAATCGATGCAGTTTAATGCTCACTACATTGAGTTTAATAGGCATCACGAAGTTTTTCTATAATTCTCCCTTTTTCAGGTATTTGATGCTTGATTTAGTTGTTTTCTTGAGATAACTTATAATGCATTAAATTTTATTTCTGAATGTTAGAGTTGCAAAAGTTTCTGATAACAAAGTATATTGTATACAGATTTTGAAATATGTGATTGTCTTATTGAAAGCTCCATACTTTAAATGGAAATTCAAAAAAAATCAGTGTTTCATAAGAATGCTTTTCTAAAAGGCTTCTCTAATTAGTGTATATTTTCACCTTCTCATTGATTTTATCTAGAACTTCCAATAAGATAAACCATTATTTTTCACCCAGCGGTTCAAATTTAATTATAATTATTTTCATCAATAAAATTTGACAATGAGATCATAAATTTGTGCCGAGATCACGACGATGTTAGTGATAAAGCCTCTACATATACTAATAAAAACAAATAGGTAGGGTTAATTGTCAGAGCCCTTAATACAAATAATAGTGATAATAGTAAAAACAACAACAATAATAATAATATTAATATACAAACTGAAGACACCTCTAAATCAATAAACAACGCAATAATATCGATTCTTTGTAAATATTCTAATTTTTAAGTAGAAAGCCTAAATCAAAAACAAAGTAGGGATGGCCAAAATGGCTTCATTGTACGGCAAAAAACAATGAGTTTGGGTAATAAAAAAAAAAAAAAAAACTGTGAATGTCGTACAAACAGCAAAATCTTGAGCTATTGAAATTTTGAAAAGGGTACTCTACTTCAACCCGGAATAGCCGCAAGGGTACAACAGATAATCAATAAGTACTGTGCATTTAAAAATCGGAAATGTTGTGTGTGTCTGCATTCGGGGTTTGTCGAGATTTTTAAGATGCCTCATGAATGACAGTAGATTTTAAATGAGTCAAGATAAAAGTGAATTAAAAATATCATAAAAAAATTATTCTATAATAAAGATTGAACTGAATATAGGATATAAGTATTAATAGCACAAAATGATAACATATGAAAATTTTAAAATTTATTTGAAATTAATTTATTTTTTCATTTTTTATTGAACGCGTTGTTGCATTATTTTCGATGTTGAGAGCAAAACGATGCATGTGGATATGAATTGTAGAAGCAGAAAATTTTCCACAAGTTCCACTTATTTTAACACTAAATTTTTTGAAAAATATAATTATTTAATGAGTTTGAAAGCGTAATATAACTTGAAATCATTTTTGAAAAAAATCTTATTTATTTTATTTTGATATGTTTTTACTTCAACTTTGATAGTAAACATTTGAACTCACAGAATGGAATTCTGATTGATTTTAAAAACCAATTAAAAAAAAACTCAATAAAAACTATCTAGATCATTGGAACACTATGAATGAATACCTGAAAAAATGCTAATAAAAAACTCAAAGAGCTATATTTAAAGACTAAATTCTAAAATCATAAACTCAATTATAAAAAACTACATTTTGACACAAAGCTTTTAACATCATAAACCAAGCATGAAGCAGTACCTATCAGGATGAATGGCAGCACATTTAATCCAGGCTCCAATGCAGTTTAACAGGGTGCCCATGATTCCAACCACGTACAGACCATACCTGTCTAGCAGCCATGAGGATGGGAACATGAAGAGGATGTACCCCAGCATGTATACCATTGATAACCAGTCTGAAGATTATGTGATGTTTTCATTTTAGTAATAAAAACGTGAATTAGAAAGCATTTTATAATTTTTATAAGTATTATTATTTGTATTTAGACTTAAATATTCTTTTTATAATCATTTTTTTATTTAATTATGACACTTTTGAATTTAGTTGATAATGCCTTTTGAAAAAATAAATAAAATAAAGATAGTTTGGAAAAAGCAGACATTATACATACCTATAGCAATATCTTGTTCTTGGGGGGACTCAGGCAAGCTTGGTTCATAAAAAATTAACATCTGTTAAAAAAATGATAATGTAGATATAATTCAATTTGAAAAAAATTTGCAAAAAATTCAAAAGCAAGTACTTTATCAGCAATGATGTTCAAATGAATCCATTGGAAGGATGATGAAGCAGAATAAAAGGCAAACAAAAACACCATTAACCATCTTCTTTTGTATAATACTGGCTTTTCCGTGAAATCAAAAAAATCCTTAAAAATGAATTGCAAAATTCTATGAAACTAGTATTTAATGCATTACGGCTTTGATAATAGTAATAATATTTCACCTTATTTTCTGCAGTGCAGTTTGAATTATCAATTTTGACATCATCTTTGGAACTATTCAAAATTTGAATTAAATGATTCTCAGAGTGAGTTTGGCTTGCATCTTTTTCATACTCAACCATTATTCAACATTAAACTTTGGCGTAAAATAACAAACCTGAAAAAAAATGTCTCAAAAAATCTTCTTAATTATGTAAAATAATGTTTATATATAGATCTCATAAAATAAAAAATTTCTAAGTGACACTCAACTTCAAAATGCTTAAGATACATTTTATCGCTTTTTAAAACTAAAGTCTAGCCTTAAAACTGAATTTATGCAAAAAAAATATGTAAAAACTTTTATTATGAAAAGATAAAAGTTGATTGCAAATATTAGTGCAA
Source organism: Pterobdella sp. o SKG-2022 (assembly GCA_964035795.1). Lineage (NCBI taxonomy): Eukaryota > Metazoa > Annelida > Clitellata > Hirudinida > Piscicolidae > Pterobdella > Pterobdella occidentalis. The sequence continues at coordinate 25,929,600 of OZ038321.1, read as the reverse complement.
AAAACAAAATGAAAAAAACTTTTTTTTGAAAGTTTGAGGTTTTATTTAAGCCCAACAATTATTGCTAGACTCTCGGCAGAATGAAACTAAGTTTCTGATTGGATCAAATATTTATTTATAATTTGAGTGTTTTTTCAAAAAATATGTTAAATGTTTACTCTAATGGATAATTTGCCGATTAAACCAGAGGTTGGAACAAATTTTTTAAATATAATGCTTTAAAAACATTATACAAATGTTGACAACAAATTTTTAAAACTATTTATTCAACAGAAAGAATCGTTAAATTTTAATTTTGACAATGACAATGTCTCAGTCGATGTAGTTGAAGCTAGACAAAAAATTAAAGATGTTAGTAGATAATTTTTATTTTGCATTTTTTGAATTTCTTTTTCCCACTCTAACTTTTTTTTATCACAGGCTGCAGAAAAGTATTTATATCACTGGAAGAGTTTTCAATTTCATTTACCTCCTTCTATCACTGATGATAATCAAAAATACAATGAAATCACTGGCAAACCTGTGGGTTTTAATATAAAAAATTTTCATAATCATTTTTGTTTTATGCTTCCAACTTTGTTTCACAGGAGGGATTTTGGTTCAGGGATTTGTTGAAGTACCCATGTTTTAAGGAGGCAGAAGAAATGGCTGTGGATTCTGAAGGAAACCAGAGATTCCTGTCTCGCAAACAACTTGCTTCCATTAGAAATATAGGGTTCGCATACTTTTCCTTGGTTACCTTTTAAATAAAGCTCAAAAACAAATTTTTCTTTTCTAAGTTTCAAAATAAAAAATAACACTATGTTTTATTTTAATAATAAACAACAAAAAATATTCATATCTCTAAATAAACACTGCAAAACAGTGAATTTGAGGTGGACAGCTACAACTTCACTGGACAAGCTCACTTGTGGAAGCTGAATGTGTGGTTGCAAAAGGGTGTCTACAATACCCATGAGGCTTTTCTCAATGTATGATCCTTCCCCCAATCAGTTTCATAAATATGAATGTCATTGCTTAAATGCAATATGTTTTCATCATTTTTTGATCAATGCTGCAATTTTAACTAATGTTCTATTGATAATTATAAAAGAACTCAATTTAAAAAAAAGATCAAAAGTTGAAAAATTTCAAATAAAAATTTTCAAATTGTATTTATGGCAGATTATGTATTGTGAATGAAAAAGTCACAATCAGTTTTGATATCTTTATTTAAACAAAACTTTTCAATATCTTTTACATGTCATTTCCAGATAACTTATATAATAAATCTTGAATTGCTTTTTACTATTGTATCAATTATTTCTAAAATCATTAGAGCTGATTAAATTTAAATTTATTTAATATTTTTGTTTTAATCTCGAAAGTTAAAAAAAATTTCTTCAAGCAATAATCATATGTTTTTTAAATCTGTTTTGATCAAAATATTCTTCAGACTATTTTAATAATGGTGACGACGACGATAATATTTATTATGATGAGAATGACGATAATGAATTTAACTCACCATATCAATTTAAAAAACTAATATTATTCTCAAGTACCGTCTATCACATGCTAACATGGAAATAGATGTTGAAAGATGATGAAGAAACATGATATAAAAACCACGAAAACGAAATAATACTTATGTCCAACCACAATAGGCTGACACAATAGAATTTTATCATCATCATACTTCTCCATCCAACTACCGCATCACCACCACAGGACTTGGCTCTGGCGTTAGAGTTGGTGCTGATCCATGCAAATGACCGCATCTTCTCGGAGCACCTCAGTGTTAGGCATTCTCTCCTCTCATTTGCCAAAGCTGCCAAGCTCTTTTGTGGTTTGTTTTAGTTGTTTTTCTCGGATGTGGTGGTTATAGGGAAAAACAAGGTGAGTTTTTTTTGAATTTACTGATGGTTTTTAGTCATTTTTAAATTTTTTTTCGAGTCATAGGTAATAGGAAAATACATGCTGAATTTATATAAATGTTTCTTGGCCAGCTTTGAATGTATTGAAATATTTTAGATACAATTACCAATAAGATTATAGTGGCATTAACCTCAGGAGTTTTCATACCATATTTAGACCCATAAAAATGGGACTAGGGACGATAAACGATGATGATGATGAGCATGACGACAATAGTTTTAATATAATAACTTTGGTGTGTAAAAGATGTAAAATCTAAAAACTCAATATTGTGAAGAATACCAGAAACTTGTGTTCCTTACATGTTTTGTGCGTGCACTGTTGATGTGTTTTTGTGAGAAGCTTTTACAATTGAATAAAAATGTTGATTTATGCACCTTTTATTTAAATTTACTTAGGTAATATAATTTATAAAATAAATATAAAATTCCTAATTATTGTGATTTATACAATAAATATAGTGTAGTTGATATAATTTATAAAGTAATTTATTATTATTATTTATTATAATTTATAAAGTAATTTATTAATAAAAGTAAATATTTTAATTATAATTTCGTTATAATAAAAATCTTAAATAGAGTTGTATTACTTGAAATTTTTCAATAACCGAGTTTCTAATACTTACAAGATATCATCATCAATTTCAAATGGCTTTTTGTGTTTTTTTTTCCATAAGTTATTATTATTATCATTTTTATTATTATAATTTTTACTATTATTATTATTATTATTATCAATAATGTTTTTCTTTTTATTATTTTTATTATTATTATTTTTATAGCGTACAGTTATCAATTCAAGATTGCTTCAGAGGCGCTCAAGGTTTGTAAGAGATTATGACTGTGGATGTTTATGGTATAAGTGAGTTCTCAAAAGTTTGCGAAAGTTCATGAGAGAAGGCGATGAGCGCAAGTTAGAAGGAAGTAAATTCTATAGACGTGCAGCCTGGTGAAAAAAAGACCCACTAGTAAACAAGCCTGAAGAAACAGGTTGATGAAGCTGGAGACCAGAGTGCAAGGATCTGAGTGGTTGACGTGTGTGTCTGATTAACAAAAGATCAAATAGATAAGCAGGTTGTTCAAGCTTGAGAGTGCATGCAATGAGCCAAAGTAATTTAAACTTGCATCTTTGGGAGACAGGTAGCCAGTGCAAACGATCAAGACAGTCGCTGGAAGAGCTGAAATAATCAGCTTGAAGAACCGTCTTGGCCGCGTGGTTTTGGAGGGCTGGAAGTTTGCATAAAAGATAGTTAGGCTGCCCGCAAAGGAGAGAATTACAGTAGTCCAATCTAGAAAGAACTAGTAAGATAAAGAGGGCATTAGCAGTGGAATAATAAAAAATAATAATATCCATATTAGATTATACTGTTGTAGGCGTCCCAGTAGCTGGGGTATACAGCAGTCGGCTAATGAAAGCCATTTTTAGTTGGGACAAAGTTTTCATAAAACTGCCAGCCCAAGCTAACGTCCAACTTGAAACTATCGGATTTGAAGAACCGCCGTTCCCACATTTGGGCAGTTTGCCTTGCCGTCGTCAATAAAGAATTTTCCTTCGACAAGCCAAATGACAACGATACCAGGCTATCAGTTTGTCGAGACCTGTTACCGAAGTCTACTGTTATCCAGGTTATAACAGGAAAGCAATCTCAAATTGGAGACGCTGTCTTTGGTGCAGTTTAACGTCATGCCCAGGACTGGTTAAGACAAGAATATTAGAAAACATATATCACATAATGAATGTACTGAAATTCTAGCATAAATCGACGATAAACATTGTTGATTATTTTTTATAAGTAAATTAGGATGCTTCTAAAAAGTTAAAGTTAAAGTGGAAAGAGGTAAGAATTTGCGTACTTGTTTTATGGCATAGATATGGAAATTGGAAGATTGGATTATTTGAGAAATAAAGTGAGCAAAGTTCAAATTTGAATCTAAGGTGACACCTAAGATTTTGAGCTTGGAAGATATAGGAAGTGTGGTGCCGTCGAGAGTTACCACAGAAGAGAGATTGTATTTTGCTAAAAGACGAGAGCTGCCGACAAACATCACCTAACTCTTAGTAGGGTTTAGTTTCAGTTGGCTTTGGGAAAACCAGGAGTTTAGAGCGGAAAGACAACTGGATAATTTAAGGAGAGTGGGGCTAGGATCTGGGTGAGATACTCCGGTGAAAAGAGTGATGTCATCAGCGAACTGGTGAAAAAGCAAGTTGTGCTATACAATAATGCTACACATGAGTGATGTATAAAGAGAGAAGAGGATTGGTCCCAGAACGGAGCCCTGCAGCACGCCTGAGTTGAGTGATGTAAGAGAAGAAGAGAAATTGTCCATTTTAACAAACTGAGAACGTTGAGAAAGGTAAGAGCGAAACCAAGAAAGCGAGGTGAGAAATATTGAAGTGTCTATTCAAAATATCAATTAATAAAATGATTATTGTTTATTCAAAATAACTTCGTGTTTTATCTTTCCTAAGATAGTATTTTTCTCGTTTTATTATTTAAAAAAAATAATAATAATATTATAAATTTATTATCATTATCCATGTTATTTTTATCATTATCGTGTCATGTATCAAGATACATTTATTCAAGAGGAAAACAGTATTAGATAAGTTGAGTCTCATAATACAGTTAGCAGCAAATAAAAATTTTGACAATATGCAAGATGAATCATTCAATATTAGACTTTTTTTGTTACTGATATTAATTTTTTTATTCATTATTGTTCTTATATTATTATTTTCGTTAATATTGTGTTTTATTATTGTTATTAGTAGTATTAATTCATTAATATTCATCTTATTTTTAGTGTTTTTCTTTTTTTCTAATCTTTTTCCTTGTTGTTTTTTAACTTAGGTTTCACTGGATAGTACGATTATTGAAGTGGTGAGACAAAGGAGTTTGAGATTGCTGGGTCATATTATAAGGAAAGAGAAGGATGATCGTTTTAAGCAGACGTGGAGGTTTGAAGTTGAAGGTAGTAGAAGAAGGGGAAGGCCAAGGTTAACTCGGAAAAGTAGGATGGAAAACCTTTGTCATGGGCTCGGGTCAGGTTTTGAAGATGGCTACGACAGAGTGAATTAGACAGATAGGGTTAGGTTGTGAAAAGAAGTCAGTGACCCCTTTGTAAAAGGGAAAGATGCTGACTATGATAAAATGATACTGGTATTGTTATTATACAATATATCATATAAGGAAACAAAATCTGGATTTTTATGGATTTATTTATCGTTTTTTGCTGTATTAATGGGTTTTTATCATCATTCCATTATCTTCTTTGTCATTTTGTAATTCACTGAAACCTATTGGCCTACAGATAGCACAATCTTGTTCCACAAAACCAAAAAAAAAATAAAATATTCTCTTATATTATTTTTTTATCTGAAAATATTTATTTAAAATAAAAAATTTTTTTTAGCTTTTTTGATAATTGAATCCACCGTAATCATCACCCTCCACATCACCATTCGCCACCCACAAAGACATGCTGGTAGGAATGGCATCAACGAAAGAGCAGGATTCCTCAGAGCATCTTATGCGCCACCACTCCACTTTTCTCACTTCGGACCTCTTCTTCAGGGTTTGTTACTGTTTGCATCGTTGCTTTTGCGTATTTTATATACGTTGGCTGACCAAAAGTCGTCGCGAATCGGGATTTTGGTAGTGAGATAGATATGTTTTAAGGGTCGCTACTACTTGTGTGCCACAAATAATCTAAGCCATACTGTATTGTTATACGATCTATAATCTTTATAGATTATACAGATTAATTGTACTGGCTCATAAGTTCAGTTTGGTATAGAACTTAGGTTTTACATATATAAAATTTTAGCTTGTTAAAAATCTTGTTTGCAAGTGAGATGTTCAACGTCTTAGTTAATATTTATTGCTTTATTAACTGTTGCTTCGAAGCTTTGGACTGTGTTTTTAAGGCGTCCAATTAATTGTATCTATATTACATATGTGTAGTTTATTCAGATTATATTTATGATTTTTTTTCAATAATTGTGGTATTTTTACTTTTAGTATATATGGTTTTTGTTTTATATATATAGGATCTTTTTATTGTAAATATATGATTTTTAAAGTTTCGTTTTGTTTTTTTTATGATATAAATAATATATTATGAGTTGATTATGACATACCAACCGCCTTTATTTGCAGGGCTATTTGTCTCAATTATTAAAAATTTTTCACTGTTGTATTTCTTTAATGTAATTCAAATTTTTTTTTGTTTATCTATCTATCTATCTATCTATCTATCTATCTATCTATCTATCTATCTATCTATCCATCTATTAACCCATCAATCTACCCACTTATCCACCTATCATTTGCTAACAACACACGGCTAAACCACCGCCATGACGCAACCACCACAGCCTGAGCAACAGAGCGATTGGAAACAGTACGTTAACTACGTTAGGGATGCTGTTTTGACTCTTGACAAAGCCAAGATTGATGTGAGTGGCGGTGTGTAAGATCATTGTTTCGATAAAGAAGTTCCAAGCTGCTAAGCATTGCTTTAAGATTAGCCAATCAGCTATTCACCAATCATATGCTTTGTTAGGATTTTGTTAAAATTTATTATTTATTTTTATAATTAAAATTATTCACATGAATATTTTTTCATTTAAAATCTATTTAAAAAACCCAAATGTGGATTTTCAACGCTGATAAATCAATCCAAATGTATGCAAATCAATTTTCTCAAATATAATGTTCTTGAAAGTGAAATAGATAAATTTTTTATCAAATAACAAAAAAAATAGTTTTATTTAGATACGAATGTAAAAAAATGATTATTTCAGTACTTTTCACAATTTTTTTGATATTATATGATTGGTTCATAAACTATAGGCTCGCTATTCAATACTCTTTGCCTGATCGCGAAGTGTCTGTTTGTTTCGACATAATATTGCTCAAAATTGACTAGAAATACTATTAATATAGCGTGAAGTCATAAAAGATCATAAAAATAGAAACGTTAATGATGACGCTTTGCAAATGTACTTACCTACCTTGTCGTTCAACGTTTAATCTCTTTTCATGCATCCCACAGACCATAGACCTGAAGCCACCGCCCTACCCCTACCTTTTCCACAACAGCAACAACACTGAGATCGATATGAGGCTATTCAACAGAGGTATCTATGTTGTGTTTTTATGGACTCTAGCTGTTTTCAGGAATTAAATGCATTTTATCATGAAGTTGTTAGTATTGTTCACCGGTTACTATATGATTTAATCAATAATTGGTGGTTCTAATGTTCTAAAAAGATGGAATATCTTATTCAAAAATTGTGCAGTTGTTCCACTCTGCTTGTTTGTAAATTTATCAACTTTTTTGTTTACAGATTTGATGAACCAATGCACGGAGATCATTTTGAAGATTCTCAACCAGGAGAATTGCGATTGGCTACCTGCTTACAAAGAACAGCTTTTGAATGATTTGATTGGTTGCAATATGAACCAATCAGAAGTCAAAGAAGTCATTTCAAAATTTTCTCATATTCTCAATATCTATCATATTTTATCCATTATAATGTATAATAATAGCAATAATAATAACAATAAAAAGTATAAAAACAATGGTAATTGTTATAATAATATTAAAAATAAAAATCCTAATACTCATACAAATACTACTACTACTCATAATAATTATAATAATAATAATAATAACATTAATAATACTAGAATAAAAACAATAAAAACAACTAAACTACCATCACACACACACACACCGCAGTACATAACACAAAGAGTAAGGGAAAAATACCAAGAGGCAGTGTTTGACAGAGTGGCAAACAGCCAGGCTCTTGAGGACCTGCAACCCGGACTCAGTATGATGATAATGATGATAATAATAATAATAATAATAAGGATAATAATAATAATAAGGATAGTAATAATAATATAGATAATATTAACAAATCCCATAATAGTCGTAATGAATAATATTTTTTGCTTCTAGTAAATTCTACTAATAGTGAATTTAGTTGAATTTAAATTTTATACTTTCTCATTCTTATTAACATCACAATCTGAATTACCATTGTTTTTTTAACTTTCATCGTTTTTACCATAGTTGTTAATCTAAAAATTATTTTTCTCATTGCAATTATTATTATTATTATTATTATTATTATTATCATCACCACACAGGATGCTTGCTGGTGACTCAGGCTCGCAGCTGCTTAAGCATCGAGAAGAACCTGGCAGACCTCAAGAACAAGTACCTAGAGAGTCAAGAGGAGGTGCCTTATTATTATTATTATTTTTATTATTATTATTATAATATTATTATTAGGGTTGATAAATGTGATAATTTATTTCAATTCTTCGAGCCAAACGTAAATATTCAATTGAAAACACTTTTTGGAGTTTATTTTAATCCACGAAGCTTTTCGTAAGATAAACTTACATTTGTACCTCCACTTGATGATGTAAGTTCATCATACGAAAAGCTTCGTGGATTAAAATAAACTCCCAAAAGTGTTTTCACTTGATTATAATAATTTATTAATAACAATAATAATAATTTTTATTTTTTTTCATTATTGTTAATAATAATAATTATTATTTTTGTTATTATTACAAATAATATATATTAATATAATATATTTTTATGATATTAAAAAATATACTTTCATTTATTATTTCAATTTATATTTTTTATAGTAGTCTTGAAGACTTGAACAATTTTACAACACTATAATAATATTCGTTATTTTTTTGTTTGTTTGTTTGTTTGTTTGTTTGTTTGTTTGTTTCAATGAAATGGGAAAATAAAAATCTCATGCCTCACAAACAACAGCACAAGATGATACTGCTCAAAAGGTGCCCTATAAAGTCCCGTATCGATTCGTGGATGCAACGGCAGTTTGCCAGCTTTTGGGTCTATTATTATTGCTAATAATATTATTTATTTTTATTTTTATTACATTCTTCTTTTTCTCATTATTATTATTATTATGAAACGTGCATGCCCTCAGAACAAGTTCTTACACTGCCACATATGGGATGCTCACATGCAGACCATTGACGACCTACAGAAGGTAATAATGCTAATAACAATAAATTCTTATTAATTTTTTTTATAATTAATATTATTAATACAAACAACACAAGTTTGTAATAGCCTTGACAGCACTACATGCAACCCACACAGATCGGGTTGGACCAGGCGGTGTATTTCCTGCATAGAGACCTGGTGTTTATGAAAGAGGTGTGTTTCGTTTGGAATTTCGAAAAAACTTTTCATTATAACATTTTTTTTTATTTTCATCCAAATATCGTGATAATACTCTTGTACAATATAACTTTAGAGACTCATAAATAAAATTCAAAAATTTTTTATGTCGATTTATGAAAAAATTTTAGTAAATTTATTGAGCAAAAAACAGCTATTATTTTCGATAAGTTTAGCCTTATCTTGAAAAATTAGCGAAAAAGTTTATTTAGCTTGTCAAACAAATCTTCCGCAGAAAGAACCACTGATAAGAAAGGAATTGGCAGAAATCAAAGTGCCAAACAGGCAGTATTTCTTCACCAGGTATCTTAATTACTTCTGTAGGATTATTCTTGATAAATTTATGCACTTTCTGTTGAAATTTGTCATTAAATTCAACGACACCTCTGTTTCTTATTCACTCAGCGCTATAAATTTTAGAATAATTTGGCTGCCTGATAACTGGATAGTGAGGCGGCATGTGAGAGGTGAGGTAGTGGTGGTGCCAACTATCCTCTCGTCCCACTCTCTCAGCTCTTCCGTCACTATCAGTGGTGATAATGTTAGTTCTAGGAAGGTTTGGGTTGGTGCCGGCTTATGGTTGTTATAATCCTTATAAGAATAATATTAGTTTTTACTTATCAAAGACATCTTATGTATGTTTTTATAGTATTTATCTATAGAACCTGAATTTTGAGGAATGTATGATATTTTTTAAAATTGATGTTCTATAGATAATTGCTATTGTTTTTCATTATACTTAATTTTATTAATATCATTAACTACTCACAACAGCCTGTGCACACAGTGGAACGCAAAAGGATTTACAAGACGTCATCGAACTTCACCTTCTGGAGGCTAAACATCTTCTGGGTGAGAACCTGCCTTTGGACTCTCAATTCTCTCTACTGGCTCATGGTGCGTCGGTGTATCTGGGACTTTTTATAGGCTGCTGGGACCTTTATACCGGCTGCTGTCAACCCCAGCTACTGGGACACATACAACAGTTTAATATTATTAGATTATTTGGGGCGTTTGTTAGCTGTTTACACTTCAATCTTCACAAATAAAAACAATTAACTAACCTTTATAAATATAATGATTTTCTCAAGCCAAAATAGAACAACAAAAACTTATCGAACGCTCAATGTTTTTATCAAGAAGCACGATGATATTCGTTAACGATAGAATACAAATGATTAAGACAAAATATAAATAAGAATAACGAAATATAAATAATAAAAAACAAATTCGGTTTTTTATTATTATTAAAATTTACATTAAAAAATATAAATAATAATTCAAACACGATAAAACAACCGTATAAATATTAATGCAGCTGGTGATACCCTGGTTAAGTCCCTTCTCCCTCAGGGTGGTCTTCTGCAAGGAGCCCTTTATGTCCAACTACCTTCTCAACCCAGTCACCGTTAGGCCGTGTTTGCATTGTTGTTGTTAATATTTTGTGTTGTGTTTTTTTTTCGTTTTTTGTCATGGTTGTTTATGCTGTTGTTTTTCATTCGATGTTCTTTAATTCTTATTATAATTGAGAAGCACAAAGATACATTACAAATCTTCAAGAGTGTTTCAAACTTTGACAAAGTTTTTCATATATTTTTGTTATATTAGCATTTTTTCTTAGTTAGTATTATTATTCATATTATTATTGTTATTCATAATCATAATATTATTATTTTTATTATTATTTTAATTATTATTATAATTTTTATTATTATTATTATTATTGTTTTTATTATAATCAGGGTGAGGTATGTTTAGATCCAAGCTCCACTCGAAACACACTGATGTACAGACTCCACAAGTTGCGCAAGCATATAAAAGTCCTTATTCTTATGATTTTTAATTTTATTATTATTATTATTTGTTTCATTATTTTTTTTTATAAATTTATAATTTTTTTTCGAACAATGGTTTTCGTTATTTTTAGTTTTGTTATCTTTTTCATTTTGTTCTAATGCTTTTATTGATGTTTTTTTTCCATTTTTTATTTTTTTATTGATGATGTCACTTTCACCATCATTCAAATAATAAGGCGTCAAGGAGGAAGTTCGAGGAGTCGGAGGACGGGGGTTTTTTAGCCAGGGGCGTTTCTAGAAACTTCAACAGGTTCTGGAATTATGGGGTAAGCGTCTCTTTAACCTATTTTTTGCTACAGAGTTTGTTTCTGTCTTGGTCGTGTGTGGGTGTGTAAGATGTGTGAATAAATTTCTGCTTCAATTCATGTTTTTTTTTCAATTAAATTTTAAACTCACATCAGATAAAAGGAGTACTGGGATCGTTGTTGATGGTGGTAGTGATAGTGCCTGTATGTTTGTGTGTATCTCTTTCTTCCCTTCTTCTTGCCGTTCTCACTCCCCTTTGGTGAGTGTCTCCGTTAATCGCCGTTAAATTGGCGGTGGTAGAGTTTGTAAGAAGCTATAAAATGAAGAGACTTAAATATTTTACTTAATAATGGATACAGTGCCTCAGTTGCATTCTATGCTCAAATAGGCACATTGGTTCAGCTTTTAAAAAGAACGTTTGATTTTTAAACTGGAGTTTTGTATATGTTGATTTTAACAAAAGTCTTTTAGAATGTTCATACATTGAAGACTGATTGAACGTTGATGATGTTTTTGATGCAGGGTTCCTCTTGTTGTTGTCATTGTGTACCTCGTCAGTATTTTCATCTATGACTTCGACCATCCAGGTGAGCATACAGTAATAATATTGAGAATTATTTTCAAATATTATCTTGCTGTTTTTTAAAACTACATTATAGTAATATTATTGGTTTACAAATGTTTCTTTATTTTGCAGACGACTCAAATCGATGGTTCTACTTTTTTGAAGTTTTCTTTTTCCGCTTTTTTCTATGCGGTGTGTTACAACCAATCATAGCAGTCCTGCTTGCTGTGGTTCTGCTGCCTCTAGCCGCTCTCGTCGTTTTCATTGGTTAGCCACTTTACTGTATTCCAAATTCAAAATTAACTCTTATAATTGTTGTGTTCGTTTGAACGATATTTAATAACAGTAGATTTTATACGATATGATCACATTGTCACAACTTCACTCACAGGGGCCACTCTCAGAAGGACGATGAGGTCACTGTGGGACTGTGGAATGTTCCATACGGTGATCAAGAGGTTTGAAGAATAATAACAATATTAATAACTAATATAAATAATGATAATAATAATAACATAATAAATAATAATGAAGTTAATTTACATAGCGCAAAGGCAAGCAGCAGAAGAGCGCTTACATTGACTAATACGTTAGTGATCCGAGAGTAGATTTAAAACCATGATGCTTTATAAACATCCATTTTGAACCGAATCTTGGCGTATCTAATAAATTTTATGAGTGCATGCATCTATTAAACCAATAAACCTTATTGCTCAGTTACATCATAAGCAACTAATGATCTCAGGAGAGCCAGGGTGCCAGTGAAGAACAGTTTTGTGGTTCACAGAGTGGCTGGACCTGGCATCAATAAACAGTACTGTTTGAGGGTGGGTGTTTGGGGGGTTTGTAAGATACAAAGCGATCTCAATCAATCAATCAATCAAATCCTTTTTATGGCCCGTTTTCCTTTACCAAGGGTTGGGCTTGACCTGCAATGTTAAATCTGTGATCAATTTATAATGTTCGATTACTCTTGTTTGATCTTAAGTGTTTCTTCTATAAGCTTCGATGCTAATGTTCAATGTATGAGATGTCTGTATTTAATTTGTTGTTATATAGAGTGTAATGTGTGGTATAGGACAAGCCAGTTTTGCGCTCATTAATGTAGATTGGAGTTATATCAAAAAGTTGTTGTAACTATCGAACTACAATAATAATGGTGATGTATACAATATTTCGATGTTATGTAATTTTTTTAGCATTTTTTGGTTCAAATAAATTGATTTAAATTCAAATTTGAAATTAACGTATCAAAAATATGGGTTCATTCAAATAAACGTGATGAAAACATGTTTTCGAGAAGCCTCGTTCAAAATAAAAATTTTCTAGTGTTTTTCTTTTAAATTAGTATAATTTCAAAACTTTTACTCATTATAACTATTGATAATATCTCCAAAGAATTTTAAAATAGTAATAATAATCATTAGGAAAACTATAATCATAAAAACATCAATAATAATAATGATATGAACAGGTAAGAGGAGAGCAAGCCTTGCTGGCCCTGGTTGCAGGCTTGGAGTGTCATGAGTTGAGTGCTGTCTATGATAACTACTACAAGGTGGGTGGAGGGCAGTTTGATAGTGGGTTGGGTTTTTCTTGGTTGGTTGATTATGTATGGTTAGTTAGTTAGTTAGTTATTTAATTAGGTATTTAGTTAGTTATTTAGTAAGTTATTTGGTTAGTTATTTAGTTAGTTAGTTGTTTGGTTGGTTGGGTAGTTAGTTAGTTAGTTATTTAATTAGTTATTTAGTTAGTCATTTAGTAAGTTATTTAGTTGGTTGGTTAGTTAGTTAGTTAGTTAGTTAGTGAGTTATTTAATTAGTTAGATATTCAGTAAGTTATTTAGTTAGTTAGTTGGTTGGTTGGTTGGTTAGTTAGTTAGTTAGTTAGTGAGTTATTTAATTAGTTAGTTAGTTATTTAGTAAGTTATTTAGTTAGTTAGTTGGTTGGTTGGTTAGTTGGTTAGTTAGTTAGTTATTTAGTTAGTTAGTTAGTTAGTTTGTTAGTTAGTTAATTGTCTGTAAGTTTCTGGTTGGTTAGGTACTCGTATATTTAGTAAGCTAAGCTGGGTGTTTAGATAGTTAGCTAAGTAGATAGTTTTTCAATTCGAATTCACTTTATTTTAGGTAATTTTTTTACCTTTATTATTATAGATTTATAAAATTAATTTTTTGAATTTTGTTGTCAGGTGATTGAACTGCCGAAAAAAGATTTCAGGTATCTTCAGTTTTAGTTGCTTAAACTCTCCATTGTATTTGAATAAAGTTTAATTACCTCCGAAAATTCCCATAACATTATTAGTAACAATGTAAATATATCGACGACAGAAAATTCATTTCGATATGTTTCGGACCGTTTTCTGCTTCGATAGCCGAGACAGGCGTGTACTCAGTATTGGTGCAAGACTCTAAGGACTACCAGGCCACCCTTGCCAAACTGGTCGATGAGTGAGTGCCCTGTTGTGTTTTTGTGTGGAGAGGTTGTTGAATGTGTTTTTGGTGTTGTGGTCAATCGGGATCGGACATATAATGTGAGAAAGATATTGCGAGCTTTTCAAGTGTTGGTTTAGTGAATTATTTGGAAAATCATGCTTATTTTTCCTCTTTTGGTATTTTAATAATAAACTTTGTATATACATCAAATTTCACGCCTACCTAAATTTGTAATTCATTCAAGCAAAAAGCCATGAGGCGTGAGAAAACTTTGCCATTAAGTGCCGCAGTTGTTTTTTCTTGTTCTGTTTTGTTAAGTTTCATTTGCACATGTCCACAACTGCAGACGGAGGCAACGACTGAGTCTGGGTTTGAGCAACAACATGCAGACCAAGCTCAAGCTTTCCTCCAGGGACCTCAAGGTCTCATTCATTTATATATATCCCTATGTAACTATTACATAGTACGCACTTATTCAATATTATGAATATAACTTTTACACATGCATAATGAATTTATGAAAACACGACAATATTCAAATTTTTTATTGTGGCAAAACAAAAAATTCAAATATTGTTCTGTTTTTATGGTTCACAATTTTGAGGATTATTATTCACAACATGGTGACTCTAAATAAACAATATTTCTGAAAAAGAGTTTCGTTTCAACAAAAAAATGATCTCCAATCACTACACCTCAAACAGAAGGTGCTATTGAAAGGAGCAGAGTACCTGGCAGGCAACTATCCGAGTAGAGTGTTTAGCAGGATGGATGAGGGAGAGGAGGTGTTCTGGAAGAATAGGTCTCTTAGGCAGGGAGATTGGCAAGGTGGGTGGTGTTGTTTTCAATGCATCTGTTTATGTATACTGATTTATATATTCGTAATTTCCAACCAATACTTGCAAGAAAACAGACGTAAAAAATGATAATGACGGTTAATTGATATTTTACGTTGCATACTCCATAACACAAGAATTCAACTTGAAAAAGAATGATAAAAACCGTTGGGACTACATCGACAGGACTGGCCTCTCAAATGCTGGTTGAGTTGTTTGGCGAAGAGATCTTGACCCCTCTTGACAGACACCAGCTCGCCTTCAAACTCGATGTTAATTTCTATATGTGTGTCTGTTAATAGCTTTTTTTTCTGGTATCTTTTATATGCATATATGTTGACATTTTTCCAGTCGTCTTTGGTGTGTTTTTATGTTCCTATTGAAATAGATACATATTTATATTCGAGTTTTTGATTTTGGGGCATTAAATTATTTTATATTTGGGTATAATGAGTATTGTAAAATAAGCTTTATCTTCAATATATCGTCATACAACAATTAAATTTTTAACCCAAAAAACGCATACACTCACGCACACACACACACACACACACACACACACACACACACACACACACACAGAGCTCTCACATGAACCTGAAGACCTACTCCACCATGCTTGCCTCTGCAGACTTCCAATCAGATTTAGAAAATGAACTTAACCCCCTCGACACCATCAATAAAGGTTCTCGATTTGTTAAGACTGCGCTTTTTCAGTGATGATATTTCGAAGTTTTTAGGTTGATTTGTTTCGAAAAAAATCTGATATTGTCACAAAAACATCAAATGCGAGGAATTTTTTAATACATTTATTGAGAAATAAAACCTATAATTTTCGATAAGCTTAGCCTTACTATAAAACGTTAGATATTGCTACGTCTAACCCCATAAAAAAGAGCTATAAAAATGTTAAAGAATGATTTGATGATGATGATGATGTTGAGGATGATGAAGATGATGGTAATGATGATAATGATGATGATATAAGCACCTGTGCATGACGACAGATATGCTGATAGAGGCCCCATGCATCAATATCAACTACTTCAACCCCCTCTTCAACCACGACCACAACATCCACAAGAAGATACTGCATCCCCAACAAAGGTTAGATTTTTTATGGGGAGTGTTATATGAGGTTGGAGTGAGGGATAGATAAGTAAGTAGAATAATCTTTTGAATTAATTTTGTTCATTTTTATGCTTTATTTGTTCATTTATTAATTTCCTATTAGGTAGATTGAAAATATAGATACCTAGATAAACAATTGTCTTTCAAGTTAAATGTACAATTCCAATTATATTCGTTTCAACTGATCGTGTATCAACCATCTTCTAATATCACCAACAGCACAAAACCGTGGTGGAAGATATCGCTTTACAAGCATGAACAGCTTTCACCTGCATCATTTTACTACGAGAAACTCTCGCTTCCCCTTCCTATCGCCCACCCATCCTCCGTCAATATTATCATCTATAACAGGTGTGTCATTTAGGGTTTTACTTAGGTGGTGTGTTTGTGACGAGAAGTTTTGAACTTCGTAACAAACTTTTTCGTTTTTTGTGTTCGTGATTTTCTTTTCATGGTATGTTGTTTTTTTACTTTTTTTTTATAAAATTAAGGGATTGATGAGTTTTAGTATCCTATCAATAATCCTTTTCGAATTGAAAAATTCTTTTCTCATCAATGTAAGGCTATATGATGCTTTAAAGGAGTAGGGAGGAAGATCGGATTTCTCTGGACGACCCCGTGTGCCTCAAAATTCTTAAAGCTGCCAGGTGCAACCAATAATTATCACCGTGTTTTCAAGAAAGACCTCTATTTTTAATTATTGTATCCTTTTTATAGTATGTTATAATGATTTAATTTTGTTTTTCTCACAGAGATTGTCCGTATTTCGGACCTCCATTCCCCGTCAAGATGCCTTCCATCCGCAAAAGTCGATCAGGGAACAGAAGCAAGATGCAGAACGGCAGCACGAGAAGTATGAAGTCGGGAGGGGGTGATGCCCCTTTTGATTACAAAAACAAAGACTTGCACGAAAGAGAGCATTTGTTGAAAGAAAACTACTCTAGGCATTCGACCATACAAAAACCTCCTACCCACCAGGCATCCCAGACCTACCACACTACTCCATCGCGCCAGCACCCCTGCGTTAGGCTGGCTGAGCAGGAGTCTATCACTTCCTCCTCAACCGACCACCAAGCCTCCCTCAATGACACTTCCTCTGTATATTATCACCCGGTTGGTCTTTTATTGTTTAATATTAAGAAAGTACTCTGAATTAAATTCTTTTTTTAATTTCATAGCGCTAAATTCTTAAATAAATTTTAAGTAACTTATATTTAATTGAAGCTTCAATTTTTTATTTTGTGAATAGTTTCACTATAATCTATGTTAATCACCCTCAGGCCACCGAGTCTTACATCCACATCTCTATCAACAACAGTCCTCAACATTATTATCAAAACACCAATGAGCATTTTAATGACAAGCTTCTAGAAAATGAAAACATCAAACTAAATGAAGATTTTCTTAGCCATACAGCTGTGAATGCGGAAAAAGCGATTCACGATATCCAATGTAAAACTTCACCATCATTTTCTTCCTCTCTTTCCTCTCCCTCCTCCACCAACGACAGCATCACCATACACACTGAACTTCATGTACACAATAATGATACTAACACCACCAACAAACTAACCATGGCCAGCTCAGATCGCTTTAATAATAATTTTGTCCATACTAATAACAAAAATACAAACAAAAATGGTTTTTATAACACCTATAATATCAACACTGCTAACTCTACAAAGTTTATCGATGATGACAACAGCCAATTAGATAACACCAAGGTTGTTGGTGATAGGCTGGATGTTGAATCAAGGAGCTCTGGCAGTTCAGCACTGAGCAACACTGAGGACGACGATATTGAGAAAGGTTACAGCGAATCATTTGTGAAAGATCTGAATGAAACAAGCATTAAACAAATTGAGATCAGCAACTTTAAAAAGAACAGTGCACACTGAGCATAAGGGTTATCACCGCTTCATAAATTATATATTGCCAATAAATGTATGATGATACATAGGAAATGATGTTTGCTTTTTAGCTTAGATTCTCTCGTTAATCATAGAAATGTAGGGCATCTTTTCATGTTTATACACTTCTAGTCTTGCACGACCACAGTTATTTTCCTCTTTTTCCATGTCTGACGTCGCTGATGGATCTTTTGTTTTAAGTTCTTTTATGAATCTCTTTTTATAAAAGATCATGTATTTTTTTTATTAATGCATTTGTTTTTTCTTAAACTCTTTCAAAAGTTTTTATTTTGAGTTTTTAAATCTGAGTTATGTTAAAATAAGTTTATATTTTCAAAAACTAGTTTTGAAGGAATCAATTTCTTTCAGTATGTCTCTCAGTCTTTTCATGTGTTTTTAAATCTTTCCTACACAAATTGTTACTTCATACAACAATAAAGCATATCGCCACGCTACAAAGTTAAAAACATTTTATAATCGCTTTAAGCTTATACACCACTAACTCACTTTCAAAACCAAATTGTTGAATCTTCGACGAAAACTAACGTCACTTCATGAACTAAAAGCTTGACTACCTGCTAGTGAATATTTTTTTAAGTTAATTTTAGCGCATATCGATATTAAAATCAACTGCTTTTTTTGTTTCATAGTAATTGGTTAAAAAATGCGACTTGATCGTTTGTAAGCTTGGTGATACCAGCTGGTTTAATTTATGTTTTTTAAATGGCTGTATGTTAGAATCACTAGGTTATTTTGCAACGAAATTGTTCATTTAAACTCGGTTTGATGTGTAAATGTATCTAAGCAACAATGTCTGAGGTTTAAATGCAGTTTTCAATGTTTTCTCATGATGAAAGATGGTCCTAAAAGCTAGTCTTATGCTGCTTTATTTTAAAATACACTGATTTTGGTAATAATTCATTTTTAAATAAATTAAGTCTGTTCATTTATTTATCGTTTAAAATGGTCTTGACACAACTTGGAAACGTCAAGTTAGTTGAGCATTTAATCGCCTTTAACTGGGTTTTTGTTGCGCAATTAATTGGAAACATTGAAAATGAAACAAATATGATATCGAGAAAAAGGAAAAAAGCATTTTATGAAAATTTTAATGAAAAAAAAAACAAGACATGAATTGGGGAAGCTCGATTTCTTCAAGAAGCCTTATATGTAAACTGCCATCAAAAGTTAATTGTCGATTTTTATCCTAAAAAAAAGCTATTTTACTAAAAGTTAGTTCAGTTAACAAAATTTAAAAAGTTTATGGAAAATTTTGAGTAACAGTGTCTTTGAAAGGGTTGATTTAGTCATAGAATTGTTAATTTATAGAAACATAATAATAAATAAAAGTTGATAATACCGGATGAATATTAATAAGAAGTTAAAAATAACCAGTCAAAACAATATGAATAGAACATCACAATAGACCTTAAAGGAAGTCCGTAAACATGATAATAATAACAATAATAAAACTAAAACAATAAAAAGTAAGACATCAAAGGTATATATAAGGCCCCATTCGACAAGAAGATTTCATGTTCCTACGGCTGAAAGATCCAAAATGTTCAAATGCCTCGTATTAGCCCTCGCATTGACCTGCATGTGTAGTGCCATCAACCCGGGTGTCCAAGTTGCCATCAGCAAATCCGGTCTTGACTACGCTGCCAAAAAAGCTGTTGATATCTTGTCTGCCAAGATTCCGGGCATCAAGTTTCCCGATGTTTCTGGAAAAAAAGTTTTAAGGTACAAGCTCTATAACATCAAAGTCGATTCTTTTACCAAACCATCTGCGTCTGTCACAACTAATGCTGTAACTGGTTTGAGCGTCAATCTGAATGGGGGAGCAGTCAAGGTGGGTGGTAGGTGGGCGGTCAAAATGTTGTTTCGTTGGAAGAGAGGAAACATTCATGCGTCCTCGAACAACATCAAGTTACAAATCAAAGTGGCCATTACACAAAAAAATGGTCGTCCAAGACTTGCTGCCAAAGAATGTAAGGCAAGTTTGAACAATTTCAAAATTCAAATAAAAGGAGGATTTTGGGGCTGGCTTTTCAATATTATTGCAAAACTCTTCAACAACAAAATCCGCAAAAGCGTTGAGAATTTGGTGTGCAGCAAGCTTCAACAAGTTGTCAACATCGACGCTAACCAAGAATTGACCACCTTGAACCTTATCGCTCCCATAAACAAACACATCAAGCTGGACTACCACTTGACTAGAGCACCCCAGTTCTACAACACTCACATGGCTTCTTTTCACAGAGGCAAGTTTTTATACGACCCTCAATCCGCCTTCAATCCTTCTCGAATGAGCTTTATAATGGCCAGAATGGTGAGCACTTCTATCTCGCAAGACACCTTCAACAGCCTAGGTCGAGTTCTTTACTCCAAAAACCTTCTTAGATACAAATTCTCTTTCAACAATAACTTTTTTGGAAGTGTGTTCAGTAGCAGATCGACATCCAAAATTGACACATTCATTTATTCCGTTGCCCCTCCAACAGTGGCAATCTTTAGTAACAGAATGAATGTTGAAGGAACCTTCAACGTTGAGTTTCGTTCTAATAATCTTCTTCTTTTGAAGCTCAAAATCACTGCAAACGCCAACGCTTACTTGAGGATTCAAGGAGAACGTCTTAGAGGTCGTTTGGGGAATCTGAAAATGAAAGTGGCACTACTGCGAAACAACTCGGGCTTACCTTTGAGTTCCAGCAGTCTCAACTCATACGCCCAAAAAGTGCTGCCCTTCATTCTGCTGCCAATCAATCACAAACTCAATCAAGGCCTACCTCTCCCTAAGGTGAAACACGTGTCATTCTCTGCCTATCGACTCAAATTGGCTCACAAGCAAGTCAGACTAGCCTTCAATGTGAAATGAAACCTTCAAGGCACCATTATATTCGTAATCATTTAGCCCAATGACTTTTGAATTTTTATATTGTTGCTTCATTTGTAAATCATCCATTCCGAATGAATTTTTGCTTTTATCAAAAATTTTTTTTCATAAAAATGTCATTTTTTTCGATGCTTATATTTTTTGTTTTCAAATAAAAGTTTCAATTGACATTAAATTTTTTTAAGCTAAAATCTCAAAATATGCAGCTCATAGTTAATGTTTGTTACAGCTCGAATGAAGTTTGATAATCGCGAGATTTTATCAGGTTCTAATTTTAAAAACTCAGGCAGCTTACACTTTTACACAAATTCCTCACTAAAAGGTTTCATATCGTTGACTTGCATGGATTATTAAACTTTTCTCTGTTTAAACTGTAAATAATGAAAAATAAGTTTTTATTAGAAAAAAAAACAAGCGAAGAATTAAAAATTACGTTTTAAAAAGTTTCGTAATAGTTGAGCGTAATTGAAATCCCTCAAAAACGAACCAATATTTCGTCTCAAATGATTATATAAACTAACAATTCATTTCTTTAAACAAAATCATCGTCATTCATTCATTCATACATTCTTTTCATATAGCACATTTCTCCAATACTAAAACTGAACAATATCTACACTAATCCCAGATAATTATGAGAGACCCATCAATCAATTGCCGATGTTCAGTCTTGTTCAGTGTGTATAATCCTTCTAGCTCCTCTGTTTCCTGGAGGCCTGGGTTTTTCCACCATCTTTCTGGGAACGTTCTTAACCGGGTGCAGTTCAGAGTAAAAAGTCTCGTGTGTCACTTCTTCTATCTCGCCTATCTCCAGCTGAAAACGTTATTCAAGCCATGATTAGTATTACAATGAAGGTACAATTTATTATTGGAGAGTTTTGTTTCAAATAATTTAACAAATGAAATTAAAAGTTCAAACTAATTTTCGCATAAATATAATAGTTATCTATTATGATCAACAGGTAAAAATACGAACAAAAAGTTAACAAATATAACACAAAGATTTTCAGAAATTCATTACAAAGTTTTTCGATTTATAATAAAATCACCATAAGATAAATAAACTTCTAAGCACCCTTTTGTTATATAAATAATAAATTTCCAACAATGATTAAATAATGAAAGAGATAGAAACTTTTTTATCGATGGGGATGTTGAGAGATCCTTCAATAAAGTCCAGCAAGGGAGCTTTGGCTGAAGAATACAACATGCGTTCCTTGATCGGGCAAGTGTACCCCGGCATTGTGTATAAGAAGACTGTGTATATAATGCGTTAGGGTTGTTTTGAGTGTTTGTAATTTAATGAGGGTATTTATGAAGTGACTTTCCGTCTAGATCAAAAAGCTTGCTGAAAATTTAATGAAGCCGTTGCTAATTTTTTATCATTGTTGAAAATTTCAAATTATTACATTATTTAAATACATTAACAAACTCCAACTTTAAACTCGTTTAATTTGAATACACCAGTATTGTAACAGATAGATACAAAATGCTTACTTATCGGTTTTTGGACGTCGCCTTCAAATTCATGCTCAAAGCAGTACACGTGGTATCTACCGTGGTCAGTTGGCACTCTTTGTTGCATCTGTTGACATATTTGGTTTGCTTATAAAGCATTTATTCGGTACATTTCTTAAAAAATTTATAGAATTATGTTATAATATTATTGAGGTTAATGTACACAATGCTTAAATGTTAAATGCTCGTCATTAGATGATTTTACCATTTGTTATAATGAATGAATCATTTTTAGAGGGTTTCATCAAATAAAAAACTAAACATAAAATTAATGGTAGAAAATCAAATTTAACCATTGTTAATATTGAGGGTAATAATGGTGTTTATTTATAATAAAGGTGATTACTTCCGGCACAGTGAAGTTCCCATGGTCAGCAAGGTCAATTGATTCATTGGCTACATTGAAGCTCTATAAGAAAATTATATACATAATTGAAAACATAATGTTGAGGTTATAGATAGATATCAAAATTTTAACTTCAGCTTAATCCACATTATACTGAGAGTGGCCAGCTTTACTCCATTTGGTCCTAGGCATGACATTAAAAGGGATTTACTTAGCGCACTAGCGTTTAGGTCTGCAAGTTGGTGGGGCTGGTACCCTTTCAGGGTATAACAGGGTATAAGCAGCCTTTCCCTGTCCTCCAATTGTCTTTTGTGGTTACTAACTTTATCTTGTTTCAAAATAAAATTTTTTGAATGACTCCACACACTGTTTCATGAGCCTGCTCTGACCAAGCTAGGTTCCTAAAACAAGTTCTTTATACGCATAGAAAAAACACCTTCAACACTAGTAGCCTGATAATGAGGATAGGATACGTTCTTAACCTACATGGCGGGACATGAAGATGAAAAAAATTAACTTTATTTACAAAAAATTTCTTGCAATTTTATATACTCAAATATAATGAAAACATTGAAGAAATCATAACCAATTGCACATAGTTGATTGTTGAATTCTTAAGGTTGTTAAGTTGGGTGACAGCAGGTTGAGAAACAGGGAAAGATATTCTTTGCACTGTTTGTTGTCTGGTGTTGACTCCTATATCTGTGTTCACCTGGGGGTTGATTAGTAGTTAGGTGTGTGAGGTGAACAAAGGATATTGGAATAAAGGTTGTTGTTTTAAACTATTATATCTTATTGCCAGTTACCAAAACTAAGATGATAAATTTTAAAATATTATTTTATTTAAATAGTACAACCTTCAGCTCATTAACTCAACTGTAATTTACAATATACAAGCATGACAAACCTCATTTTGTCTTATATAGACAAGTTCTTCTTCAGCCTGGGTCAATGGTTTTGGAGCCTTGGCTGAGGCTTGGTGTTTTTTGTAGCCATCCAAGTCTATGTCACTCTGCAAGGGTATTAATGTTGAAACAGATTTTTGGTTGTGGAGAGAAAGGGGTGTTAATGTTGAAAACTATTTTTAATTGGAAAATGTTACTGTTGATAAATATCATTGTTTGTAATATGTGAAATGTGGATATAATGAAATGAATTTGTTCTTTCAAATATTTATTTGAACTTGAAATAATTCCAAAAAAAGTTAGTTACTCCATAGAAAAAAGAATATGTTGACTATGATAAAATAATCATCAATGTCTCAAGTTGGTATTTATCAAAGATTATTCATATGTTAGTGACTTAATCTTGAATGCATAAAAAACATACTAGGACAGTGCCAAAAAGATCTTCCTTGATCTGAGATGACCCGAACTCCATCCTTAATGTTGCTTTTGTGGCAGCATACAACATCTTTTGCCTCACCTGCACAGGTTTGAGAAATAAATTGATATTTATTCTTATATTTTTTGTATTGAATATTTGTGAAAATCAAAAATCATACTATTCAAAAATTTTTGATATGTTTAAAGAATTCAAAATTTTGTAAATATGAAACGAACAGGAGAGAAGTCAGGTGAGTAGCTGATGAAGACCCACAAATACCCAAATGAAGATTTCTCATCCAAGCGCATCATGAAGTAGGCAGGCTTGTCCTTCTCCAAGCGAGGAAGTAACATGCTATCCCAATGTGAACATTGTATAGGAAAATAACTGATTGGTGTATTTGAAAGCATAAAATTTATTGCAAAATAAAATTTAAATTGAAAGGATATCATTTTCCCATGTAGACTTCACTTTTGAGCTATGTTCCAAAACTAATTGTTCTGTGTGAAAATAAAAATATATTCAAAAAATGTTTTTTTTTGGCAGAGAACTAGAGCTCACCATCGCGTATAGCAATTTGTACCAAACGAATATCTGCATTTTTGCAATTTCCTAGAAATGCCCTCAAATCATCGCAAGCTGGTAATAAACAGTGTTATAAATACATCACAAGTTTTCTTAAAGGATATGACTGAACTAAAGCAAAAAAACTGAGATAACCTTTAATGCCGGCTTGGTGTGACATCACCGGTAACGACAGCAAGATGAAATAAAAAATTAATAAAAACTTTCAAGCCAGCTAGATGTCTATCACTTTTACCAGCTCAAACACGGAAGAAACACCCATTCATTTTTTGAAAAGTAAATTTTATTTGAGCTAAAAAAAATTTGAAATTTTGGTTGAATTATTTTTATAAATTAAAAAATTTGTAATAGTAAAAAAAAAAGTGTTATCTTATTTGAGTTGCGGGTATTAGACTTCTGTTAATAAAGACTGTTTCAAGATGAAGTAGAATAGCTTGACAGAATTTCATGGAAACAAACAATAATAAACCCCATATTCATAAAGCTTCCGTAAAACAAACTTACATTCTTCATTGACCACATAAGAATGTAAGTTAATCTTGAGAAAAGCTTCGCGAAAATTTAGGTTAATAAATTTTTAGTTTTCGCTTTTCAGACAGTTTCCATTGCACTTGAAATTTTCTTTAAAGGCAATTTGAACTTTTTATCCACTTATACAAAATTTTAGAATTCTAGTTTTAAATGAGCCTAAATTTACGCTTCTATGAATGGCTTCAAGATATGGAATCAAGAAATGAAAGAATATTTTTAAATTATTGTAAGTTTTTAGATTTTCAAATGTCAATTTTCGTTTTGAAACAACTAAATAATTTCACGTAAAAGATCGTTGTTTTAATTACATGAGGATGAAACAACAACAGTTTTTCCATTAAATATTCTTTCAGAATTTTCAGTCAACTTTTAATAATTAAAAAAAAAATTATTTAAAAATTTATTTAAATTATTTTTATATTGAACTGTTGTTTCGAGCTTTTTTGACCCCTTCCTTTAACATTTTTTGCCTTTAGAAACTGAAAACTTGATTGCTAAAACATATTTTTCTTTAAGAATATCTTTTCAGTAGTTTCAGTTTTATACATTGAAATATGGAAATTCAAAGATATATTCATTTACGATAGAAACACAGTTTGATATCATTTACATGAAGCGATTTAAATCTTTGTGTATTTAACATTGTGTCAAGAACCAAAGTTTAATTTTGTAGGTTCTTGAGGGCTTTCAAAGTGACAAACCTTCTTTTTATTTGAAAGACAGACTAACATCAAAAACATTTAAATTACCAAAAAATAAATTAGGAGAAAATAAAAAATTTATCAGTTGAATCACTTTAAAGATCCGCACGTGGTCACACCTTAAAGGCAGGCTCACTGGCATGTACAAGTACACTTTCATACCTAACGAAAAATTAGTCATAAAGTCCCACATTTATGAAAAAGGATGTTTACCAAAACAATTGGAAGCTTTGGAATTTTTTAATTACTCATCAAAACAAATTCCAACTATATGCTCAAGTTTTCATAAAACTTTTATGATACAAACACTGTTTCATTCAATATCGTATCCGAAAAGCTTACTTGGTACTAAGTGTCGCTTTTATTGAAAATATTTCCATACATAATTACTATATATAATACGTCCCATTTTTTTTAATTTTATAGTTAATCGAAAAACCTAAAATTGTATTGGATACTTGAAAAAGTTTCTAAAAAACCTTCAGTATTATTTTGATACATTTTGTTTGAAGCTAATCTTACTCAAAAACTAAAACTTCACCAATTCAAATTTTAAAATCTATAAATGGAACTCAAGAAATTACAAATAATTAGAGCCCCATACATTTAAATAACATTATACAATTCATTGGTATCCTTTAAACAATTAGTGTGACTTTTCTCAACAACGCTTTATCTTTGAATTGATTTTATTCAAATCAATGGGTCGTTTTAAAATCGGAAAATAGTCTTACGCTTTAACAATTTCACAGCTCAACAATGCACACTGTTATCCAAAAAAATCTAATTATATTAAGAGTTAACTGCTTAAAGCTATAAATGCTTTGTTTTTAAAGTTATTTACAAAGATTCAACTTTTTTATAGAATGTATAAACACGAAAATTAATGCATTTTTAAGAACAAGAAGCTAGTTGTAGCATACATTATCAAGTAATTAATTTTTGAATAATTTTATATTCACCTAGTTTTTTATTAAACTGACCTTTATTTCTTAAAATACTTGTATGAAATTTAAAAACCATTATTAATCTTCAAATCTTAACCTAAGACCTTACACACAAAAAATCTTTCCAAATATTTCAATACTAATTATTATAAAACAAGATAATTATGTAGTGCAATTCTCAAAACACCTGTAAGGCTCACTGAATGTGTTTGAATGCTTATAGAAAAGCAATGAAAGAACGGTAGGTTACGAGCCTTTTATAGAAATTATTTGACATTTTACTTTATCTCTTTGATTTATATACAGTATTAACATATATGTTTTGAATTTCATAAAGCTTTGTTCCTTTAAAATGTTCGAAGCCATAACCATTAATCTTGTTTGAATGTACGTTTTAAATAAATAATTTTGTTCGGTTTTAGGTTGTTTGTATAGGGTGATATTAGAATTTTTTTTAATGCTGAAAATAAAATACTTTTGGATTGTAAATGAAAGGTGTTTTATCTAAACGATTCCTACAAACAGCAGGTATTGGGGTTCTATCGATATTTTTAAATCATTTCTGTAAATAAATCGTTGAAAACAGAAAAAAAAATTTTATAAACTTCATTATTTAAATCGAAAAACATATTTTTGAGTAAAGGTATTGAAATTAGTGAGAAATTCCCATGTTATATCTGTTAAAGGACCAGCTCTCTTATCATGAGTTTCTTCAACTCCTTCAAACAAAGTCAACCAGAAAACTACAGCAGTAATGCTCCATCGATTGACCACAGAAAAAGCAATTATTATCACAAAAATTATAGAAAAGAATTGAGAAATGTATATCACAATGGTAATTCGTTTTATAGTCATGATTATAACTACAAAATCAACCCCAGACCGCATAGTTATAACCCCGTTGCGCCAAGCCAAAGGAATGTTGCTGTGATGTTTAACCAAATTCCAAAAACAAACAATGAAAACAATTATTTATCTGAAAACCATTCTTCAAAGGCATATTTTGATGGCAGAAATTTGTTTGCAACAAGCCCTCATACCAAACAAGAAAGCCATCATGAAATACTTAGAAAAAATTATATAGCTAATAACTATATCAAAGCAAATGATAAAATAAAAAAACTCAATTATGAAGGACATTCATCAATTCCAAAAAATAATCATGGCAAAGGAATCACAAACGTTAACTACATAAACCATGATAATATGACTACTGTGCCAAACAACAAACTCAACTACAAAAATGGGTTTGTCCAAAAATACCACAACCAGAACGGCCACTCTACCCACGCTAAAATTCACTCCCCAACCAACACAGCAATTTCTTCCGTCAAAACAAAAAACAATTTTCATATGAGTCCTCTTGATAAAGCCCCTAAAGAGAAAATTACTATTTCACCAAACCAACACTTAATAAGTAACAATAACAGAAATCCTTTGATCAACCAGGCCATTGTAAACAAGCCTGTTATTGGTAAAAGCCGAAAAAACATTGGTAATTATGTGTTATCAAGCACTCTTGGTAAAGGAACGTTCGCGAAAGTGAAGCTAGCAACGCACGTTATCACAAACAAAAAGGTGACAGAGTTGAACGTTTTTACTTTTTTAATATGCATTTGGTAGTTAGAAATACACAATAAAGTATAAAGGAACAAGCATAATTTATTCATTAACTGAATTCACAAAGCTTTATGTAAGACAAGCTTACATTATAATGTGATCAAGATTTAAATCTTCATTATAACAAAGCTTTTTACTATTAATTAAATATCATCTTCAAATTACTTTATACTTATAATTTGATTATTTTACTACGTTCATCTTGAAAGTTTATGACGTAAACTTCTCCTTAGTAATGAGGTCCAAATTGTATACAAGAGATATAGCTTTTAAATACCAGAAAAAATTATTTTATCTGTTATTTTATCTAATTAAAAATATTTTTTTAAAATATGCATTCAGCTAGATCTAATCATGTGAGTTTGGTTATATTTTTAAAAACTCACCATTTTAATAAAAAATAAATTCAATTTAAATCTTTATTTTAAAACATACTAAATCAACATAATAATAACATAAAATGTTAAGTATAAATATGAAATATATATTTTTCATAGACATCATATCAATTTTTACATTTGTATATACTATAATATAAAATATAAATTATATAAAATAAAATATAAAACATATATAATTAAAAAAATAAAATATGTATTGTATAAAATAAAATATAAAATATATATATTATCAAATAAAATACATATTATATCAAATATTGAATCATTTGAAGCATGATCGTTTTTAACATTACCAAGAATCCATATAAAAATACATCAAGGTCGTGACTAGAATCATTCACAAACCCAAGTTGTTTTAAAATTTAATGCTACATGAGTTGACACGATCAATGTCATTGACTTCAATTATTTCAAATCATTAATGAGATATTCTTTATCATTAGTAGAAGTATTTTATATTAGTATTATCATTGATGGTAGTGCTACCGTTATTGTCTTATATAAATTGAAACCATCCTTATTGTTGTAGTAATATTATAGCTAATGCATACCGGTAAATATTAACAAACCTCGTTGAGTTATGCATAAGAAACACAGATCTCAAGGGATAACTGTAGGAACTGTGAAAAAAAGACAAAGATTATAAAACAAGTCATGAAGCCCTTCGTAACAAAAAACCTTACACTAGCTTTGTAACTTTTTTTAAAATAAAAATTTATGTTTTTCTTATTCAATCGTATCTTTTGGGCTATTCCACTTAATTTATTATTTAATTTCAATGGTGTCTTGAAGGCTTTTTAACTTCATCGTTGGGAACTCAGTTTACCTGACAATGTTTCATTATTATATAAATGGTTTATAAGCTTAAACAAACAAAAATTGATCCATTTGACAAATTTCAATGCAGCATATTCTTAACATTTATTTGAGGAGAATTACCAAAAAAATATTATAAAGTTATTGGAAAAATAATATCTTGATGGAATGAAATAATTCGGTGGAACTGCGTGGTTTATTTCAATGGAAGCTTCAAAACCAACCAAACAGGTTGCGATCAAGATTATAGACAAGCTACAGCTGGTCAAGTCTGACGTGATCAAGGTTATACAAACAGCATATTGTAAGCATAGGCAAAGTTGTTTAAATTAGTCTTTATAATTAACAAGAAATAAATTAGGAATATTTAAAACTTGATTTCCATTGTTAATCCTCATTATAGGTGTACAGAGAAATTGAAATCATGAAAAACTTGTCACACCCTAACATCGGTGAATAATCTATTATTAACCTCAATGTATTCTGTGGTGTTAATGATAATTCAAAATTAATCGTTTTTAATTCAAAACTTATTGACTATTAGATTCAAAAGTTAATCTTTAATCGATTTTAGTAGCATTGAGACTACAAAAAAATTGAATAGTTAAATCAAAAAAATTACAAAATACTGATTTGAATCATTTTTAAAAAATAATTAAACAGAACTTTTTACTTTTTACTGCCTAGACTTGTTAGAAAAACTGCTCAAGAAATCTATTATAAACGTCTTGAATGGTGTAGAACCGAGAAAATGTTAGCCCTACTATCAAGATAGTCAACTTCACTTCTAAAATCGCTAGCACAACTGAGACACAAGTTAACACCTTCAAAACGACAAACCAGTCATCATAAATAACAAAAATAATTATAAATAGCCACTGATTTTCTGTCCATAGCATCCTTAGACTAAGATTGGCTTGACAAACACGAATAAGCTCGCTATTTTTAGATTAGACAGTGAACAAACATTTCAGAAATTAATTTCTTGATTGCTTTGGTGGAAAAACACTACTTTAAAGAGTTTCATGTAGTATTTTATAATATAAAATTAAATATAATTTTCTCGTTAGAGTACTAATATAAGGATTTAGCGTGTGTTAAGATCTTTGTTTCGATTTTTGTTTATTCTTGCTGATAATTTTTTTAATATTATCTAAGTTACTTCAAATACTTTAAATTTTATTATTTATTTTTATTAATTATTATCATTACTATCATCATTATCGCCTCTGTTATTCATCGGTGTTATCGATAGTATATGGTTTCAGTATCATTTTTATAATGATTTTGTGAATTATTTGCCTAAAAAACTTAAATTTAAAAAATCAACTTAGTATCTTCATTAAAATAAGCTTTCGATATCCATTCAATGTTAATGTAACTATAATACTATTAAAGTTAAACTTCATTAAAATTACTCATTCCTTCTAATACCCTACCATCATTGCGTACCCTCAGTGACTCTTTTTGAAGTAATAGAAGAAAGTCCCATGATTTACATTGTAATGGAGTATGCAGAAAAAGGTTAGATTGAGTGGCATTATCACCATACTTGTTAAATATTTGATGTATGAGCTTTTATTTTTTTTAGCTAAGACTCTAAATACTGGCCAGATATCAGCCATTAGTAAATAATACATAATGGTCCTGTATTAGTCACCTGATGATGGTATATTGTATGTACCAAAGTAATTAGTTAAAAGACAATTTTAAAACTTTCCGCATTCCTTTTATATTTTTGAACTTTATTGATTATAAATTCAAATAAAAATGCAAATATTGTCATTTTCATTCGTATATTTATAGCTTTCTGAAATATTTACGAATTCAACTTAATAAGAAGTTAATTTTAAGATTATAACCGCATTAACTTCGAGAGTTATAACTGAAGATTAATTTGATTATGTGAGAAGATTTGCCTTTGAATAAACATATATATTTTTTCTTATTGTTTAATGCTCTTGCTATCACAATTATCTTCTATCGAGTTCTTAAGGGTGAGATTGTAAAGTTTTATGGCGATCCAATTAAGTTTAAAATACTTTTTTAGATCAAATTATGTTAAATATATCTCAGTCAACATTTATTTTATAAACATTTTTATTTATTTCTTTATGTACCTATAATCATTTGACTAGTTTTAATCTATAAATAGTTACTTTTATTTTTTCTACACTAATCAAGAATATAACTATAAATTTTATTTTTTTAAAATACGCTCCATGAAACTTAACCTGTAACATTATAAATAACCTAAGTTATTTTTTCCATGAGGTAGTTTCATTATGTAAATATATACAAACTAAACATTGCTAATAATGCAATTAATTACTAACGTAAAAATTTGATCTTTTTATAAGTTTCTACAATAGTTATCAAACCTCAAAATTAAACGAGAATTTAAATAACAAAAGCTAAAATTTTTTTTTCAAATATATTATTTTGAAAATTTTAACAAAGATTTTTTGTTATTCCAAATATTTTCTAATTCTTTTTTTTATATTATTTATAATATTGATTCAAAGCGCAATTCTCCGTTTGAAATAGAAAAACTCAACAGGAGAAATATTTGACTACATCGTCAACAGAGTCAAGTTAACTGAAGAAGATTCCAGACTCAAATTCAGACAAGTATGTTTGACAAACGAACACAAAAATGAAACTTAAAATATTTATGCTTATATTTTATTTTACCCCAAAAAGATTTAAGTAATAAATCGATTGTTCGTTTGTTCCATTTGAATATTTAAATCAATTTTAACATTTTTATATTTGCAAAACTTCTTTTTAAAATTAAAAATATACAATGCACGCATGTTAAGCTATTTCATAAGAATACGAAAACTTCGTGAGCTTAGCTTACATAATCTATTAATAAATTTAAACACTCCTTGTAAACGCATTTTGTACAAGTTCTAAGGAGTATAGTTAATGGTTTTTATAGTAAACTTTGTAAATTAGGTGGTATTTGATATATTTAAAATAATAAGAACGATTTTCACTAGAAAGTTTAAAGATACAAATTATTTCAGTTATTGTCAGCGGTAGAATACTGTCACCGAAATAACATAGTCCATCGAGATTTGAAGGTAGAACAACCATTGACGAAACGAAAAATGTTTTTTACTTCACTACATCATTCCTAATATTCTTCAAAAAATTGGATATTTCTGAACTATGAAATATACTTTATGTAACTTGATTAAAAAACTTTCATCCATTTATTAACTCAAACAAAAATCTTCAATACCCACTCGATACCATCATCAGATAACTCATCGCTCATATACTTTGCATTGAATCTCACAGGTAGAAAATTTATTGCTAGACGCTAAAGGCAAAGTGAAGATATGCGATTTTGGGTTCAGCAACCGCTTCAAGACTTCATTCTTTCTGGACACTTTCTGCGGCAGTCCTCCATATGCGGCCCCTGAACTGTTTAGAGGTTTGTGCGGGGTTTGTAAATAGTCTATATAATCTTTCTAACTTTTTTGAAATTTTCTGAATTTGAAACAAGTTAATTTTTTATTAGTTTACTGGTCCACTCACAAGTTTATATGTTGTTTTGATAACTCTACCAAGTTTATATCATATTTGAGTTTGATTCATAAAAACATTATTTGAAAAGTAACAATATACTCTCTATATGAAATGTTTCAAAAACGACAAAAAAGTAATTTTTTAAAACGTTGGAATAACACTATTCATTGTTATTTTAAATCTATAAAAATCAAAAAACCAAATTAATGATCTTTAAATGCTCAACAGGAGACAAGTACGAAGGTCCTGAAGTGGACGTGTGGAGTTTGGGAGTGGTTCTCTTCACCTTCCTTACTGGCACTCTGCCCTTTGATGGGAAAACCCTCCAGGTTGAGAATCTATTGGTTTAAAATGAATGTATTACCAACCCTAAAGTTTAATCACAAAAATTTTACGAAGAATTTCGTAAAATGAACCGAATTAGTCTCCTACAAAAAGAATTTAAATGGACAAATTTTATTAACTGACCAGCACGATGTTTTTCTTAAGTCAAACTAACATTATCGATTTTCTAAGGCTGACTTGAATCATCAAGTTTAGTTGTATTGAAAAGCTATTTTGGTTTATGTCGATGAGCTGTCAAATCAAATAATCATTTTTTTAAATAATTTCATTCAAAATCTGTGCTTTTATTATGTAAATCATATTTAAAATATGTGGAAAAAGATTTTTTTTAAAATTAAAATTTTCAAAAACCTTAGAAATATTTTAGTTTTGAAAAGGTTTTTTTTATTTTATATTGTTAACTCTATCATTCAAAAATATAATATTTTTAATTTAAAAACCAACTGAGTCACACAACCAATAAATTGTGACCAGAAACATTCCAAGACTCAAATGTAAAAGCTTATGTAAGCGTTGGGTAAAAAGGTGAAATAGTTCTATAAATATTCAGTGTATGCTTCACAAGCGTGAACTTTCACATCAAAATACAGAAAGTAATTTTTCCGACAGGAACTGAAAAAAAAAGTGTTGGATGGAAGATTCAAGACGCCTCATCATGTTAGTGTGCAGGCCGAGATTTTCTTGAGAAAGTTTCTGAAGTCCAAGCCTCAAGAAAGAATACGTCTGAATGTAAGTTTATGATCTTTCATCATATCTTATTTTAGGTTATGTATCATATATTATTGAAGGTTCTTATTATATATACATTGTATGAGTTTAAAAAACATATAAAAAGAATCACTTTTAAAAAAGAACTACAAACGCAACAATAACTTATCATTTTGAATTTTTTACATCTATACTTTTTTGATTCATTTAATTTATCTAAATATAAAAATATTACACACCAGCAAGCGTTATCAGATGAATGGTTAAACATGGGATTTCCTAACACAGCACGTTTCACATCTGATAATTCATCGAAAAGTATCAACGGAGCAGTAATTGGTCTGTTCTTTGGAATTTTAAATTGTTTTCTCGAAAAATCTTAACTTAATTTAAAAAAACATAAAATCTAATAAAAAGTGAAACTTATTTCCAATTTTCTAGCTAAAATGGAGAAAATGCGCTTTGACCCTAAAAAAGTTAGAGAAGCTGTTCTCAACAACACTTTCAACCACCTTCACGCCACATACAGTCTTCTCCTTGAAGATCAGCCTGTTGTAGAGCCCATCTTCTCCCATGTAATAACGCTTTTAGAGTTATCACAAAAAAAAATATTATATAATAATGAAAATCTTCAAATGTATATTTTCTATCACACCTTCAAGGTAATCCAAAAAAGACCTAGCAAAGAAGATTCTAGCAAAAAGGTCGAGAAAAACGAACCCTCTCAAGCTACAGCACCAACTGACCTTAATGAAAAAACTTCAGAAGAAATAATAAATAATGAGTTTGACAAGATACTCGCTTTGTTTCCGTCTCCGAGTGAAGAGCACAATGCTTCGAACGAGAATATTCCAGACTTTCTGCACTCCTCTCCTCAGCTTCCTCACCAACATCCCTCTGTCCAGAAGCCTTTAAAAATTCTAAATACCTCTGCCAATACATGTGAAACTCAGTTTGCAACACCTTCTCCTAAAATGTTTCACTCTTTCATCGATTCACCTCCACCAGCAAGCATATC
The DNA here is from genome assembly GCA_964035795.1 of Pterobdella sp. o SKG-2022. Classification (NCBI taxonomy): domain Eukaryota; kingdom Metazoa; phylum Annelida; class Clitellata; order Hirudinida; family Piscicolidae; genus Pterobdella; species Pterobdella occidentalis. Next base: position 25,894,156 of record OZ038321.1, on the reverse strand, counting down.
TCCACTCAAATCAACCTCTAGGTGCTCCGAGGAGAACGATACAAACCAAACAGATGGAAGTGTTTTATCTAATCAGTTTAATAACTCCACTGACACCATCACAAATGATAAAGTTGAGTTACAATTGGACATCACACAACTGCCTGTTTCGAAACTTCATTCAATGGACACTGACATCGGATGTCGAACATTACCAAAGTTGCAACCAAAAATTATCCAAGATACAGTAAAACGCACAGGTGAATTGAAAAATTTCTTTTTATGCAAAAATATAAAACATAAAAAGATTTTCATATTTTTACCAAACTGACAGATTCTTTAGAGTCAAAACCCATTATGAGAAGTAGTAGCTTTGGTGTTCAAGATAAGCCCTCTTCATATTCAACAGCTGCTCAAAACACCAAGCACCTCAATACTATAACGGTGTGATAAAATTTTTAACAGTGATATAAATTCAACAATTAATATAATTTATTGTTGTGAAAAATAAATTTACAATTATTTTTGAAAGAATTTCGAAGAAAAATCCAGTGGGAACCAATCATCAATCAACCGAAGCAAGAGCTTCAACCAAAACAATCCAGTTGTATCTTCTGCTTCTTATGGAACAGAATCAAAAGTTTGACATTTGAACTCTATGATTAAAAAAACGAAAATTATTGAAAGTATTCCATAAAATTGTAACTCGACAAAACCGAATCAAAACAAAGAGAAACACACCTCTTTAGATAGATAAATACCAAGATTTTAAATCCGGTTTAATCCTCAATATACTGAGAGGGGTCAGATTTATTCAGTTTAAAAAACACTTCTTGCAATTTTATAAACTCTTAATCTTCAATCTTCTTAGCAGAAGGATCATTTTATTTAAAAACCAACTTTTGATGCAATATTAAATTGCCTACTTTTCAATATAGAGATTTCCTGCACAAAAAAGCGAAAAAGTTCCAACGACCCAGCCAAAGTCCTCCTTCAAAGGCAGTGTCTCAAGGTTCTTCAATCCAGCCACTTTTACTAAACCTCCTCAAGCTCAACCCAAGTTATTATCCAAAAAATTCAAACTATTTCAACCAAGTATTAATTTAGGAAATATGCACTAGTTTTTTGTATTGATTTTATAATTTAATTTATATATTTTAAAGATTAATAATGTGTATTAACTATTAAATGTGAATGAATTATAACATGTAAATTTTAAATATGCTTTAATAATGACCTTTTTAAAAGTTTCAAATATATCGTATTGAATTCTATGTCTTAGGTCTATAAAAAAAACAAAAATTCAAAGTTCACTTAAGGATCTTTAAAACTTAGATTGATCTTAATCTTATTTTAAATTTTTGAAAAAAATTTGGAATTTTTTACATTTTGGAATTCTAAAACGTTATGGGAAAACAACTTTTTTCTTAATAACTACCTCTCATATCAGGTTCATATCAATCTACCATCAATTTTACTTGTGATGTTGATATTAGAATGCCAAAAAGCTTTGTTTTTAAACATGTGTTTAATTGTGATATTTTTGCTTAAGTTGGCTTTCAACTATCCATTAGTGAACGCCTAAAATATTGAAAAATGATTTATTGATCAACAAGCGAAGCTTCTCAATGCTAAGTTACATTATACCGTATTAATTATTTTCTAACACGTGGTTATACCTGTACAAAGTTTTGTAGTTTTAAGCGATAGATCCTTGTAAGCAGAAAAACTTCTTCAAAATTTTTTGTTTTAAAAAGCGAGTTTTAGATGAATTTATTGTTAAAAGAATTTTAGTTTTTGATAAGTAAAATCCTAGTTCGAACGATAATTAGTATTAAGTTGTACTTATCGTAAATTTCTCTTAAAACATAGAATGCTTTAAAACCGCCTCTTATTGAAGTTCAGAAAATCAAAAATAAATAAAATAAAAATAAAATGTCATTAAAAATGATCAAAATTAGGTTTATTATTTATATTTTCTAAAAAACAACATATACATAATTTCAATTACACCATCTTGCAGAAGAAGCAACAGCTTCACAACTCCTAAGATCGTAGTATCAAGTTCACCTCCAGCAAAGGAAGATCCCAAAACCCAAACAAAAAAGTGAAAATCCCATTGAATTTTCTTATTGTCTTTATATTTGGTATTTAGACTTTTATGTATCATAAAAGTTAACTTCAAACACTGCTTTCAGCTTGAAATCGCAAATTTTGACGTTTATATGTATAAAGAAAACTTCGATAAAAAAAATTTCAAAACTTATTTCACACTAATTAAAACTCCCAAGCAATCTACATTATATTTTAAAACAATAAAATCTCAGAGCAATAAAGAAGCAAATGAATGAGACTCAAAACGAGGTGCCCTCACAGACTAACAGGTTAAGAAATCTCTTCTCAAGCATTAAGAGGTCGTTCAACAACAAGGATCAGATCAGTACGAAGTGAGAAATATGAATAGGAACGATCGGTTCATATCTATATTGTAATGAAGTTTTTTGAGCTCTTGTGTTTTTTCGTTGTTTACCAAGTAAGAAGCATATCAGAACATTGTTGTTAGTTAACTTCTATTGAAAATTTTTGTTTCTTTTGCAATTATTTCCACAAATAACATTTAATTCAAGATTTTAGATCGAAAACTTGAAAAATATCTCAAAGATTAAATTTGATAGGAATAGCCCACACATACATACATATCCAAATGCTTCCCAAGGTATCGCCCGAGCGAAGAATCTTTTAAGAAAATGGAAACGAGGTTGGAAATTTTTTTTTGAATATTTTATGAGTATGAGAATCAGACATGGTTATTTGTTAAAAAAACACGGAGCTTTTCATAAAAAAATCTCAAATTAGCAAGGGATAACGTACGATTTTTTTTACAAAAAGCTTCGTGCTTTTGTTAAATAAATACTTCGTGTTTGTTTTTCATAAAAAACTTTCCACACTAACCTACTATATCAAAATATTTTAAAAACCTTATAATGATATATGAACCACATCTTGACATTATAGCCCCCTGGTTTCCCTGAATTACAACGAAGGAGCAGATATGGTCCTAACAACCAATGACAACTACAAAAAAAAGAATAACTTAATGAGTAAAAATAAAGACCATTTGGATTTGTTGAAAAACAGCGATACAATAAAAAATAGAATGAGTCATTATTATATAAGTGACATTGACCAAAACACAAATCAAGGCCGAAATATCATGAGAAAAAAGAACAGCGCAACGTTTTCAAGCGGAAGTTGCAAAAAAAACTTTTTAATGAGTTTTGATCAAATGGAAAAAAATGACTTGAACAACAACAACATCAAAAGGTCAAATAATAATATTGATAAAAAGACCAGCCGTAAAAGTGACATGTTTTTGGCAAGCACCTTGGACAGCAAAGAAAGCGATTTATTCAACAACACTGTATCGTTTCCATTGAGAGAAAACCCAGTAAAAAGGCTCCTTGCAAACATGTTCAAACGAAAGTCATGAAGTGTGGCTTTTTGTGCTAGATGTAAAACTAATTTGTATTATTTGCTTATCAATTTAGTTTGAAGCACTTTTAGAGCGTTTATATTAGTGTAGTATTATTTATTTGAATTTTTTGTTTAGCTTTATTCAATGTGAGATTATTTTTAATAATGTTAGTATTAAATTTAAAGTTGAAATATAATTTTGCAAATATCATCTAATGAAAGGTAAAATGATGAATTTATTTTGTTCATATATATGAAATTTAAACTTTAAAAATAAAGTCAAAACAACATGATTTTCCTACACTTTATCACCATGCATACGCTGCACCGAGTAACCTTCTATTTGGTTCAGACATAATCCAATCCCAAACTGGAATTCAACAAGGCGACCCTTTGAGGCCTTTACTTTTTGCCCTTGGTCTAAACAAAGTTGCCAGAAACGTATCTACACCATGAACATATGGTACCTTGATGACGCCAATCTGGAGGCTCTTTCGACTGTGTCAGAAAAAATTTCGACTTCATTATTCCTGCCTTGTCACGTATTGGTCTTTCTATCAACCCCGACAAATCGGAGATCATCAACATAGGTTGCACTCCTGATGAGTTCGAATTAGCAATAAGATGCATCAATGGCGTATTACCCAGTGTTCATGTCACCCACCCTGCCAATTTAAAAATTTTATGCTCACCGATACTTGAATCTGGTATTAAGGATACTTTTTCCAAAAAGCGGTCTATTCTTTCACAAATGTTCTCACGTCTATTGCTTATCGATTTTCATCCGGCTTTCTTTCTATTACGTAATTGTTTTTCCATACCTAAACTTTTATACATATTACGTTTTGCGCCTTGTTATGAGTCACCCGATGAATTGGGCAAAATTGACGGCATACTTCGTAAGTGTGCCGTTGATATATGTAATGTCCACTTTGTTGACACAGACTGGCGCATTGCTACCTTGCCTATTCGTTTTGGAGGTTTAGGTTTACGGTCAGTTTTTGATATTTCCAAGGTTGCATATTTGGCCTCTATGCACGCTACCCAAGGTTTAGTCAAAAACATTTTTTCAAACTTTTCCGAATCTCATTTTGACAATTCTTTGGCGGTTCGTGTGCAATCCTGGAATAAACGTAACTTTGTCTTACCTGAAACCAAATTTTCGCAACTTCAGTGGGATCGAATAAATTGTAAAATAGTTTCTGAAAACTTAAAAACGTCCCTCGACTAGCATCGTTTAGCTTGTTTTCTTGCGGCCTTTCAACCCCACACTGGTGCTTGGTTTACTGCACTTCCTGCTTCATCTTTAGACAACCTGCTTTCAAATGATTGTCTCCGTTACGCTGTGGCTTTCCGTACTGGCTCTAACGTGTGTCAAAATTTCACTTGTCGCTGTGGTGGAGAGGTTGATAAGTTTGGGCTGCATCCTCTTTCATGTGTTAAAAGCAGAGGTCGTCATTGTGCTTTAAACGACATTGTGTTTTGAGCTTTAAACGTCGCTGGCTTTAATTCAATCCTTGAGCCTTTCGGTCTCGACTTTGACGCTAGTAAAAGACCCGACGGCGTCACTGTTTTTCCGTATAAAAAAGGAAAGTCCTTGACTTGGGATGTCACTTGTACAGACACGTTTTCTGCCTCAGTATCTCTCAATTCGGCAGTCTCTCCAAGCTCTTCTGCTCGTAATGCGGAGATTTCAAAAATCGGCAAATACGCATTTCTTCAGCCCCGTTATTTGTTCACTCCTGTAGCGGTTGAGACTTCTGGGGTTTTTGGTCCAGTCACTAAAAGTTTCTTACTAGAGCTGGGCAACAAAATGAAGGAACGTACCTCTGTCAATCTGGAGACAAGTTAGCTTTTTCAACGCTTGTCAGAGGTAACTACCTGAGCCTTAGCATGTCCTGCAAGGCACATGAAGACGCAACCATGAAGGTGTGAATCAGTTTTAGTGAATATTGCCTGAAGATTGACACAGCTTCTACAAGAATTGAAATCTACACTTATTATTTTGTTAAATATTTCTTTTATTGATAGTTTTTTTCAAACTTATTGTTGAATAAATGCAAGTTTTTTTTAAAAAAAAACATGATTTTCATTTTAAAATTATCCAAAAAACACGATATAATTTATTCGTGGAAAATTTTAGGAAAAAGTTTCATGGTGTTTTCTTTGATGATATTTGCCACCACACCTGCATCCAATTTGCGACATTTAGCCAAGAACTCGAGCGACAAGAGGATATTTTTTGGGTCATTTCTAACCTTAAATAATCATATGACAGTATTTTATATTGAGACATAAAAAATGACTTTCTATTATAACTAATAAAATTTAAATATAAAATATAATCTGTTAAAGACATCGTATTCATCATTTTATTTAACAATGCTCAATGTCAAAATGAATATATGTGATAAAACTGCATACTTTGAAGTTAAAATGAAAAAATTTGATATATTTCACCATTTTTTCAGGCCCCAGAGCAGGACAGTCCGTCTCCAAAAGAATGCGATCGATCGGAACTGCCTCAAAAATCTTCTGCTTCTGGGTTGAAAAAGGTGATGCCTACACAACCAAGCATTCAAAAATACTCATAAAACAACGAAAACACTTATAATCATCATCATAATTGTTTTATGTCCGTTTCTATGCTAGTAAGGGTTGGACGTAGAAAATAACCATTATCTAAATGAAACAGCCTCAAACCAATTGACATACCTGCTCACTCCTGACGACACAAGGAGGAATTGAAAAGAAATAACCAGCTTGTACGGCTTCTAAAGCCACCGAAACCCTGCAAGATTTGGTATATATTTGACGACAAGGTGAAACATTTTTAGATAAAATATTTTCATAAAAACAAAATAAAATATAATTTAATGTAATATTTTTAATCTTTAACGTCAATTTATGAAAAGATTTAGTACATGTACAAGGCAAAAACAGCTAGAGTTTTCTGATTGTTGGTATTGCTTATAAGTACATTAAGATGTCTCTAAAAAGTTAAATGTAATATTTCATATCATATAAAAAAAATACACCATATTATAATACAATGTCATATTTAAAAATATAGTTTAATATAATAATTTTATATATAACAAACCATGAGAAAATATCATAATATAAAATCTACCATTGACCTGCCATCGAAGGCGTGCAGAAGAGCTTTATCGACGTTGTTCTCCTTCAACAGCTTCACCACGGGTCTGCCTGCTGACCTCGAATGCACGTTCCTGAAGAGATTTCAAGATTTTTTCACTGTTTCAAAGTTCTATTCATGCCATTCTATTCTTTCGCATTAGTTATCGTACTATGAGTTTGAAATTTTTTCAGCTTGATTACTTTGTTTGATAATTGAAATTTAATAAATTGTTGTTTTAACAATAAAGGCAATATTATTTTGTTAAAAAAATTTTGATAGTGGTGACCCAAGCCTTGAATCATACTTGGACTGATTACGGGCATGCCAACACTACTACTAGTTCTCTCAAATTTACCGATGACAAAATAATAAGATACATCTAATCCCACCATCATGAGAATAAATAAAGATGATAATGAAAAAAATGACAAATCAATATTATATAAATGAAATTCAAGCATTTATATATAGAATATACTGTATTTATTTATTTAACTGGTATATAAATATGTCATACTACGTCATACTCACAAAGGCAAATTTAATCGTTCGGCAATTCTCATCTTGGAGTTTTGAAAAGTCGATTAATTTGCAATCCCAAGTGAACAAGAATTAAAAGACTGCACCAACTTGCTCGACGAAAACAAATTTTTGGTGTTCTTTATGGTCAGGCAACTTGCAATACCTTGGCGTAAAATCCAATCCAACCTTTAAAAGTGATCCATTTATACAATGCATTATATATGTCATGTAAGATTGTTGGTTAGATTGTCTCAATCATAGGGGTATATTAAACAAACAGTAGAATACATGGGAGGTATTTGATGCCAACATGATTTAACTAAAATAAAAGGTTTATTATAATTAAAATTACGGATAAGATTATAGTGACATTAACTTCAGGAGTTTTTAGGCCACATAATTATTATACGAAAAAGACTATAGGAAATAGAAAATTTAAATGATACTAGAATAAATTGATAATTAAAAAAACCTTTGGAAAAATACTAACTTCACCCACACAGACCATCTCATGTGAATATTTATCTATCAATTGTATCACATCCCCCAAATCATCTTTCCTTACTGATCTCTCTATGCCATCTGTTTTCTAAGATTGGAATTTTCAATGAAAAGTGGACCTTCAAAAAAAAAAATATTTTTATGAAGTTTTATTTAAGCAATAATTTGAATAAAATTGAATAATATCAATTTTCATAAAAATCTTGTTTTTTCTGTTCGCATGGAGCGATCATAAAACATTCAATTCTAATCACCTATTCAAACCATATAACATGTTGTGATATATTTAAACATTAATAAATTTAATAGCATAATTAAATCCTATTAAAGTAATAAAAAAATTTAAATCTATTGAATGGAGTGATATGCTTAAAGACTATTGAAGATTAAACACATACACCTGTACAGGGTGTAAGCCAAATCCATAGTGGATGAAGTTGGGATATCTTCAAGGTGAATAACATTTTAACATCAATATTTTCTTGGGCAATAAAAAAGTGATAAAATAGCTTGGTTAACACAAACATAATATATTATACAGTGAATTGAACAATATTACACTGGGTAATGTGAGTTGAATTTGAAAGAGTTCTCTACCAATTTTACCAATAAAATTTTATTTCTTATAATAAAACAACATCTGAAAAACTTATAAATTTTTCAAAATTTTTTAATAAATACTTATGAAAAAAGAGATAATAATTTAAATAATTTATGAAATATAATATTAAAATGTTAATAACTTTTTGGTCAATTGGATGATGTCTTGGAAATCTGAAGGAAACTCCATCACTGTAACCATCCCTGATACTCCGACCTTTAAAATACTTATATGTGAGTGCATTGCTAAATACCTAATTAAAATTATGTATATAATAGCAAAAATGAAATAATTATTTGAAGCTCTATTTTTTTGGAGTTTGTTTCATGGATATTTCATCAATTAAAAATCATTATTAAAAATATAAATTAGAAAGATTGTTTTAATAAAAAATAAATTATCATTTGAAATTAAACTATGAAATTAAATATTTAAACATACCTCTTTGGATGCTTTTATTGCTTCATCTCTGTCCTTTAAATCATTCAAAAATTTTTAGTGTTGAAAATAACAGTTTTTAACTCTTTTTTACATATATCTAAGTTGATAAAATTTCTAAACGTAAAAACTATTAGTTCGTTACTTTCTTTTATTTTTCTCATTCTTGAAAAAAATTTTCTTTTACTTTTAATTGAAATTTTCTACCTCAACTCTATAAACCATATTCTATTTACTTTATCTTTATCGAAAACCTTATAAATTTATTCTAAGCAAAAACAAAGCGCCTTTGGCATCTAGGATGAATTAATATATTTACTACTTTAAAACTTACTTAAAGTCATATAAAAAAATTAGATATACCTTTTCAAATTCTTCAGCATAAAGATGGTTATGGCAATCATACAAAGCATATGTGCTCATGATTTTTAATAAACTTTTCAATCATTCCGTGATGAAAAGTGGAAGTATAAATAGAAAAATTTCTATTTCAAGTAATATTAATTACTGAATATTTTCGAGTTCGCTATTGATTGAAAAAATCAGTTTCAATTAAATTAATAGTTTGGACTAGTTACTGAAATTTACATTAAAATTGGTTCTTTAGCCTGGCTTTTTGCAGCATGATTATAAAAAAATATTCGTATGAAAGCCCAAAAAATTCTATTTTTTTAAACTTCATACTTTATAGTATTCATAATGTTCAATCTTGGTTTAAAGCTTAATCAAAATTAATGAACAAATTGGCCTGTAACGAGGGGCAATAATAAATCTAGACCTACATCCACATTCTACAAAGATGCAAGCTTTCATTACATTACTTGTCCGGGCGAACTCAATCAATTATCTGAGAAGGTATTGTTCAATGATTGTTGATTTGGCAGCTTTCTAAGTCAGTGATTGTAAGATTTATCTTCTGGTCTGAAAAATGACGCAACAAGTTCATTACATACTTATACATTGGAAACCGTTGATGATGAAATAGAAAATATATTAAAAAGCTTTGTCTTAATAAAAAATTCAAATATTATCGTGTTTTTATGATTCAATGAAAACAAAAAGTTTTATCAATTTAATTTAACAAAAACACTTATTAAACAAACACAACTACTTAACAAAACGATGCATAATGCTTTTGAAGAACATGATAAATTGAGTTTTTTTCGGTTACTAGACAAAAAGAAAACTTCCTCTATTTTGCAAAAGATAAAGCTTAAATTTTCAATTTCGATGTAAATTACAGTGAAGAATTAGTTGATTATCATTATGAGTCACTAAAAACCGATTAGTTTTTTAATTCAAATATAGATAAAATCACTTTTATAGATGTTTTCATTAAACGTCATGAGAATCTCGAAAACTTTTAAATGTTCAAAATATAATTTATGAATATAAAAACAAAATTTTCTCTTGACCAGCAGTTTTTATTCCGATGTGGTTTTCGCTCATTCTAATTTCTCTCTTGACGTACTCTGAAGGTGCACGAGCAATAATCTTTGATTATCAAGTATATTCACCAAACTATTGTAATAAAATACTATTTGAAGGAGAAAATAAAGGCCAGAATTTAGATCAGACTAAGCAGGTGTATGAGAATGACGAAAGTGCAGGTGATGAAGTTTCGCACAAAATATTTTTCATTATCGAAACATATCCAATTCATAGATATATTGGAAACAATGTGGCTAATAATATTAGCAACTGCGTGTTTTCTCACAGGAATTTGGCTTTTAGGGTGAGTTATTTTGTATAATTGATTTTGAAAATTAGTTATCAGTATTGAATGCCTTATATAGTGTGCACTGTTCAAACAAGGTTTGCTTCAAAAACTTTAAAAAAGTTTGAAGAATCAATAATAAAATTTGCGTTGGTTTGAGGAAGTATTGTATGTTCAGTATATTACAGATTATAAAAGCTTTCCTCCTTATGCGATCAAACAAATAGTGACTTCATACCATTTAGCACTGCCGATGCCTTGACTATTTCTTCAGTTCTTTCCAGGCTCAACTAATGCAGCTCCTAGCTTTGCAAACTCCCAAACTTTTTTGTTTCCAAGTTGCTATCTTTTCAAAAATGTGCTGCCAAAATTGTTCTTCAGACTGATTACCATTCTTCATCTCGTGCTTGCCTCGATAGCCTCTTTTGGTTGCGGTTGTACTAACAGCTCATTTCAAGTTGCTGGGACCCACCGTTAATATTCTATATTTCAACCAGCCGGCTTATTCATGTAAGCTTTTTCTATCAGACAGTCACATGAGTCTTTCAAGTCAAAAAGCGTTTTTTTGGAATATCAAAATTTAATATTATAAAGAACAGCCAATTATAAAATTTTTTAAATTTAAAAACTCAGAATTATTAAATTTTTACATTATTGTTAATTCCTTCATGAATCATTGGTTTCAGGGGTTTGAATCATTTGGTCGTGTTATTATCGTTGGTGAGTTCACATTTTCATACTTGCGAAAGTTGCAGGCAACTTTGCGTTAGGTGTAAAACACGTACAGAACTGGACGTTTCATGTGCATATATGTACCACTATGTCTACGCTCAAGAAGACTGTTCAGAGTCTATCTTGTCTAATTTCCTCATTATTTATAGACCGTATCTCATATACTTTCCAAAATTAACAGTTTTTTTAAATTTTTAGAATTTTATGTTATTAAAAAACTTTTTTCATCTAAAATTCAAAAAAATATTTTTTGAGAAAATAAGTCTGGTGCATTAGGGTATGTTTCATCAAGCAAAGACCGGTCTTCTAAAAATTTTAAACGCATTTATATATACGCAACCCTCTTTCATAGTTCTTCGACTACGCAAGCCCCTCTGCAGCAAACCCGGTTTGGAACTCTGCGCTTTACAAATAAATTAATAATGCTATTTTTTGCAGATTGTCATTTCTATTGATTCAAAAGAAAAAAAAATTAAGCGAAATCATTTCGAATTTCGAAAACGAAGAGGAAGCTGAAAACAGAGTAGCAATCCTTGAATCTAAAAAAATAAAAAATTTATCAACTACGGTGAAACCTTCAGTCTCAGTTGAGGAGATGAAAGATCCAGAAATTCCTAAAGAGAAGATTGAAGCATTCTCTGTGAAACAAGTAGAAGAGAAAAAAACAGCTAATAAAAAGAAAAATGAAAAAAGAGAGATACTAATAAGAAAAAAAATAAAAAAAAATTTTTTTAAAAAAAGTAGAAAAAAATAAAAAAAAATAAATGAGCCAAAGAAACAAGATATTTCGGAAAAAATAAATGGGAAAGAAACAACTTTAGTATCAGCGAACAACGACAGAGTTTGAAGAACATTAACTAAATAATGATTTTACACTAGCCACAATCGAACGAGTATATTTAGAAACAAAAATAAATTTTGTGAAAATGTAACGAGTATATTTAGGAACAAAAATAAATTTTATGAAAATGTAATTTAGTTAACTACTAGCTTTGTATCTTAATAAAATTTACTATGTTTCATTAACTAAATAGTTCCATGCAAATGCATAAAAACCAAAAAATAGCTTAAATAGGTTTTTTTTGGTGGGTGTTGGATCGGCAGCTTTATAATTGAAATTTTTTAGTTTGTCGTTCAAGCCTCGACAATATTATTTGTGGTTACTCAGAAAACATTGAAATATAATTTAAAAATCAATCCATTTATTTTAAAAAACAACAAAATTGTTTCAAAAATGAAATTTTTTAAATTGTTAACCTAAAACACTTATTTCAGCCTATCTTGCTTCTTTTTTTTCTTCAACTCGAATTTTCTGATCAATTCCTGAATCCTAAGGTCGTTTTTGACACCATAGTACTTTTCACCATCGTTGTAATCTTCAACGCCATTTGTTTCAGTGGCTTCATTTGCTGATTTCTCAACATTTTCTTTATCTTTCAAATTCTTGAAGACGTCAATAAACTTATCGTTTTGCATTTTTACTTTGGAGTCTATTGAAGGTTCAATGTAGAAATCTGAATCTGAACAGTTATCTTCATAAGTCTGGCTTGTTTTGACAAGTATTTCTATAATTAAAGCTGAGATAAGAACGAGAAGCAATAGAGATAAAAGGATAAGTATAATAATGAGCAAAATTTTTTGAGGTGAAACTTTTGGTTGCATATTTGGCATAATCCAATTTTCCAGTGCTTTGTGGAGGCTTAAAACCCTGAAAAATAAATTTAAAACTTGAATATCTTGCTTACAAAATTGTTTTTATACAAAATCAAAACATATAGAAACTAGAAAGAAATTATCTTCTAATAATTATTGAAATCGGAAGTCTCCTACAATATTAAGTTATCAGTCGTTAACAACCAACTGAAAATAATAATCAAAAATTATAATTACTTTTAATTACCAAAATAATAACACATAAAAGAATATCTACTACTAAATCAAACATATAAATAAAAACAAAAAATTTTAAACCTAATAATCTAAGTAACTTGTTTCTGGCAACCCTCAAAAGTAGTACCAAAAGTATATTTTTTATTCCAACAATAATTCTCAAACAAACTGCCCACAATGGTTTTTATACGCAACTCAGGCTCTTACACAACCACACATAATCTTCTCATAATGGACACATTGTCTTGAACACTCTCCATGCAAAGTTTGGTCTCACGTGAAAGGCTATGAAAATGATGATACATATGTATTTTTATAATGAAACATATAAAGAATATAACAGGGATATAACGATTGGTTTATTTGGAACATACTCATCAATCCATTTTGGATAAAATGAAAAGCTTTCAGATTCAAGTATATTTTTCAGCTTGATGAAAAATCATATTTCATGTAAGGGCTTAAAAGTTAAAATGGACAAAAAATAAATGAACTCGAAATAAAGATAAAAATTGTTGGCCTTCAACGAAGATATTACGCGAATTTTTTAAATGACTTAGAATATAGTACTTGCGAAAATCACAAGAACATAGATAGAAAAAAAGTATTGCAGAGCTTAGTTGTATAAAGATGTAATGAAAGAGTTGGTCACACTGTCTTTTGTTGCTTAATTGCCCTGATCGTCTAGACGGTCTTCTCTGGTTATGGCTTTGATATTTAAATAAGATATACTCAAAGTTTGCGTTGTTTTGGGGTTTTGAACAATTAGAAAGAATAAATGAGATATTTTGTCAAAAGAATTAAATTTTACCGAATTTTCTGATTATTTAGTGGAAAATTTTAAAAATTTGATAGTTTGGATATAATATTTATGTGAATAGAAATTGTAATGACGAACTACAATTTAATTTTCGATGTTTTCTCCAAGAGTTAACCTAAAGCAACTATTACGAAAGAGCATATTTTTAATATTAAACGTAAAATAAATTTGAAAACATCTGAACTTGAAATATCATTAAGATTCATAAATTGAAATGTTTATGACGCAAAATTGTTGTAATACTAGGCGCCACCAAACTGAGCCGACAGATTGCAGAGTTGAAATCAATTTTAAAGTAATAATGCCAAACTAATAGATTAAAATTAAATAATGACACTACATTATGGGATAGCGAAAACAGTTTTGATAAAAAATGACTATCTCTAAATTCACAAAAAAAATCATTTTTTTTTAATTTGAATAAAATTCGTGTACGTCGCCGGCACCAGCTGACCAGCACCTAACTTTCCCAAGCATCGTATTGAAAGCCATATAAACATGAGTTTTTTGAAGTTGAATTTAATTTTTTGCAATTTATTCATACAATTTCATCATAAAATTCACGATATGTTAAGGTTTTGAAAAGGTTTATTGTAAAATAAATGGTTGTTTTTATAATGGAATTGAAATTTAAAGAGTTTTCAACAAAAGCTTTGTATCATAATAAAATTATTAGCGTTCTTAAATATATTTCTTTCAATGTGGCTGGTGAAAGTCCATCAAAATTGAAAGTATAAATTAATCACAAAAAATAAATTAAAAGAGAAAAATAAAAATAATTGTTCAAGTACTCTTACTGTTGTTTTTAATGCTGCGACAAGTTAGAACTAAATGTAGCACGATTAGTTTACGATGTGCCAAAAGCTAATAAGCTATTTGTATATTCAAATGAAGCTTCAATGTTTGTACATTTTACTGTTATTTAAATTTATATTTGAAAAACATGTTTAAACTTAAAAAGGTGCTTTACAAAATTTTTCACAATTATTTTAATAAAAAACTGCAACGTTTTTAGCCATATCACGTTTTTAACATCAGTTCTCTTACGATCCTCAAGTTAAGCAACGTCTAGCCGGTTAGTACTTGGATGGGTGACCGCCTGAGAATACCAGGTAATCTTAAAGTTTTATAGCCACAGATTGTTTTGGTAATGCGTCGGAAAGTGCAGTATATTAAGCAAAGATTGCTTAGCAAAAACCTGCAAAACTTTGCGAAAGAGAAAGTTTTCTGGAAACAAGCTGAGATAGAAGGTGGTGAAAAAGTGTGTAGGAATGATACAGTGAATAATGATAAAAAATTCATACGCTCTTGAAAACTTTAACGATTTAAGTCACTTTATGATTTTTTCCAAAAGCCACAATAAAAAGAATATAATTTCAAAACACTGGTTAGTTTATTAAGATGCGAAGGTTTTCGTTATCAACATAACATTTTCAAGTATGAAAAAAAGTATAGTACTGTTTCTCTTTCTTGAAAATGTTACGTTGATAACGAAAAGCTTAGTATCTTAATAAACTAACTAGTGTTCTGAAATTATATTCACTAAGTCACTTTAGTTAAACTCGTTTTTATTTTTTGGGTCAAAGTTTTTTGAAAACTTGAATATAAGAAATAAAAATTTAGTTGAAAAACAATATTTGTTTGTTGACTCCTATAATTTAAAATCTATGGAAGTCTTTTATAAGATATGCTTCTATCGATGAACAAAGGCATTGACAAGCATTTTATTTAATAAATTTTTAAAAAGTTTATTCAAAATAAATTAAAATCAAATAAAAATTAACTATACATCATAAGTTTGTACACTTGAAAGTGATTTCAAATCACGAAAGTTTTATATTAATCAGTTTATTAAAGTGTTTGATTTCAATTGTTTTCATATAAAGCAAGTTCAGTTAGTATTTAAAATACATATGATGGTTGTATATATCAGTGGGTAAGTAAGCTTGAAACAGGCTTCGTGTGCACTAATAGTCCTGTATGATTTATAACTTGCAGTAGGTCAGACCATTGAAATGTTCCTTAGCACTTATAACTATTAAATTTTAGTGGATAAAATAAGCCAACTAGTGACAGGAAGTCTACATATGATCTCAAGCACTGAAATTCAGTTTTGGCAAATTTAATAAACAATAGTTCAATGATGAATTTTGTGAAGTTTTTTTAAATTTATATTAACCGATGTAACTATACTTTCTTCAACTTTCTATGCATGTGTACAAGTTTGGTCGTCTCCTTTGTTGCTCATGCAGAAGCATGAAGAGTCGAAAGTTTAAAATACAGTGAAAGTTAATAAGTTTCAAAAGATTCAAATAGAAGCTCTTTCGAATAAGAAATAAGATTCCATATGTATTTCAAATACGAAGGGCTTGGATATTTTAAAATTAGATTTGCGTTGAGGTAATTGTATAACAATCGCTAAGATTTGGCTTTGAGAATTTAATTAATTATATTTTGTATTGTCCATACTAAACTAATATTTTAATTATATTGAACATTTATTCAGAACTTAAAAAATTAATATTGTGTTGAACAGTTATTTTTGTGAAATGACAGCTATAAAAAAAATTTATGCACAAAACTTTCGAATTTTTTCGGAAAGCATTTACAATTGAAAATTAATAATTCAACCTCATTGTTCAGTACAACTCAAACTGTTCGCCAAATTGAATATACACACAAAACATTCTACGAATTAAGCGCTTGGAAATACCTGGTTGCCTAGCAATATAATGCGTGTTGCTAGAAAAACTTCTTTAGTATTAAGATTTACAGAGTTTTGTTGAAATGTTATTTTGATAGTCAATTTTTTGAATTGTAAGCAGATTCAAATGTTAGTTTTCATTAGTTTTAACTGAAAGTTTATTTTTAACAATGGACGGAGACTATGCAAAAGCCGGTAACACATGACCAATCTTGTAATTTTGAAATTAAATCTAATGATTTTGTTGAAATTGATTTCGAAATTTTAAGTATTAAAAATGTTGCTTTCCATAATTAGAATTTTTTACTCGCAGATTCTGTAAGATATATAACTAAGAAGCTGATCTTGAAATTATCGGGTAAAACTGACTTGGAAGACATAACTTCTTTAAAGCTAACTTTGAAAAATGGCAAGATTAAAGTGAGTTCATGTTTAAACACTTGTGTATGGAATATTCCTCAAAAGATGTCAAGTTTTCTCTAGTTTATAAATAAGTTTCCTGTCTATGAAGTATTTTTTATTTTATTTGGACAGGTTATCGACTTTATAATCTTGATATTGCCACACCTTTTAATCAAAAATTTTCATAAATGAAAAAATAAATGTATGAAAAAACGTGGAATTTTTCAAATATTAAACGTTAATAACAATATGGTTCGTTTGTGAATAAGTTGTTTCAAAGTGATGATAATAATGATGATGATGATAAAAGCGTTGTCAGCAGTGTGTCTCTTGGTCTTCCTCTGAAGGTCTTCTTATTCTTGGTTTCTTCGTCCAATTGTTGCAGACAGAATTTCAGACATGACTTTGATGGAGCTTCATCATCTTGCTGGAATACGAGTGCTAAGAACTTTTCTCGTCTTTTTTCCATAGTTTTTCTCAATGGTATGCTCTGAATTGTTGAATACAGTCTTGTATTGCTTATATGTCTTGGATGGTAGATGTTTAACATTAGTCCAAGTTGTTTTTGATAAAAGGCATCTATTTTATTCCACTGGGTCTTGGACATATCCCAGGAATTTCCATTGTATGTCAAGATCGGTAAAATCATGGCGTTGTATACTTGTAAGTTTTTTTTTTTTTTTAGTTTTTGGGGCCACAATTTTGACAGCTTAAAGAACGCTGCATTAGCAATTGATTTCCTTCTTGTTAGATCTTGTTCTTCGCCAATAAAACTTCCGAGGTTTTTGTTTTAAGCCATGTAGACTCATTGGTGCCTCCATTCTTTAGGGTTTTTACTGTTTTTGAGGGATTGACGTGGAGATTCCAAATGTTGAGTGGTCTATAGATGATCTCTTCACACCGCTCTGCATCTTCCTTAGATCTGAAAATAAAATTTAGATCATCTGCGTACAGGTACCCAAAATAAGTTTGTTTTCTTTTGGCAGTTTACTCCTCACATCCCTCAGTGCTGCTTCTAGGTAAGTTATAAATAGTATTGGTGACATTGAGTATCCATGAGGTGAGCCGATTTACGTTGTAATCTTTATTTGTGTGATCTCAAACCCAATTGTTACCATTGTTTTCTCAATTAGTTCATTTCATTTTCACAATCTGGATTCCTACCTTAGTTTCAAACATTAAAATTTATTTTCAAGCCTCAATTTTTCTATCGAAAATGCATCATAACTTCATCATTTTGAATTTTAGAACAATTAAAATTTTCTGTTTAAATCCAGATATGCTTTTAAAAATTGATTTATTTTACAGTTCATTGAAAATTTGGATAAATTAAAACGCTTACAAAAGTTAAGCCTGGACGGAAACATTATAGAAAAAGCAAGTTTATAATATTTTGAACTTCATTGGTTAAAATTTATTCCACATACTATTATCAAAAATACTAACATACTGACTATTGTATTTTTTTACAAATTTAACATAAGAAATACTGGTAACAAAAAACTGCGTTTCAAAAATAGAATTGTCCAGTATATTTCAAAATTGATGAATCATCGTTTGGAGGATTTCCTGTACAATTAAAAATTTAAGTAGTACACATAATAAAAAGGAAAACAATAACAACAATAATAATAACAGGAATAATAATAAAAATAATAATAACAATAATAATTATAAGAGGAATAATAATAGTCTTTAATAATTTAATAGGAAGTGAGCTTAAGCTTAGGATCCACTCCTAATATTAGTTGATTATAAATACCTAGCCAAATACGGAAGTCTTCTAATGTTTAGAAAATTCTTCATTGGGCATTCGTTTTCATAAGGATTTCATGAGAAATTGAAAGCTTTTGAGTTACTGAAAGTTTATGAACTATCGTTTGTATTCAATAGTGAAAACAAGAACAATTATGTTTAAAATCGACTTTTGTGTAAGCTGCAAACAATTCGAGAACTTCATAATATAATTTCAAACAGGTCGAGAATGTTTCCCATTTGAGAAACCTTCGTGAACTAAACATCCGCAACAACCTTCTGAATCAAATCAGTCAAATTTCTAGTTTGACTAACCTTCAAATCCTCAGACTGTCTCACAATCAACTACACCATTTGCCTCCTTCTCTGGCTACCAACCTCAAGCAACTCAAAATTTTTGATGTGTCTCACAATCTTCTTAACGATGTAAGTTTAAATTTTTTAATAGTTTAATGTTATTTATGAAATTTCTTTATCAAGTGTTTGATACTTTGTTTTATTATCAAGTGATTCATACTATAATGTTAATATATTAGTTAGTAATTTAGATAGACTGTCAAAAATAAATAATGTTTTGTATAACAATTCAAAGCGATTAAGCTCACATTGTTAACTTCTCGACAAAAACATAAAGTACCTAATGATTTTACACTTGCCAAAATCAAACGAGTATATTTAGAAACACAAATAAATTTTATTGAGATACAAAGCTCTTCGTTAACTAAGTAACATTTTCAAGGATACTAGTTAAAAATGTTACTAGTTAACGAAAAGCTTTGTATTTCAATAAAATTTATTTGCGTTTTTTAACATACTTGCATAAAGTACCTAACTAATTTGGACGTCATTGTTTTAAATTTTAAAAAATCATATAAAGGTTTTCAAAAGAACACATATCCAATTGTTTTTTTCTATTTGAATATTATATCTAAATAAACATCGGTCAAATATTATGCTCAGTTGAATATATATATTATAAACATCAGTTAAATATTTTCAGTTAGGAGAGTTGAGTGGTTTGAGAAACTTAACAAACCTGGTAGAATTTGATGTGAATGTGAACCCAGTGATTGAAAACAAACATTACAGAAGTTTTTTAATATTTCATTTAAGAAGTTTAACTACATTGGGCGGGGTTGAGATTAGCGATGAAGAAAGACTTGAAGCAAATGAAAGATTTAACATCGGTAGGTTGAAGCTTGATTTAAAATAGTTTCAAAATTTTCAATTCTTCGAATCAAACATAAATATTAAAATAATAATTTTTAAGGAGTTTATTTCATTCCACGAAGCTCTTCGTAAAATGAACTTACATTATCAAATGGAGGTACAAATATATATAATTATTTGTACCTCCATTTGATAATGTAAGTTCATTTTACGAAAAGCTTCGTGGAATAAAATAAACTCTTAAAAGTTTTTTCATTAGAACATTTATATAAAATTTTTAAAATATTTGAACACTTTTCATTTATGATGTTTGAGTTTAATCATAACAATCACATGAAACAGAGGAAGTGAAAAGATTGGCAAAACTTGTTGAACAAAAAGAAAAGGAATATGACGGGTTAGCTAGGACAGAAGAAAGCCATAAAAAAGAGATTGAAGCTGCTAATGCAGACAAAAGACAATTGCTGGAAAAAGTAGAAAAGATGAACAAAGAAATACAAGAAGCGAACAAATTATTACAAGCGAAAGAAGAGCTGGTCGGTGTAATTGATTTCTAAAAAATTATAACCAAATATTCAATCACTGAATTCAGTTTGATTGAAAATTTATAAAAAATTACTAAAAACCCTTACTATCAAAAAATATCTTTCAGTTAAAAAAGAAGTCAAAGAAACTGACAAACGTGAGTCAGAAACAGTTTGAGTTGGAACAAGAGCTGGCTTTCTTCAAGATTGACCAGAAGTTCGATGCTCTCACCAAGGATCATTTGAACACTTCTGCCAGCAGTCCCAATGTATAACTGTTTGAAGTACATCAGAAATATTGTAGTTACGACTGTATATATAAAAGATTCAGTTTTTATCCTAAAGTAGTTTCATAACCAGTTTTTCGATTAATCGAAATTTTAGATAAAGCAAAGAAAGAAATGTGTAAGCTAAAATTGCGAATTTTAGTTTAATTCAATCATCTGATGATATCCGTAGCATATTGAAAAACTTAGTATTTTCAGTAAATAAAAAAAGTTTGATGTAATTTACTTTAATTTAAACTAATTTATACATCATCATTTCAAATTAAACTTTTAAAAATACTTTAAGTTGCTTCACTAATTCCAATTTTAATTTTTAAACAAACATTTTGAAACAGAGTTTGGACTATTCTTCAACAGTAGAAGAAATTCCATATATTGGCAAAAGCCTATTCAAAGTGAACAAGAGAACAAAAATGAAATCGATTCCCGCACCATCTGCTATTGAACCCTCCATACAAACATTTCCTAGACCTCATTTTCCTGACCACAGCTCTATTAAAAACACAGCACAAAAAGGTGAATATCTTGAAAGCACCTATGAATCTAATTTGAACAAAGAAGATAAACATAGCCACAATGCAGAATTTGGGATTGAAAA
Organism: Pterobdella sp. o SKG-2022; assembly: GCA_964035795.1. Taxonomy (NCBI): domain Eukaryota; kingdom Metazoa; phylum Annelida; class Clitellata; order Hirudinida; family Piscicolidae; genus Pterobdella; species Pterobdella occidentalis. Next base: position 25,872,900 of record OZ038321.1, on the reverse strand, counting down.
TGATGAATTTGAAAGTTCCAGTATCAATAATGATAATTATAATGAGGAAATACACAATAATCCTCACGAAAAGGATGGTTCTGATGTGAATAGCAATGACAGACTTCAACCAAATATACAGAATAAGCAAAACGCAATGAATAAAATAGAACAAACATTCTCAAAAGAAAGAAAATACAAACAAAGCGAAAAACAACAAAAAAAGACTACTATCCATTTAGTTGAAGATACACAAGTTGAAAAAGAAACAAAATCTATGGCAGGAAACAGAGACAATGATGAAGAAAGACTTGATAAGAGGAATGTAACTCATGATGAATCAGTTGATTGTAAAAATTTGCAAGACAAGCTTGTGAATACAAACGATGAAAGTTTGAATTCATTTGATAAAGAAATGAATTGCAATCAAAAAGATAATTACAGAGATGAAGAAAGTTATGAAAGTGAAATTGTAGATGAAGATGAAGAGGATGAAATTTCAAATGAAGACCAAGCGCATGTTTTACAGAGCTTATATCGAAAAGAAACATCCGAGGATGATGAAAAAATGTCTTTTGAAACAAATATGGATGGAAGAAATATGAGGTTGGCTGACCAAATACTTGATCACGATTCTAGTAATTATAGTTTTAGTGAGAAAGAAGAGAATTCTCGAGAAAACGTTCATAACATCATGGTTCCGAGCAAAAAAAAATTTAAAATTAAAAGTAAAAAAATGAGATTTCCTGTTGATTTCAACGCAAGAAAACGATTCAGCATGCAAGAATTTCATGACATGAGCAAGAGCAATCAAAGACATGATTTTAATTTTAATGAAAAATCTAGAATAAATCAAAATCTTTCAAGAACGTTGCCTAGAAGTTACTCTTTCAAAAATTTAAGAAATAATTTGCAACCATTGAACCATCGTTTTCTGCCTTACTATAGACCTCTTAGCTATCCAATCAATCCTCTGAATCAGAATCCGAATTTCCCAACGCAAAATAACTTTCAAAAACCGTTTCAAGCTCCATTGTTCTACCCACCAAATATCCACCATGAGAACCAAATAAGAAGCTTTTCTAGCTACCACTTTTCACCTTTGCATCGAAGATACTCAAATCAAACTTCGCCGAATTTCTACCAACATATCCATTCTTCTTTCCCCCAGTTACATCAGTTGCCTAAATACAGCTTCAACCCTTCTTATTCTAAATATGGTCCATCTAACTATAAAAAGTATTCTAAAAAAAAAGACGCTGACACTCAAACGTTGTTTCACAAAGACTCGAATGACATTTTTAAAGAAGGAAATACTTCGTTGTCTGAAAGCAATGAAGTTGTTAGTAGATCAAATCGTGGAATGGTTGAGAAGAGTCAAAAACTTTTAAAGAATGAACAAAATTATATCGTGAATTCAAACGAAAATGTTCAACTTAATTACGAAATAAATGCAGTTGAAAAAAAAGAAAAAGATTTTGAACTAGAAAACAATGGAAACTCCTACGACTATGAAGATGACATGACTTTTCACACTCCAAGTTCAAGCTTGGATCACATCTACTTTGAAGTAACTCCTTCAGTTTCGATATTAATTGCAAAATCATGTTTAATAATTTTATCAAAACTTAAATACTTTTTCATATAAAAATATCAAATTTTTTCAGAAACACGAAAATACCGTTTCCAACACAAGCAGAGAAAATCGAAGTGGTAGTACTAACAAAACGAATCCAACTTTTTTGCCTGACGGCAATAAAACAAAAAAAGTAGAAATAAATGTTGAAGCTGAAAAAATAGAAAAGTTGAAGACAACAAGTGAAAATTTTGGGAAAAACAAAACACAAAGTATTATTTTTGATCAACAGGTAGGTTTCAATTTTAAATGAAAAAATCACAATAAAAATAAAACTGTTTCACCTGTACGTTAAGTAGAATATAATAAAACAAAACTTCTCTCAGTATAAAATTTGATATTTTCCATTTTATAAATAGCCTCCTAGAGCCTCATTAAAAAAAGCTTCAGAGAACTTCAGAAAGCACTTAGAAGAAAACGAACAAGTAACTAATGTTTTCAAAGTTCTCTTGAAAAATTTAATTTTTGATAAACTTTTCAGTGTTTATGAGTTTAAAATAAAAGGTATCTATTACGTATCTATGAAAAATTAAAATTTATTGATACAAATTAAAAAATAAAATTTAACTTTCAGCCTGTAAAAGAGCTTCAAAAAGAAGTTAAAAACAGTGGTGAAAAAATTGCTGAATTGGAGAAAGTTTTACAACAAAAACTTCAAATGACTGAGACCACTAATGAATATTATAGTTTGAATAAAAATGATAAAATAAAACTATGGAAGGGTGAAGAAGAACAAGAAATCCAAGAAGCACTGGTGAGAAAATGTATTGTATTATATTGTGTTGTATTATTTTGCATTGCGTTGTATTTTATTGTATAATAATTTGCTCTATTGTATTGTGTTGTTATTTTTTTTTATGATTTTTGTATTTTTAAATTATTTTATTGTATTTCATTGTATATATTTTTCAGGTGAATAATTTGGAGTTGCAAACTAAAGTTAAAGGTCTGTTAGAGAAATTCAAAAGAAAACTCCGTGATAAATGGATTGGCTCTACTAAGCAAAAAGACTCGTATCTTACTAAAAAAGGCTTATCAAAATTGGTGAGTGGAGTTGTGTTTGAGTTGCTCAAGATTTGTATTATTATTAGTATTACTTTTGTAGAAATCGAGCAAGAAGTTTTTTAACCGCAATTGTATCACCAAAAACGCATCCGTGTAATTTTGTCTATGAACCTGTATTATTGTTACATTTAGTTATAAGTTAATGTACATTTTGAATGTTATTTGTTTTATTGTTGCCATTTTTTAAATTTTATTTTGAATAAAAAAATTTTCTAAGCCTAGCTTACATTTTAAAAAAGCTTTGCACAAAAAGTGCTATAAGCTTTATACTACTAATAAAAAACAAATAAGCTGTAATGTTTTATATTTACGAAACAACCATGAGGTCAGAAAACATCAAAAAATATTTTTCAACTAATTTCCATATAATTTTAAAATTATTCCCAGATGAAAAGTGGAAAAATAGACATGAAAAAGCAAATCTCCATTAAAAGCAAATACTATAAAGATGAAGCAGACATGTTCAAAAAGTTGAACGAAAGCTTGAAAAACGAAATTGAGCACCTTAAAAGAGATCTCGAAAAATACAGAAAGCCTTCAAGAGTATGCACTTATAAAAATACAAAACATCAAATTCAGTTTCTTTTAAATCTGTCCACTATATAAAACGCATATAACTATGAAAATAAACGCAAGAATCTATAAAACCGTGCACTTTTTACAGAAGAAAAATTCAATTTCGGACAAGAAGATAGGAACAGAACGCAGGGAAACGCTTGCAAGAGTAACTGATTTAACAAAGACTCTAAAAACTTTGGTGCCGGATAACTGGGAAGATGGAGCTCAACAGGTAAGTTACAACTTAACCTTAACTATTTTTTTGCAGTATTATATCTTTCTGGGATTATAACGTGGAGAGTCTTATGAACATAAAATCGTGTGATTCTGCTTGTAGGTAATGTCTTAACAGTGGGGCAGAACGCTGTATAATGTATTTCTCATACATCAAATAGTGTATCATTAAAGATTTTTTATATTTTACCATGTAAATATTTTTCAACAAAAAACTATTAGAAGCTAGGTTTGTTATTGAGTTGTGAAATATTTAATCGAAAACATCACTTTAGAACAATTTCAATACTAATAACAATAATAATCATAAATTGTAAAAATGACACTAATAATTTTACTTTTTCTATTTTTCTGTTGTTAGCTAAAAAGTATAACAATAATAAATGGCTGCGTTAAAGAATGCTCACTCAATTAACACCACTAATACCCGTCAGCTTAATGAATTGAAAACCTCTTGCAAGCAGTTGATTGCAGTTCTCAGCTCTCATGGGAACTACCTTGAGGTTCATATATGATTTGAAAACATAGTATAATATTTAATGGTGGTTTTAACTGTTTAAATAAGAGAATAATTTTTTTCAATAATTTGATGGGTAAACTATAAGGTTCAACTGCTTAAACAAGTGTTTGAAAATAGTTTCAAGTTTTTAGAAATACTGATATGTATATCTGGAATTCTATCAAAAGAAATAAATGTTTTTTTTGACTTTTTTTTGATAAGTTTATTGATTGAGAGTTTTCTAAAATTTTATAAGACTAACTTAACATTAAAAGTTACGCAATTAATATTTTAAAACTGAAGTTTAGCTGTTTTCAAGCTTTAAAAATTTCATTCGATAGAAGAAAGGTCGTCAAACTGCACAAATCAGCAGAGTGAGCAGCATTGAAAAAGGCGTGATTGATGAAAAGTATTTGGTGAACAATGATACGTCTTCTGAGAGGACCATCGACAAATCAAATAGTAAAAACAATTTGAAGGAGTTTGATTATAATGATGGTGGTGATGGTGATGACGAGAATTATGGTAGTGGTGGTGAAGATGATGATGCTGATGATGATGATGAAGATGATGGTGGTTATGAAGACGATGATGAGGAAGGTGAAGAAAAGAAGGATGAAAGTGAAGTATATAGCATGAAAAAGAAGAGAGAAGTGAGTCGTCATAAAAAGCAGTTATTCCTTGATTTTAGTGGTGAGAACAAAGAAGGCGATATTGGAGGTGATAAAGAAATGAAGAAAGTTCTTGATGAATTGGGTGGTTTTTACGAAGAGTTGGCTTCTTTCAGTTCCTTATGCCTGTCTTCTGGTAGACTAGGTAGTTTGGTTTTTTTAAATATTTTAAGAACTAAGTTATCAAATGTTTGAAAATATAACATTATAGTAAAAAATACTATTATATTCTTTATATGAAAAACTTTTGAGAGTGAGTTAGAGTAGAGTAAATATTTGAACAAGTTAACCAAATGCTTAATAACCTAATGCCAAAACCTCCAAAAGTATTATTAAGCCGTTTAGAATTGTTTTAAGCATTGAAATAATCCAATATTTATTTTCAATTTTAATCATTAAGTGCAACCTACTTCATGCTTGAATAATGTTTTAAAAGACTCAAGAATCATTCTTGTTTGGCTTTCAATGACATCGGCATTGATTTATTGATGGGTCTTGTATTAAAAGCTACCAAAAAATTTAATATTCGATTTTTATAGAAAAAATTTATATTCTCATTTATTTTGAAAAAAATTTTTAAAATATTTCCACATTTTTTTGAGTTTCCATTAAAAATATATTAAGAACATTCAAAGCCTTTTTTGTTCTAATTATCTTATTTACTTTTGACTTAAAATTTAGTATCATTAAAAATCCAAATTTGTTCTAGCTTAAATTATATACAATTAAATAAATTAAACATATCATGAAACATTTTAGAGTAAAATTAAAATATCAATCAATTCAGAAAGGTGTATTTGTACCCTTGAAGGATTGTTAGTATCCTTGCAGTACCAACAACAGCGTCTGTCTTCGCTCCTTTTTCCTGGTGCAGGTGAGCTTTTGATGGAAAAAATATCTGAGATTATTAATCTGTAAACACTAATATGAATTTCATGTAAAAGCAAGAATAGAAAGTAATGGTTTAGCAAATAACACAATAATTGAACACGCTTTCAAAGCTAATAAAGAAACATTTGCAGCTTTATTGAATGAAAAAAAAGCTAATTTTTTATCTGATAAAGTTAGTTTTTTAATGTTCTAATTCATTTAATTTAGTGAATGGATCGACAATGCAATTTAATAAATGATTTTATAATGCAAGCTAAACTTACGATAAGCTTCTACTTTTTTCTTCTTTCGAACATAAATGGAAGTTTTAAATATGTAATTAACAGTTTTGTTAATTAAAAATTTTAGCAAATGTTACATTAATTTTTTTTTTGTTTTTAATTGTATCTTTATTACTATTTTCTTTCAATTATATTCAAATTTTGTTGTTGTAATCCTGGGCATGACGTTAAACTGCACCGAGCTTAGCGTCTCCAAGTTGAGACTGCTTTCTCGCTATAACCTAGATAACAGTGGACTCCAGTAGCAGGTATTGACCAATTGATATTCTGATATCGTTGTCATTTGGCTTGGAGTTTGATCCTTCCTTTTGTTGACAAGGGCAAGTTCCAAGTGTAGGATAGGCGGATCTTGAATTTGATAGTTTCAAGTTGGACGTTAGCTAGAAGTGGCAGAGTATAAAATTTTTTTTTAAATAAGTGGTCTTTTTTTATAAACTACTTCATTATAGTATCAATAATCTAGGCCGACTGCTGTCAACCCCAATTACTGGGACATGTACAGCAGTATAATCCAAATGGATTAATTAAACTAAAAATTGTAATCAAGATTTTCAAAAGCTTCTAATATTTCAACAAAATTTTTAATTCTATTAATTTTGTTTTATAATAAAGTTGTTCAATATATTTTTAAAATATAAAATTCAACCTAAAATTATTCATTGATCAAAGTCAACAAAATTTTCCAGTAATTTAATTTCTAACGTTTCAAAAAACTAAAAATACAAATCTAATTCAAAACATTATCAATGAAACTATATTTTCTTCAAGTACTATTTTTTAAAAACAAGCATTAAAACGATTGCTTCTCAGATTTCGAAAAAAAAGAAATAAAAAATGAAAAGAAAAAGATGGATGGACGGATCAAAAAAACGAAATCTCACGTCGAAAAAGATGACAAAAGCGATAAGAGAAAGTTTATAAAAAGTGAAGCGTTGAATTATTCAGTATTTTCTGATTCAAAAAATAATGAACCAAATGCGGGCAACAAAGATTCTGTAGGAAATCTTTCAAATTTGAAAAATGCTACTAACAATAATGCAAAAAATAGAAAATTATTGGACGAAACTTATACAAATCTTTTCCACAATAATGTTGATGGTTATGTTGAAAAAAAAGACATAAAATCAACAGAGAGAAGGAAAGACATTAAAAAATGTAATTATGAAGTCACGTTTAGTGGAAAAGCTCACGTTGGTGGAGAAAAAAAACGTGCAGAAACCAAAAACAGGCTTCCACGTTTCGATGAGTTTAATCAGTTTAAAAATGGAATTAATGAAAACATTGGAACAAGTGAAATTGATCAATCGATCCAACGAAAGAAACTGAAAACTTTGGCTAAAAAGTGTAATGGCCGTTATACAACACACAAAGCAGAACAGAGAATGTTGGAGAAGATCAATGTTGGTTTTGATACAAGCAAACTACTGCCGAAGTTTGAAGAAAAAATTTCATTGGAACAAGGTTTCAGTAGTAATTACCTTTGCAACAATGATAAATTTCCAAAAGATTTTACTGATGGTGATGAGGAAAAAGAACACGAAGAAGAAGATGATGATGATGATGATGATGATAATGAAGAATTTTATGATGAGGATAATGATGAAAAAGATAAAAATAATGATAAAAATGACGATAAAGATAACGATAAAAATGACAATAAAGGTGATGATAAAGATGATGATGATGATGATGATGATGGTGTTTGTGGCGTTGGAGAAAGTCATTTTAGTTGTCATAAAGGTTCATTTGGAGCTCTGTCTTCAAGTTTTTTTTCAACTTTTTGTCTCCAACAAAACAATAGTTTTGAATTTTTACATATCTTTAAATTTTGAAAATTTTCCACAAAAAATTCACTCGGTAAAATGTAGATAAGCTCCTTTTTTTTTCAAATTGGAATTTTGACGTAAAGTTTACTTTTGATAATAAAACCAATAGCTTTTAATCCTACTCATTAAAAAATTCAATAAAAATAAAACAATATTTTTTGCAGAAAAAAATAAAACAAAAAATGGAGAAAAAAGAAATTTTAAGAATATGGTGAAACCAACATATAAAAAAAAAATAACAGAAAAAGGAAAGTCTAAAACTCACATAACGTCAGGAAATGACGAAAGCAGAAATGTGACGAAAGAAGAAACGGAAGAATTTTATAAGTATTTCTGCAATTTGCCACACCATCTCTCTTTGGTCAGTATAATCACACATAGTTTTCATGAAGATTTATTTTTTATGAATAATAATATTTTCATTTTTTGATCCAAAATGTTTTTGTTGACGTAAAATAGCTGGAAATCAATATAATAGAAACAAACACTAAGGTTTATTGAGAAACTTAATACACGAAGCTTTTCGTAAGAGTATTTTACATTATCTAGTGTAGAATATGTAGTGTAGATAATGTAAGATACTCTTACGAAAAGCTTCGTGTATTAAGTTTCTCAATAAGCCTTAGTGTTTGTTTCTATTATACAAAATTTTTTTATTATTATTATTTTTATTATTCATATTATTTTAATGATTTATAATATTTTTATATATCATGATTTAATCCTATGTTATGTTTTGAGTGTTAATGACGCTTTTCAAGCTCATAAGAATGCTTTGAAGCTGAATAGTGTCATGTAGATCACTAACAACATTGATTAATGTACAAAACTGATGTGACTTTGAAAAAACATTCAATAGAAATAAATAATATAAGCAATAAGAATAATGAAAGCAATTATTTTTTTGTTATAACAAAAAAAATAAAATCAGTTTATTCAATTTAAAAATTACATCTTTTTAGGAAAAAGAAATTGAAAATTTGAAAGAAAAAATGAAAAATCTCAATATACAGGTTCAAAATTTCTTGAAAGTTATGGAGTTTCAAAAAAATTCATTTTAAAAATTTATTTTGGTTTAAAATTAAATATATTTACAAAAAGAACAAAAAATTGATGGAAAAATGGCGAAAGTACGAAGATGAAAAAGTCGACAAAAAAACAGACGAAAATTTTGTGGAAAATATAAAAACCCTGCAAAATAAAGTGAAAGCTTTTGTTTCGTTTAATAAAATTTTTAATTCATTTGCAAAACTCACAGCAAAATTAAATGATGGGTTGAAGCCAAGTTTATTCAAAGTTGATTTAATTCACAAAATTAAATTTTTAGCGAATATCAACTTTTATTTCAATAAGAGAAAATATCAAAAATATCCACACTAGTAGAATAAACTAAAATTCTCCATCATAACACTATAAACTTAACCACTTGAAACAGTTGAGCCAAAGACACCTACAAAGCTTGGATCTTGCTGTGGAGAAGCACAAGGACAGTTTGGAAGGAATAATGAGGAAGATGGAGACGATGATGCGGGACAAGTTGAATACGTCTATGAATTCAACACCAAAACAGTTAGATATCAAATTTTTGTCAATTATAAATAAAGTTTCTATCCATTCTTTTATTTTAGGCATTCATTTTGTTTTACTTGAGCATTGTGTTTTGAAGTTAATTCAAGTTTTTGTTCGATACTTTATGGTTCTGAGTTTAAGTTTGAAAACTTTGAATTCCCAACAGAAATGAACAAAATTCAAGCAAAAAAACCGCACAAGAAAAATATGTCGGTAAAAATACTGAGTGTCCCTGTTGGATACTGCTAACACAACAGGACCAACTTCCCCGTCGTCAACAGCTCTGTCATGTCCATTTGGAATCTGAAAAAGATAATGAAAAAAATTTAAATGTTTCAAAAAATATTGAAATCCACATTGAAAGTTTAAAAAAAGAAGTCAGCTTATTAGAAAAAAGTCTTTTAGAGAAAGATAAAGAACTTTTCAAAAAAGCTTTTGAGGTTGGTTGATTTAATTGGTGAAGTTTTGAGTTGGTATTTTGAAATTTTTGAAAATGTTTAATTTTTCAACTCAAACAAACATTTCTATCCTTAAATTTCAAAAAATTTCAGTTAGAAAAGTTTGTTGAGAAATTAGAAGAACATAAACTAGAAGTTGAGAAAATAAAATTCGAGAAAAAAGCTCTCAAGTTTGAGACTGCAAATGAAGAAAAGCAATTAAAGATGAAATCAAACGAAGTTGAAACAATTAAAAATCAAAAAGTAATGCTCGAGGCAGAGATCATGAGACTTGAAAATCGCAAACAAACAATAGAAGAAAATATAAAAACTTGTGAAGAAAAAATGCAAAATTTATATAAAAAGTTAGTGCTTAAAAAATGAGAATATATAATGAATTGAAAATGTCGAAATTTTGATTTAAATAGTAATTATAATAGGAACCCTTATAACTTTTTTGAAGTATATTTTCTACTTCAAAAGTATATACAAGAGATATTCTAGAATATTTTCACATCTTTTTTCATTCCCTTCTTTCATTTAGCTTGACTGACGTCTCGACTACATCAAAGACAATCTTCCCTTCAAGAGTGAGTTTTTTGATTTATTATTTCGAATCTTTTTTTGCAAAAATCTTTTTAATTTAAAAGTTAAATAAATACTTCAAATGGTTTATGTATATTCTTAGGTGCCATCATGCTTTTAAGATGAAAGTTCCAATTTAATTAGTCTTACTCACAAATTAAGCAAACGTCGATAAAATTGTTGGATATAAAGATAGATTGAATTTGAATGCATAACATAACTAAACGTAATGTGAAATGCAAACTATATAGAAACACTAGCTAAAAATTAAATTCACTAAAAAACACAGGGCAGCTATCGGCCCTACATGAGGTCAAAACCCGGCGTCATTGCCTAACTAAACTATCATGAACTATATTCAGTTAAACAAACAAAAAAAACACCAACAAAGTTATTGATAACGTTAATTGACAAAATTATTAGCTGCATAAGAGCCACTTTGATTTTTGCTACAAATTAGAAAACTGTATCATACATGGTAGGTCGTTAAGTCTGTATACTGCTTACACAAATTTAGTTCCAAGGTTAATTCAATTGAACCATAAGCACCTATGTTTAAATAAATCTCGTTGTGACCAGCATTTTATCATCCAACCTGAACTAAAGAAAATTTTAAAAATTAAATTTTGAAATGACTTAATATATTTTAGTGAAAAAAGCTTTAACTTTTGAATTATCAAATGATTGACCAAACTTACTACCCGGACCGCCATTAGAAAACTAAAACTCCACTAAAAACCACTGTACATTTTTAATCCATGTTCGTGTTTCATATGAAAAATAATTACATAAGTTTATCTGTTTTTACCCTTTTATTATAGTTGTTGAGCAACCATTTTGGTTTTTAAAACGATTGATTTTTCTGGTATTTTCGTTTGAAACAATAATTGATTTTCGTAGATTTGATCATTAATTTCACACGGAAAGCTGTAAGAGATACACGTCACATTTCACCAAAAAGCATGAATCGTGAAAAATAATTTCAGAAATCAGTCTTGCTTATAATAAGAATTTTTTGAAAATAAAAAAACATAGTGCCGAAACTTCACCTTAAAGAACGATCGTGAAAATTTTTTATAGCAGCTTAGATATAAAATAAACATACTCTTCAAAATCCTCAAGTAAACTATACCTTATTGAACTAATAAAATTAAATTGGTGATGGTACAGAATTGAATACTGGAAATATACTGTAAATACCACTGCCTTACAAAAAGTTTCGTATCAATTCAATGATATTCTTTCAGTGAATAAATATAAAAGTGAAATATACTCATAGTGGAGAAAACAAACACAAATTATTTCAATAAGAATACATGAAGCTTTTCGTAAAAAAATCTTACATTATCTAGTGAAATAGACTCGAAGTAAAAGAAAAAATCAGTTTTATATATTTAAACATAATGTTTTATATATACATTAACTTGATGATGGTATGTGATGGACATAGGAAGCGTTTTTCAAGCAATGTATAATTGTGTTATTTTTAGACTAATGATTATAAAAAAAAGCCAAAACTGAAAATTCTGTTACTATAAAATTTACATTAATATTGAATATGAGGTTTTTGAAAATAGAGAAAAAAATATAATTATTAAAAATAAACTTGGATCTTATATTATTGCATTTCGAAACGTTTATATTCTTTTACTTTGTTTTTTCACATTTTTCCTGTTGAAAAAAGATTAATTTGTTTTTGTGTCTTACCCATGAGGTCAAATCAAATAAGTAAGTAATTTGACCATCAGTTCGTTTCTACTTGATGGTTCGTTTGCTCAATTGATAGGGTTTCACAGGGGCATTAAGGTATATGGAATTAAATGATTAAATCATCCAAAAATTGAGTTATTGAAAGTTAAAAAAAAATTTTCGAAATTCAGCTAAAACATAGAAGCAAAACATTCTTAGTTGATAAAATAAAGAAAAGCAATCCAAAACATAAGATTTCAGGAATATGTATTTACTATAAAAACTTAAAATTTCCCATCTAAAATCTAAAACTAGTATGACTAACGATTGATAACCCTATACTAAATTTATGGTTTTTTTGAGACAAAAAATTAATTCCATCAACCTCTGTTCTGGAACATTTCTAAATGTACCAAAGTCTTTTGTAATTCAAACTCACCTTAAACAATGTTGGTTTAGTATTATTCACTATAATGAAGATTATTCAACAACAAAAAATTTAAAAAAATAATTTTACTTCTATCATTAACTTTTTTATTTTTTTCTAATTATTTATTTTACTTTTGATATTATTCAAAACGCTATTTGCGCTAAAGGAGACAAACGAGCTTGTTGAAAAGAGAGAAGAATTGACGGGTTTGATGCTATTGATCGAGAAGCAAAAGGAAGTCTTAAATAAGGTCAATGCATCTATGCAAGAAACGTTGAGACAAAAGGGAGAGACAATTGAAGTATTATTTGTTTATTTTTTATGTTTTTATTATTAATTAATAATATTTTTATTTATTTAACTTATTATCAACTCAATATTTGTATTTTTTATTGAATTAAAACTATATAAATTTGAAAACTTTTTGTATTTTTTGTTTTCCAACAAGTTCCAATATGGATTTCAATCAATAATAATAAATGAAAATAGAATTTTTTATTATTATAGACTGAAATCCCAATCAGAACTTGTTTATATAGTTTAAATAGCATTTTTTAAATTTCACATTTTATGCTTAGAACGTTATTTTTTTATCTTCCTGCATTCAATCGATAAAAGCTCATTCAAAACATAAAAATAATTGAAAAACTAACAAATTGATTGATGCTATTTTGGTGAAATTTATAATTTTTCTTATAAGGTAGTTTGCTTCGACCCGTGAAAAAACTTATTAGTTGATCGATTAGTATATGATGAATACTGAATGAAGCTCCTATTCTAATGACTAAAACTCTCATTTTGGAGTTGAAGCTTAAAAAGTTCAGCTAAATTACAAACTTCTCTATGTATTATGTTGAAACGACCTTTCATGAGTTACAAACCTTTTTTTAACTTTCAAACTCCAATCACTTGCTGTAGAGACTGGATGCAAAGTTAAGGGACTTAGAAAAAGAAAAAGAGCGTACAGAGGCAAACCTTGGGTCTCAACATCAAAATCTTAACGAGGTTTGTGTTTGTTTAGGATTTCTTATGAAATTCATTTGATTGAGTTTCATCTATTAATATTTCATTCCCTTATTATCATTCTCCTATTAAATTTTCAAAAGAGCAATTCCATCTTAATACAATAAAACAAAAAACAAAAATTTATTATATATAATTAGGTGAGTGTAAGTTACCTGGAATTGATATTCTCACTGTATCGCAAAACTTGATTTTATAGAATAAATCTGATATGAACTGTTTCTCTTGTTTTATTGAGTTAGGCTATATACATTCTGAATATACCAATATAATACATAAGTGATGCAAGGTTTTATAATTCTTTTCAAAGCTTCTTTTAAATCTCTACTCCTACTATTCAATCTTTTTTTCTTTTTGTTGATTTTATGATTTATAATTTATATGCAGAATATTTTAAAAATTTTTTTATTTTTAAGTTTTGTGAGTTTCAAATATAAACTCTAGGTCACTTTTCTTAATTCTATTCAAATTTGAACTAAGCCTATTGTCGAAAAGTAATTTTGATTTTAATTTGAATAAATTTCAAAAACCGATTTCAAATTTTTTTTTGATTACTCTCATATCAAAAGTTTGACTTTTTTAATTCTTAAATCAATTAACTACCCGAAGCTCAAAGAAGAGTTTTCAAAAGTGAGCTCCAGTTTCAAAAAAGTAAAAGAAGAAATCCTTGAAAAAGATGGAATCCACGAAAAAAATACTCAAAAAAACAAAGAGCTTGAAAAAAACATAGAATCAGCAAAAAGAGAATTATTAGAAGTAGAGGAGCAATTGTCTTTAAAAAACTCAGAGTTTGAAAAGATGGAGAATAAAATGACAAACCTAAATGTTTCCAAGGAATCTCTAGAGAAGGAGCTCGTTGAAGTGAGTTGATTTTATTTAATTAGCTTTTATAAACCACGTTTCAATTGACTACGATAATGTCATATGAGTTTGTTTGTTCCCGAGACCTGGCGATGATATCTTTTGTTAATGAAGATTTAAATATTAAATTTTTCTGTTTTTTTAGTTACGTAATTAATTTTTCAAAAATTCTGGATTTTATTTTTTATTGAATCGTCTTTTATTAAAAGGCAGCAGATTTTTATGGATCTAATTAACAATTGCTCATTTCATAATCTTTTTCTTTTTCAAATTTGCATGATGAATCTAACTTCATAAATTTTTTTTTCAAGAAAAACATAGAAATTCAAAAGATAGAATTGCTAATCAATGAGGTGAAAAAAAAGAACATAGAAGAAAAGAGAATTTTAACGGAAATGAAGAATGAAAATGACATGGTAAAAGATGGTTTAAAAGAAGCAAAAAAATATTTAGCAAAAACAAAGGAAGAAATTACAATGGTTGAGAACAAAAAAGAAAAGCTTTGTGAAGAACTTGAGTTTGCTCAAAAGTCTGAAAGTTATTTATTTTATAGAGTACATTTTTATTAATGTCAATTTTTTAATTTTATCCCACTTGTTTGATTATTAACAGTGTTAGTTGACCAAATTGACTTTCATTTATTTCGTTGATTTTAATCAGTTTTTTCTAATTGTTATTACTTTATAGTTTATCACAAACTTTTGAGTGCTTCTGAAGAAATTCTATTTTTGAATTACGCGCTATAAAAATCATAAAAATAATAATAATGAGAATAATATTTTCAAAAATATACTTAATTTAATTCAATTTTAAGAAACAAAAACTTTGTGGAAGAAATTGTGCAAACAAAAAAAAATGAAGTTTCATCATTAGAAAAGGAAATCAATAACACGGAGGAAAAACTAAGATATGAAAAAAAACTTTTGAGAGAAGTCGAGAGTGAAATTGAAAAAACAAAGGAGTTGATGAGAGGTACAATATAGTTCGTTTTGGAAACTTTTACTTGAAAATATTTTAAATTTACAATAGAATTGAAAATATTTGAAACTAGATAACAATTTGTTTTATTATTCAGTTAATAAAAGTGTTCAATTCAAATCATTTTTGTTGATAGGCTAGTTTAGTTGATAATAATTGAGGTGATTAGTTTAACAATAAGTATGGTTAAACACAACGAAAGATGAATATTATATAATTCAATCAACACTTACAGAAGAGCAAAACAAGTTAAATGCTTTGAAAGAGAGAATTGAGGCTGAAGAAAGTAAATTTGTCTCTTTGAAAAAGGTTGTGAATTGTTCATTTCAGTTATCGTCATCAAGTCAATGTATCTAAAAAAATACAGCTTTTAGTAAATGAAAACTAACATTTTGAACAACAGTTTTTTTTATTTTTTCAATAATTTTACCGTCGTTTACATGGAATTTTTAAAAATTTATTGACGGCAAAAGAACTATAATTTTCAGTAAGTTCACCTTCGTCATAAAACTTTAGTACAAAATTACTCGCATATTCCCTGTTTTATCGCAAGTCTTGTTTCCATTGGTTTCAATTTCTTCAGTGGAAGGTTCCAGGCATTTGGGTCCACATGCAGCTTCACACTACTAAAATCATTTCTAATGCATTTTTTTTCATCCAAATTTTCCTTATGAAAAGTTCTTTTTTGAAATTTTTTTTATCGGGAATTGTTTCAAGGATCTCTGGTTAATTCCAGGTTGCAAATTTTTAAGAACATTCAATTTGGTGTTTGTCCACTCTCAAAATTTCAGTTGTTTCTGAATCTGATTCGAGATCTCCCATTTGGGTTTTTACCTCAATCTCCGTTTAAAGTTTTTTGTTTTCAAATACGATTTTTTCAATGCACTATCTGATCATTAGGCAATTTTTTTCCTATTAATGGCTATCCAAAAAGTATGTTTAACAATATAGAAATTTGTATTTCAATTTAAAAAATGATTTGATTTTAAAAATTAATAGTTCAATAGACACAAACACTTGATCTTATAAATTGAATTTTTAAAATTATAAAAATGAAAAAAAAAATAACTAACTTATCAAAAACCACAAAACCACTAGAATGTGACACAAGAAGAGGCAAAAATGAGGGAGTACACTGAGGTATCAAAAGACACTGATGTCCAAATCAAACGTTTGATAAAGGTGTCTAGGTTTTGTAGTTTTCACTTATTTAATTTCAAATTGAAGTTAAAAAACTAAAAATGGTTTCATTATATTTTATCTCTAAATGAATTTGATTTTTAGAATTTTAATTTATTCTGTTGAATTCTTGTCATGCAACTCTTGCAAAAAATTTTTTCAATATTTCAAGCTTAAACCACACGCCATTCCATACTCTATTATGCAAAAAAATCTGAAATATAATTGAAAATTTCTTTTGTATAGGAGCTTGAAGGAAAAGCAGAAGAAATCGAAAATAAAAAAGAGGAAGTGACGAAGTTGAACGATGAAATAAACGCAGTAAAAAAGAGGATCTCTATCTTGAATGTTACTTCTCTGATAATTCAGTTTTATAGTAATACCGATATAACACTTCATAGATGCTGTTTTTGTGTTGGTTTGGATGCAAAAAGGCAAACATTTTGCACAATGAACGAATTATATAGAAAATTTTTTGAAAAATAATTTTTTAATGAATATATTATTAATAAAAAAAAAAGATAATATTAATTTGATTAATTCTAGATATTAATTGAATAATAAAAATCAAAAATCGAAAAAATAATTCAATCATATATGGTTCAAAAATATACAAAATCTGCCTTTATGAATAATTCATTTGGGTTATAAGCTTTCTTTTACTTAGTATTATAAAATTATCTTACGGAATCGAAGTGAATTTTAGCGTAAAATGAATTTGATTTAATATATAAGTTTCAATTTATAAAATTTGTTAATTTTGAAACACAAAAATCATTTTTCTATTTTAGTATTGATAGTAAGGTAAAATCAGTTTGTAATGAGATTTAAATAAGTTTTTTATACGCCCATCATATACAATAAAAACTTTAATGCAACTTTTATCGTGTGTGGATAGGCTTATTGCAGAAAAATCTCGAGCTTTCAGACGTATTTGCTACCAAAAAATTTTTACAAAAAGCTTGGTATTAATAGAGGAATTATATCTTTATATTACACATACCACTGTCGTCATAATCCACAGTCCCTTTTAATTGATTATGCCAACCTTAAACTAACTCGAATTTTGATTTTTCTTATTTATAGGTAAATGAAAATATTTTTGGAATTTTTAGTTTCTTTCCATAATAGACTACTTCATTTTATCTTATACCTACGCCAGGAAGAACTGAACAAGAAGACTGACTACAAGATGACTGTTGATGAGCTCATCGATAGATTGAAGCTAGTCGGTGAGTGTTGGTTTTAAAGCAATAGCTTTTTTTGTTTTTTGATTGAAACTTTGTATGATAATTATTTTCAATTTTTTCAGCATAATTTTTTCTTTGTGTAAACTTGATATTTGAAGTTCTATTTTATAATTGTAATGACTACTATATAATTTTGTTTAGCTTTTAGTTCGCTAGTTTCTATTATAAATGTAAAAAATTTAATTGAAAAACCTTTAATGCCTCTATTGATCATTAATCAAAATACTACTCAGAGACAAAGTTGTGGGAAAAAGAAAAGGAATTTAACGCCATAGTGGTGGAGTTAGTGGAGGGGAAGATGAAGAAAGAGGAGATAGAAAAAGCCTTGGGGCTAGTGAGTGTTGTCATATTATGAAGGATTTTGTCCTTCATAAAATTAAATTTTTTGTTTTATAAATATATTAGATGTTTTCTTCGGCGAATTAATTTTCATTATGCAATAGAGTGTCAAAAATTATTTCATTTCGTTAAGCAGAGCCTTGTTTTTATTTGACTTAAAAATCGTCTTGAAATGTGAAAATTTTTTATCGAAAAATATAGTTTCAAATTGAAAATTTAATTGATAATTTCTAGAAACTTTACAAAAAATTTTTAACTTTTTAGTAAAATTCTACTTGAAGTTTGTTAATAGTAGTGAAATCCACGAAAAAATATTTCAAAAAATTTCTTTTTTTGATTTCAAGATATGAAAAGCCACTAAATTTGAACAAGTTAAACAATATGCTTCAACCTCTAAAGTTGCAAGACAAGCCGCAGAGGCGAAATAGTCTATTGAGTTTGGAGAATCAAAATATACTAACGTGAAATCATATAAATTTAGGTGAAATCAACAGATCAAGAAGACTAGCTGCTTCAAATGGGTGCATTTATATGTAGTTTTCACTATAGATTCAAGTTCAATAACAAAAAAATTTTTAGTAAAAATTCTAAATAGAGTTTCTAAAATTTAAACAGCTAGAAACGTGTTTTTGAAATTTATTCTGTGGTCAATTTGTTGTTTAAGAAGTAAAGTAAGTTTGAAGTATATTAAAGCAGATATCGGCATTATAGTTGCTCTCCTATTAAATCGCTTACATAATAATGAGAAATAATATTCAGAAATCTATTTATATGCAAATATCAAAAGCTCTCATTTAAATATGAGATGGCACAAAAATTATAAAATCGTTATTATGGATAAAATTTTGAATATTCGATTTAAAAAATCATTTGAAATTGCAAAACAAGTTTGAATTGAAGAAGTGTTTTTTTAATAATTATAAATTTTAATATATAAATTTACTTGTAATAAGAACGTCAATTTCATTTATTATAACTTTCGCCTAATTATGGTTATATTGAACCAGATAAATAAAACATTTCAAAGTCATGAAATTCTTCAATAAAATTCACAAAAATTCCATGAAAGTATGCAAAAGATTTATTATAGTTTGAAGACTTTCGGATGGTTTGTGGCGTTAACTTCCATGCCAGATTGGATTTTCAACTATCATCACAGCCTTGACCCATTTTATGGGATATAAAATACCTTTCAGCTTTTATAGAACTTGTCTTTGATATATTGTCAAATGCTACACACAAATGCCGAATTATAAGTTTTCAAAAGATTTGTTTTTAAATTTTTTCAACATTTCATTTATTTTGTATTTTAATTTTTTTATGTTTTTAAGCAAGTGTTCAGGGAAATGACACTCACAAAACAATGAACAAATTTAGTTCATTTTGATAGAGATCATTGGTCTTGATAACTAACTAAAAATTATAGTTTTAATTATTATAATTCCTTTAATTAAAGTACAACTAATTGTATAGAGTTTCAACTCGTCAAAATAATATAATGCTGTACAAGACTGGGTTTTGGGGAATGCACATTATTAGATTAGGCGCATTTGCTTATAAGCACTAGTCATGAGTTTTAATAACTTGAATCTTTTGTGGTCAGAGCTGTGAGAAGTTTCAAGGTTTAATACTTAATCAGTTTTAATTTAATCAAAATTTTTTTTGAATTTTTCAATGGAGTCACGTTTCGAACTAGCTGTAAAATCTTTTCAGGCTTGCTCTCGGTTAATTTAGATGAATTTTTTAAATTTAGCACACTTAAATTTACTTTTCCAATATAAAAAACAACCTTGCTAGAAAATTAAGTTTTTTTTTGAATATTAAAGTTTAAATTTTGTATCTACGAACTTTAACTCATAGTAACTTCTTACATGAAAAATTAAAATTTTAAGGATAAGATTTAAAGATAAGAAAACTAGATAACTTCATTGAATTTTATTTTCTGCAGTTTTGTTTATTTTTCCAATAAATCTTTTTTGTAATAGCCTTTTTTCACAATGAACATTGTTTCATATCAGTCTAAATTTCAAAACTTGCTTTGCTTAACTTTTCATAAGAATTCAATTCAATTATGTGCATGATCATGAAACCTAGGTATAGAAACTGCAAAAATTATCTACATTACATATCCCATATTAACATATAACTTATTAGAAAACGATATAAATACATAGAAAAATCTTAGTTAGAAAGTAAATCATTCAAGAAAAATGAGTTTTTAAAGGTAAAGTAACATCTTTGTGCTACTGAGACAAACACCTTGTATCTCAATAAAGTTTATTTGTGTTCCTGAATATACTCGTTCGATTGTGGCTAGTGTAAAATCCTTATAAAACAAATACTTTTTTGAATTGTTGAAAAAAAATTACTTGAAATAGGCGTTTTATAGACTAGGAACGGAATTAAAAGAAAATAAGGCGCGAAACAAAAATTTCATTGTGTCGTTCAGCTTTGAACGTGTTTGAATGTGGCTTTATTATCTTTCAATCAAGAGTTTAATGCTGCTTTTGTTTTTTTTTTATATATAAAACAGAGCAAAAATACAGATTTAGTTTTTAAGTTAATGTTGTATTTTATCCATAGTTCGTTCTAATTTTGTATTAAAAATTTCTAAATATAAGTTTAAATATTTTTCTTAATTTATTTTAAAAAGAAATTTAAATTTTTTAAAAAATGATGCAGGAAAGACAAAGAAATGCTGATGAGGTGACACATTTAAACGAAGAAATTGGCCTCTTACAATCTTCTCATGATCATCAAAAAAAAGTTTGTATTTCTTCATTTCATGACAAAAATCTCAATTTATAGTTTAATTTAATTTTTATTTCAAAAATCAATCAAAACTTATAAAAAATTTTTTACTTTGAAAAAATTTCAGAAATATTTCAAAACGAAAACATTTACAAAGAATACACGATTTTTCAAACTGAACAAATTTAAATTTTTTTTTCATACAAGTTTAAAATAGAATCTTCATCAGAGAGGCAAAAAAACGATTCGTAAAAGTCCCTGAAACCTCCATTAAACTTTTAAATAGCTTTTTATTTTCATTTCAGAACTGATGCAGACTTTATAAAATAAATTCATTGCAGTAAAAAAAAATTTTGTTTTTTATTATTTCCAAATATTAACAGGCTATTTTTCAAATATTTTCACAGTATTGGAAGTTAGTTTAAATACGCATAAATCAATGTAAGAATGGTATCCAGTTGAAAATATACCAAACTATAATATTGAGAATATATTTACAGTAATTAATCCAAACTTATGTTCTCTAGCCATTCGCGAACAAATTGATTTTATTTACAGTTATATAACAAAAACCCCTCTGATTATCATATCAAATTGGCTCCTTCATTTGCAAGGATATTTTAGATCTAGTTTTTATACAATAAAAAGTGATATACAGCGTAATTAATATATTTCATTATGATGTTTTGAATAACTACGAACGATAAAAAAACTAAGAAAATGATCATTATCATTTGTACTACAGGCACGTTTGTTATTATTTTTTAATAGAAACATAAAATTTTAAATGGAAAAATGTGACTGCAACACATTTAATATAAAAATTTGAATGTTAAAAATATTTATTAAAATTGAAAACTTCTCGATGCACCTCAAAAGAATGTCAACATTTCACTGATAATTTTTAACTCATAAAGTTTTACAACAGAAATATGACAAATACTCAACCTAATGAAAATTGTAAAGGTATTCATAGAAGCAACCACGAAACTGAAGAACGAACTGAACCAAATGATGAGAGAAGCAGAACAGAACAAGAAAAAGAGGGATGAGCTGAGAGAAAGCAATTGCTTTTTGAGGGCAGAAAACATTGAGTTGAACCACAAGGTATTAATATGTATGTAGGTAATATGGGTATTTAAGTTGATCATCAGCCGCTCCAAAAGTAATGTTTTTATCGCGCAATAAGTACATAAACATTAATCTTTTAAACTAATAGAATATAATTATGAACGTGGTTATAGTGAGTTTCTAGGCATGTTACTTTTTATTGTTCTCTCATTCTAAGTAAAATCGGTCATGGTATTTAATTATAATCTACTTGTTCTGAATCTTTGTTATAAAAATAACTGGCAAGGTGGGAGAATATTTGGGTACAGACTGGTAGGTCGTAGTTTCCAATTATAGTAGCCTCAGTTACTTTTCTGGCATTATAAAAAAAATTAAGTATTTTACTATAAGATTATTGAATTTAATATTACTTTTAATGGCCATATATCAATTTTTATCAAGTGTAGAGAATAAAAAAAAGTAAATTTAATTTAATTTTGAATGGAAAGCTTTGTTTTGTTGTTGAGAAAAGTTCTTAGAAATACTTGATTGAAGTTGAATATATTTTATGAGTTAAAATTTGCTTAAGTCTCAGTTTTCAGCAATTTAATTAAACATCTCTCATAACTTTGTGTTTTTTTATGGTCTATTTACGGACCCGTTTTCTCTAGCTCAACTCAACTTAATATTAATCTTTCGTAATATACTTACCTTGATTTACACAACCTCCTAACATTAGCACGGAAGTTTTTATGTATCAATTCCATTAAAAATATTATTCAACATGACAGAAAAAAATTCAGCAGAATAATTCATTTTGCTAATGCAAGTTTTTCTGTTACTTTTTCAACTCCTAAGAACTACTCGATAAAACAGGATTCATACCCCATGTAAAAACCACATATATTCAAGATCTTTCAACACTTCCAAATTATTCAGTATTCTAAAAAATGTTTTACAAAAAGTAAACTTGATAATTTCAATGAACTTCATCATAGAACAAAACTACATTTACAGAGACTTGTAACAAAAATAGTGTTTATGACGCAGCGCCAAACATTGAAGTTGTATTTAAAAATATATACATTTTGAAAAATTGGAAGTACCAGTCATGCTCAAAAATCAATAAAAGTCTATCGATAAACCCCAACATAATGGTCAAAAGCACAACAGCCCACAAATCAAATATCATTTAACCATATATGAAACTTACCTCAATCGTGTGACTCATTGCACCATCTTAGATAGAAACGTGTGAGCAATGGAGGATGGGAGAAGTGGCGCTGATGGTGGAAGGGCTTGCTGGAGAGCTCAGAAAGGTTGTTCCAGCTATATTTTATTTATCTATCTATCTATCAATTTACTAAACTTACGTTTTTATTCAATAAATGAAACAATAAATAAAAGAGAATTGCTGGAAACCAAAATATATTATATCATAAATCACAGTGAATAATTTTAAAATGTTGCGTTTTTAATTGATTTAAGCATTTCAAATAAAAAATTTTCCATAGACTGCATGCAAATCTTGTTGTTTAAAATATAATTCAACTCCATCCAACTTGCATTTCCTAATAATGATTCAAAACTACTATCCACTTGCTATTTAGTACCAATGATCTAAATGTTTCATCAAAGACAAGTGGGTTAGGATGAAGTAAGCTATCAACTGAGTTATGACCTTCATTAAGGGCCACTAAAGCGCTTGCCTCCATAAACTAGCTACTTCCTAAAAACCAAATGGCCATTCAAACCTTCAAGGCATTCAAAAAAATTCTTGATTTTTTTACATTATGAATTTAGTGTGCTTTTGAAGGTTATTTTTTTTTTCAACATTTGCATATAGTAAAAGTTTTTATTCAATTTGAATTTAAGGCTTAATCTTTCTACCAAATGTGTAAACAAGTAGTAAGAGTTTAATAAACCAAAATGAAGTTTCAAGACTCTCCCTCGAGAAGTTACTTTTGAAGTCACAATAATAACATTTTAATGGCGTTCTCAACATTTCCTTCTTTTGAAATCAAAGTGGAACAATAGTTTCAAAGATAAATAGCCTCCATTTTTAATTACAAACGATTTTAGAATAATGTTATTCGGTTTCGAACAATAAATTTTTTATTTGCATGGTATACTCGTTCTAGACTTAATTTTACAAAGTTTTTAAACTTTTTTAAAACTTAACTAGAATTTTTAATTATGATTCATTTTTCTTTCATAAAACCTCCAAAAATATTTTCATTCTGTGCTTACACGATCACAAATATTTTGCTTGCAACAGGACGTAAGCGATAATATAAACATGGCCCAAAAACAAAACGTGTTTCAAAACGCCAAAGAATCGACAAGATGGATAGACAAGCAACATGAAATCAAACAAAATATCCAAAAAGTCAAGGAACTTATAGAAAAAGTATGTTTTTTTTTTGATTCATATCGTTAGACTTTTTATAAATATCGAAACTTGAATAATTATATTGTGCATGGCAAGCTTAGTATTTACAAAATCAGATGTAAACCTGATAAAGATTTCACTACATTCTCTGGGACCTAATACAATTATAAAATCCTGATTGTTGGATTTATTCAAGGATAAAGTGGCATTGAGATCATAAAAATTCTGCCGTAACCTCATGCAACTCTTCCTTATAGTTCACAGTTTTGCATCATACTTTTATTACATGTACATTTCCTCCAACATCATGATCTAATATCAATTTTTACAACGAAAAACACTTACCTCATACACGTAAAAAGATTTTACATTGCAGCTAAAATTCTTTACTATAAATTTTTGTGGCTCCCAATGATGAGCTTGTATTTTTTATGAGCTTTGATGGGCAGGATAATTTTAAAATGTACAAAATTTAAGCAACAAAGATTACCATTAGAAAAACTAAGAATGGACCATTAAGTTTCACTAATTTCTCCAAAAACTCCTTTCTAAAAAGAACTTCATAGATGAAAAAAACATTTCAAAAATAAATAAATCGATATTTTACTTTCGTTTTCAATGTCTTTATCCTTGACGTTGTCATCATTATTGGGGTCAGTTTATATGATCGGAATCTCGAATCGGGTCGTTATATGGATTTTATAGATTATTTTCTGCACTTTTTTGATAGGTGGGAGTAATGAATTTATTTTTTTGATGTGTTATTCACACTGATGACTTTGAGCAATATCAATAGAAAATTGCACATATCAAAAGTTTTGAAATAAAAAAAACGACCATAGTTTCAAGAAAAACGAAAAATTCGAAACATTTTTTATAATTTTTCTCTAGCTCTGGTTTTAAAATATTTATATTTTAATTTTTTTTATTTTTCGAAGCTAGGGCGAAAGACATATAGGCGAACATTGGAACCTTTGACCTTCCGTGCTTCAACTATCAATTCACAATTCAAAGCTTTGTTTCTGCAGTAATGAAAAATAAAAAACTCAATTTATGTAATAAATATCGTCAAATTATTACACTTTCTCCAAAGCACAAGTTTTTGATATATTACCTCAAGTTTATATTTATTCAATGAATTAAGAAGAATATTTAGCTTTTAAAATTTAAAAACGATTTTTTTGAAAGTTCAGTATACTCAAAATATTTCAAAAACTAATAATAATAATAATTAATATTTTTTTTATTATCATTAATATTATTTAATACTGATTCCAGGATGTGTTTTCTATGATAGAGAATAATGTTTTTATGTTTGAAACTCATAAAGTAGGCCTTTTAAAAAAACTGGCGTGTTTTGTTGGTAAAAAAAGCCATTATGAAATATTTATTTTATCTACAGTCATTTTACAGTTTCCTGCAAGCTCACACCTACATGCTGGTGGCCAGCAAATTTGATTTATTTAATGGAGTATAAAACATACCGAAAAATTTTCTTAATTCAACAAAGTCAACAAACATACTTAAATTAAAATGGATATAATTAAATTTAAATTATTATAGTTATAATAAAAATGCAATAACTATTTTTAAATCAAAAAAATTTCATCAACTTTATAAGTAATTTTCGTATTAACTTTGAAATACCTTCGAAATTCAATATTATCTTAACAACAACCACAAATCTTAAGCTGAGAGCTTTTAAAAAATATATTTTTATACACTCAGCACTACAGATAATAAAAAGAATTATCAGGCTAGATGAAAAAATTGAGTGCTATTGAAAAATTTAATTTCAAAAATAAATTGTAATTTTTTTTAGAATGAAAAATTGGTTTTTGGTGGTTTCACGGTATGAGAAAGTCAGTACTTTTTAACAAGTGGAAGTTATTTTTGAAGTTTGAATACTCGTTTTTTGAATGTTTAGTATTTGACTTTGAGATCTACTACAAATTAACTTCAAGAAAGGTCCGAGCTGAAGTATATCTCAGAAAAAAATCCCATGACATCAATTAGGGTTTCAAAAATCTGTGTTGCAAAAGTATATTATCAATTTTGACAGGTATAAATATATTAATTCAATTGAAAATAGCTTTGGGTTTGATAATTAGCATGAGACAACAAAGTTTAAATTAAAAGTTTATCGATAACGTATTATGATAGAAACATACTTATCGAACTTATATATAACAGACAAACTAAAGTATCTAGTGTCCCATTCGGATATTTATTCTGATAACATCATTCAAGCTTTAGACCAAACTTGAGCTAACATCAGAATGATCATTAAAACTCAGAATAGAACACTTTGACATGAGAATAAACTATATAAAACATCTACAGAGCACGCCAGAAAAACCCAGAGAGCCTTCAAAAGAGGACCACCAACTGGAACAACAACAGATTTTGAAGGTTGGTACCAAATATAATTTATCTATTAAATGTGATTAGTTTAACTACGGCCAACATGATGTGAATGAGAAAGAATTAATCTGAATTGGTTTTTGGGTAGGAAGCATTCAAAGCGTTAAGTACACTGAGCTTTTTGTTTATCATTTATCTGTTGAAAGAAATGATAAAAAAACCAGTATTCTACGCAGCATTAAAGATGATTTAAAAACCAATAAAAATTTTCAGGTATAAATTAATTTTTCATTGATTGATAACCTGAGTTTGCATCATGAAAGCTTCCATCGATCTATAAAATACCTTCATGGTTGTTGTTGGTATATTGCGTGATAATCCATTAGAACTTGCGAGGGTTGAGTAATAGGCTTGTTCGTATATTTTTGTTATAAATTTTTGGCAAATAATTTTATATTTTTCAACATTTTTTCTTATATGAAAAATTATTTGTGCTTTATAATACTTTAAAAATATTCTCTCGTTTATAAACTCGAGTACAAAAACCTTATGATGATCTCCTAAAAAAGAAAAATCATCAAAACAATGTGAAAGTTACAAAAGGTTAACGTCATTTGTAATTGAAGGGCAATTATCAATTGCCTGGTAAGCTTAACTACAGCCATACGAAAGATTGATCATTTGTATTATGAACGTATCAAAGAAGTGGCCAAGTGAGTGCATTGCAGTTAATGGTGAAAAATATGAGAATGATAATGATACTTAGATTTCTTAAAACGCTCACATTACCTTCTTCCTATCTTTCTTTCCGATTATATATTGCCTTGGTTAAGAGGATTTTAATGTCTCTTTCGATGTTTATGGCTGATTTTTATTATATTTTAATAAAGTTTGGAGTAAATGAATATATATAATTACTTTCATTGAAATTCAATTTATATTGTCTATTTAACAAAAATAAAGCGTAATTTATGGCCATGTTTATACCTGAGTTTCGGAAAAGCCATTGGGAACATGGCTTAAAATTAAAGTTTTCCCAACCATTGAATTTCCATCAAAATTTGCATATAGTTTCTTTACAACTTTGAGCAAGTCAAATAACTTTATGAATAAAAAAATTTTTAATTAAGAAACGATTTATTTCAATTTTCACTGTTGAATAAAAAGTATTATTCATAAATTTAAAATTTGGCATCTATTTCACATTAATAAATAAATATAAAATCAAAGAAGACTAAAAAAAATGAAACTAAAGTTTTTTCAATGAATTGAATTAAAAATTAACTATGTATTAACTGAAAATTTTATTTACAACATGTGGAAGCTAGACTCGAATCACCACGCATCTGAGGCTTTGAAAAATTACCTTATCTTAAATAGGATTTGAAAATCAATTTTTGTATGTAATAATTCAACTTAAGTTAATTCATAGCTATTTCTTCGTTGGAGAGGGAAAATGGCAAAAACCTAGAGAATGTGTTTTTTATTGAATATGCAAATGACTTAACAATTCAAATCCAAAACTTTATTGGTTCAAAAACACATATATTTTTGTAAGTCAAAGCCAAATTATCACAACTATTACTCAAACAAGCCTGCTGATGATGAAAAGCGTACAACATCAATCAATTTCACCAGCGTTTCCTTCTTAAATGTTGCTTTACGCAAGAAAAATCATGAAAAATTTTGAACCGAGCTTAGTATAAATCGATTTATTCTAAAAATATATTTTTTGCCAAAAATTCAAAAACAAAATATTCTCAAAATATGTCAATATAAAAATCATATATGTATTATCGATCCAAAAATATTAAGCAGTGCTTGAATTTGTTTCTGATTAATGGTTTTGCGCATGACGTTAAACTGCACTTTTTAAAACTGGATAACACTAGACTTCGGTTGCAGGTATCGAAAAATCGGTATTCTGCTTTCCGTTTGGCGGATGATGCTTTTTTTTGTTGACAACGGCGAGACAAACTGTCCAAATGTGGAAACGGCGGATCTTAAATTCGATAATTTCATGTTGAACGTTAGCTAGAACTGGCAGTCTATAGAAATTTGTTCCAAATAAATTACTCTATTTTAGTATCAATAATCTAGGCCGATTGCTGTCAACCCTATTTACAGGAACATGTACGGCAGTACAATCA
The DNA here is from genome assembly GCA_964035795.1 of Pterobdella sp. o SKG-2022. Classification (NCBI taxonomy): domain Eukaryota; kingdom Metazoa; phylum Annelida; class Clitellata; order Hirudinida; family Piscicolidae; genus Pterobdella; species Pterobdella occidentalis. The sequence continues at coordinate 25,844,213 of OZ038321.1, read as the reverse complement.
AATTAGATTAATATTATAAAATGCATCAAATCTTAAACAGCTCATTGACCATCTTCTCTTTTGACCTCTCAACACTCGAAAGAAAGAATTTTTTAAAAAGCGTGAAAATACTGGTACTTTCTAAGAGAGATCCAAAGAAGAGGTGGTCAATCTTTCACGTAGTTTTAATTCGCAATTTGTCTCTATTGTATGGAAGAACAGCATTGGGATACTTTACCTTGAGATTATTTGCCATAAAAATTATTGTAATTGCACTGAAACCACTACCAAGTTTAAAACATAAAACAGTTTTTTACCATCATTATTTTGATTGCAGTCGAAAAAAGTTAAAAATGAAATGTAACTCAAATGAGTTTCAAAGATAGACGACTTTTGAATTAAGCATTCAAAATTTTTTGCGTTCTTTTATTGCCCATGCTTCATTAAAAATGCATTGAAATAAAAAAAATGAAGTAGTATTTAACTTTAATGCAAAATAAAATTTTTTCTTACAAATTCACATAGGATGATGCTATCAGCAAAACCTAATTTGGCACTCATTTCTCATTTTCAGCACGATGCTTAAACCTGATTAAAATATATCACGTTGTCAAAATAAAAAAAGATATGAATTAGAAAAAATCTCTTAATACAAACATTTAGTATAACTTTGTATATAAACTTCACTTATTTTCAAGTGTTGTAAGTTTTTGATCCAGAGCCGTGATTTTGCAGCTAATCAGTCAAATGCTTGAAAAACTCATGAATCAACGTAAAAATTTTTCCACATTTTCCAGGACCAGCTGCAAGGAGCTGTGGACAAGCATTACATTCTGTTACAGCAACAACACAACACATCTCTGCAACATATTCAACAGATCGATGTGCAACTCAACAAAGCTCAACAGGTAGGAATCTCATAGCTTTATAAAAAATTAACGTGGTAACAGTGTAGTAATACTGATAAATAATGATAATATAATAAATGATTATTTTGAGATAAAATTTGTTTTTATTGATATAAATAACACTGTAATAGTTTGAATATTACGGACATTTGTCATTGTATTACTAACAATAATGGATTGATGTAATGGGAGAAGCGTAAGACATTTTTTTATAATTCCATGCCTAATTAATACAATAATTATTTTTATAAATCTATTTCACTTAACAATTTCAGAATTTTTTACAATATTAAAGAGTTGAAATATATTAAGACTAATGCGATGATGAAAGAAAGTATAATAAAAAACAATTATGAAAACAACCAAAATTAAAACGACATTTTTTTTCTGAAACGTATATGGAGTTTGGGTTACTTGGTTATGATTTTCAGAGCTTATTGGAAAGCTTAGTGTTATAATGGAGACATATACCGAAAGCTGGTTTTATGTCTTTTTTTGAACGCTTTTACAATTCCAGACCTGACCAATTTGATGTTTTTTTAAACTCTTATTTCGTTAAATTTTTAATTGGATTAAAATAAATTAAAGTTTTTAAAATTCTAGAATGAAATGCGTCTTTTTAGAATTTTTAAAATTCATTGAATGGACTACTTTTATGTTGAAACAGGAGTAAAAATTGATTTTCGAATCCGTGGGGCTGTTAAAAGAACCTTAGAAGCTTAGTCTTGGATTAAAAGCGCAATAAAATTTGGATATTGACTACTTTTTTGAATCCAATGATTTTGATTTCATTGAATCTAGTTTCCAGCGATTTTAATCCTGCCTTTATACAGACAGTTGTATAATGTTTCAGCTTATTTTGATGCGTCTGGTCTGTGATTGGTTAGCAGACATTCTTTCTGTGATAGAAAATCGTTCAAAACTAATAAAACTTTCTGCATCGTTACACGCCAACTTCTGTAAACAAACAGCATATGATATTTTTCGATAAATCCTCAAAGGTTGTTTACGCTTGGTTTCATCCACTCATAATTGATTTTGTTATGTTTTTCCTATGAAGTTTGTCATATAAAAAAATTTTAGTTTTTTTCTCTTTTTAAACAACTTGTTTGTCAATGTTTTTGTTAATGAAGGCTTGCTGATGAAAAAGATATGAAGATTCAAATTTCATTCAAACAAAAGTTTTGGAAAATGTAACCTAAATTTGAAAATTATTCTTGATCAAACGATGCACGATCAACAATAAATTATATGAATATCAATTTAAAACATCATTCCAACAAAATCATCACTAATTATTAAAAAAACATTATTAATTTCAACATGAAATACAAAATTAGAACACTATTTCAACAAAAAGTTATGAGAAAACAGCGATAACACTCATCACTTTCCATGCAGACAGTGAAAGCTTATCAGTCATTTGAATGCGTGGTATTTGTCATGAGACTGTGTTGATAAAAATAATCAAAAAAGTAAATAACTAATATATGCAGAGTAGTTGCAAAAGTAAACATCCTATAATAAAAAAAGATGTTAGAAATGAGAAGAGATTTTATTAGTTGAAAACACCAATTATAGATCTGTCATATTTTGTTTATTTTTCGATTTTAAATGTCATGGGTTCATCATTCATAAACTCAAAATGGCCTTTTAAAAAGCTTCACAGGAAAACAACCATTATTTTCGATTTGGCCTAGATAAATTGCATGCAAGTACGAAAATTTTTAGTTTTAGAACAAAAGATTTTGAGAGTTTTAAAATTTCATGATTAATAAATTATTTAGTTTTATTAATTTGAGTGAATTTTAAACTCAATGAGAGGTGCCAATAGCTTCAACTTGGGACGTGTGTATTTTTGTGAAAAATGAAACAAAAAATTCTCTAAATATTGCATAAGAAACCTTATAGTGTCATTAAAGATTCATGAGCACATTGAAAATATTCTACAGGTTTTTTCTAAATTCAAAGTGGGAGAAATACATGATGAAACCAACAAAAGCCACGAGGAGATATGTATTTTCTAAGCATCATTCACGTGTATTTTTAGTAAATTGTTTTTTTTTTATTCGTGAATATAAAAATCCCAAATATTTCATTACTGAGTTGTATTTCAAGGATTTTTTGCGGAGCATAACTAACTTCTATAAACTTTTTCACGATACATTATTTCGCAAATGAAGTTTTCAAGCCTAAAGACGCTACGTTATGAGGTTTCTTAAATCTTTTTGTTCTCTAAATCATTCTCGCCCAGTAGCACTACGGCTGTAGTTTCGTACGTTGCAACTTATTTCGCTTTAATGTAAATCTGAAAATCTTTTCAAAGTAGTTTTCTTATCGAGAATCAATTTATCTGTGCGTTATTCAAAAAATATTGGCGTGATGTTTGTGTTTTTGAAGTTTGTCGAGGTTTTAAAGAATACATCAAACAGTATTTTCAAGCTCAAAAATATTTTTTGGGCCAAAATAAAACAAGAGATTTTATATATTTCTGCATGCTTTTGCATGATGTATTAATGAAAACTGTTTGCAATCCACCATGCACGTTTGTTCCAAATTACTTCTCAGATTTACGCCTCTGCGATGATGTTCAAGTACTTTGAGTATTAATTAATCTCAAAAATAAATCGCCTGTATTCAATTTTCTTGTCTGTGTACATTAATGTTTTGAATTATTTTTGTGTGAAAATGAAAAAGTTCTTTACGTGCATGATAATCACAAAGACCGCCTCATACGGTAAAAAGCCACCAACTCTACTGTGCAAATGTTTCATGTTATCATTCTTGTGAGATTAATGGAGATATTTCATCATTTTTATTAATTCTTGTTATTCTTAGATAAAAATGGGTATTTTCAGTTTTTTACGTAATAAACTTGGTCGTGGGCCGTTTAGCAATGCTCGTCTTGCTTTGTCGTCGTTTTGATTGAGTTTTTAATTATGTGGCTCTGCAAATATGGCTTTTCAATTTTTATTTTTCAAATGAATGTAACTCAGTTTGAATAAAACCAACATCAATTTCGTCAAAAATTAATTCAGGTCATTACAACGATGCCATAAAAAGTCATTATTCAAATCAACCTGTGAAAATAATTAAGCTCTATATGATGAAACCTACAAATATTTATTACCTATTGATTTCAAATAATTTTGAAAAACAGAAAAAATATTCAGACATTTTCACAAAACAATCTAATAAAAGCGGCCAGCGTCTGTAAATTTCATCAGATCCTTTCAAATTTGCAGAAATAATATCAGTACTGCCTTAAATAATTCACATTAGTTTTGAACAAAAACATCAAAACTACAAAAGTAAGTCTCAGATGAAGATTTGAAAAACAAGGTTTGAAGCATTCCAAACAGGAAACTGAATCAAATTCCGGAACTCGAATTATATGAATAATCCTCTCAAATGCTTTCAAAATCATTTTAAAAAATGTCAATATGGTAATTGCAGATTTTCAAAAGATTTGGAACAAATTTTTTTGCAAATATTTTTGTTATACATTTGAACCTTTTCTAAACAATAAATAATGTTTATTTGCATTTATGAAAACACCACCATGTAGATGAAAAGTCCGTGATAGAGCCGAATTACAACCACACAAAACATCAACATTGATTCATGTTTGTTGTTTTCTAGAAATAAAAATTTTTTTGAAGGAGTTTAAGTATTTATTGAACGATTTTTTGAGAATGCTTGAACGAGTGAGACACACGATGGGGAAGATGAACATAGTTGAGTATGCTGGCCACCGAGTCAAAGATTGATGTAAGGGACCGGTGAAATGTTTGAATTTGGTTGAAGCTGAATAGAATATATTGAAAGATGTCAATGGAAACCATGAAAGAAGAGCACACAATAACAACCAACGAGATAAAGTCATGAAAACGAAATCTTCCCTACTAGATCTTTGGAATAATTTCAGTTTTATTGGTGCAGATTTTAGTTGAGATTTATCGCTGATATTCTTTTTTGAAAACCAAGAATTTTTGAGTTGTTTTATGGCACAAAGAGTTTTGTTTGTTTTTAGTGTGAGTAATGGATCGCTCTTTAATCCCATGGATTGATTTCGTTTAGTGAAATCACTGAATCCGTTGGTGAGCATGTTTTTCGTTTCATTGTTAATGTTGTTATTATTATTACTACTATTATTTGTTTGACATTTCGTTAGTTTTTTATTGTTGTTTATTTGATTAAATGTCGGACTTATAGAAGAAAAAATTTTGCTTGGGAAGGTTTCGTTTAGTTGGCATGAATCATCTTCTTCATTAGAAAAAAAAGACTCTAGAGTGGAGGAAGACGGTGAGCGAGAGAATAAAGTCGTGTGAGTTTTGTTTTCGTTGCAATTTTCTTTATGGCTTTTATTCTCATTTTTATCTTTCAAACTCCTGAAAGAGTCATTCATAGAATTACATTTGATTCTCGTGGGTTTAATGACGGAATTGAAGGATTTAAGTAATCTACTGCAAAGAAGATCAAACGAAATAGAAACTGTAGCAGGTATGAAAAAAGAAAAAAATGCTGTCAGTAGGGCGAAGTTCAAATCTTCAATAATACATAATCCATTAGGTGTGACGCTGTTCGGCTCAGACCAACTAAGTACCAGTTGTGCCATAGATTGAAGCAAGGCGACTGACCAAGGAGCTAGAATCCACAGCAAAAATGAGAAGGAGAACGTGGTTTGATGTAGTCGAGGTTTATCTTTCAGTTTAAGGTAGGTATCCATGTTGACGAAAGCTGTGTGTAGGAAGATGAGATTGCATACAAAGGTGTCTTCAGCCAGCCATAACTTGCAGTTCAGGTCTGTGCTATCGAACTTCCCTGAAATTTCAAATAGTTTTGACTCTCAGTTTTACGCTTAAATGGTTTGAATTTCTTTTTAACTCCTTGTAAATTATTGTTTTTACTGCTCCAAAAAAATATTTTTCGGAAAAATTACAAGTTTCTTCATGTATTTATTTAATTGATTTTTTAGGAATAAATAAAAGTACGAATGTGACACTCTCACAAAAGTTAATTAAGTTAAGCTGTCAGATAACATGTTCAAATAAATAAAAGGTCCAATCTGTTTGTGTGAAACAAGACAACCCATCTAATTTCAATAAAAAATGAAAAATAAAATTTTTTTCAAAAAAAAATTTTTTATGGCATAAATAAAATATATGTTTTATTTATCAAATAAAGTATTAGTTTTTAATGAATTTAATTCTTAATAAGCTTCAAACTTCAAATTTGATTTTATCATTTTTTCATTTTTATTTCTATATTAAAGGCATAATTTTTGCTGAATAGAGAAAATCGTAAATGATTTGAAAAAAATTCAATTTACAAGAAATTTTTGAAAACTTCAGTTTGTGAAACTCATTGTTATGATGTTACTTCAGAATATTAGAAAATTTTGCTATTCTTACATTTCAATACAAAATAAAAAAGCCCAAGAATTCTTTGGTTGAATATAATATAAGAATTTTTCCACTTGTAAATTAATTTGAAGGCCAACAGAATTTTTTTTTAAGACAAATATAATCTTAAAAAAAATCCCACCAACCCAGTAGGGTAGCTTTGAAATTGACAGGCAAAAGAGTGAAGGTTGTAATGAGGTGGAGAAAACATAAAGAAGCCAAAAAAGAAAAGTTAGATGAATTTTTAGTGCTTTGATTTGATAAAATGACAATAGCTACTGACGCATTCAAAAAAATACTCAATAAAATTAACAAAATTAAGAATATATTCATGAGATTGAATGTGGGTGGTAGGGGGTTCGCAGTGGTGATGTTGAGAAAGTGAAAGCTCATAGTGCTTTAGTTGATAGCAAACAAAAAGATTTTCATTCCAATTTCTCAGTTTATTTTACTTTCATTTAAAGTGTTACCACTTCAACTAAATTTCTCCACTTTAATTTTTCCAAACACCAACGTTTATCTTAAAAAAATCTTTCATCATGCTGTTGTTTCAAATTTCTTCAAACAAATTTAAAGATACAAGCAAACAAAGATACTATTAAAAAAGTTGAACCATAAAACTATAACAAGCACCAAAATCTCAAACACTTGTGACGCTCCTATGTGGTGAGGGTGTGTTATTTATACGTGTTTTTCTCTCTCTATCTCTCTCTTGCTTTCATTTCTAAAACCTTATCTGGAGATTTCTACTTCAAGCCTTATCTATTTATTTTAAATTTAGTTTCAAGATAGTCATCATATTGATCTTATTATTGACTTTTACATTATTCTGATTTATTTTTTTACACATACGCAAGTTAGCATAACCATTATCTTTCAAATTGGATTTTGAATTTTTAACTGTTTTCAAAAGTTGTTTCATCGATTTAAATTTCTTTTTTTTATTTTTATAACTTGAAAGTCTTTTTTAAAAAAATTTTGTAAAAGCAGAGTATAATGGAAAGTTGATAAAATCTGAAGCAAAAGACGTTGAAAAATATTTTTACATTATTAATAGGTTTTTCTTTATTTTTTGATTTCCATTGAATTTAGTTTGATCAAGTTTTCACTAGCTGATTTTTTGGGGTAAGATTGCAGTTTTAAACACAAAATACCCACAAAAATTTTGCTAAAACCTTTTTTTCCTTGAAAAATGTTTTTACATTTTTCATGAAACAAAAAAAGAACGGCAATTTATGGAAAATTCCCAACAAATTTATTTCTCCGATTAATTTTAAACACTGAAAGTGATTTTTGTTTTTGAAGCAGTGTTTTTCTTGGTTCTAAAACGCAAATCATTTGAAATAACGACTTACAAAGACATATAAAAATTAAATGCTACCACTTTCAAACCTGGTGTAGTTTCCACTCTGTTTTTTTGAAAGTTCCACGGCGTTAAGATCTTTGTCAACACCACACTTTAGAGTTCAGTTTCCTATTACAAAACATCTAAGATAGCATTAGCTAGGATGTTTGGTGGTTTTTATGTCAAGGGTTTAATTTTCGCATCAGTCGCTTGTATTAGCGTCATATGAATAAACAATTATATGACTATAATAGGAGCTTTGAACATAACTTTTGTGAATTTTCATTCAAGTACAAAACTTTTTTTCCACAAATACTTTTTTTTACAAATACAAGTCTTAATTAGCCGAATAAAATATCTTTTTAAAGGCCTTAAAAAAATAAAACGAATAAGATTTGAATGGACCTAAACCATTCAAAAAACATCAACACTACTCTGCATAGACGCTGGTACTAATAAAAACCCTCAAAGCACCGGTTTGATGCTGTGCACAGTTAGCATCTGTTCGAGTTTTGTTATAAATTTAATTTGTAGAAGGCATTCGACCGATAAGATGAAAGTTATATGTCTTTTTTTTTATTTCCATTTATTTATTCAGTTTCGTTTTCTTTTGTTCATTTAACTTTTACATGTTCAATTGAGTTGTTTTAACTCATTTTTTTTAATAGGTTTTTATATATATATATAAGAACTTTCAATCTATAAATTAAAAATCTTGGTTCAATATTTCAACATTAAAGCATATATTTGAGATAGTCATCATAAATAATTTTTCAAATTTTTTGCTTTTGACCATAAAAATTTTGGAAAATTAATACAAATTTTTTTTAACATATTCATAATTCGAAACTTTCCTTGTTCCATGAGAAACTGTTGAAGGTTTGATTAATTTATTCTTGAAGCAATTTTTTTGGAATCCTTAAATTCAACTCAAACACAAATGAACAAATACAACGCCCAAGATGTTAATGCGACTTTCTGAATTTAATAGCACCATTCATTGGAGTACAGCTTCATAATTAACTTTCAAATTTAATTAAATATTAATAAATTTTTATTAAAAAATCACGTATAATCTCGCAGTATACTGAGTTAAAAGTCACTATAGCAAAGATTTCACCTTGTTTTTATTACACGAAGTAGCGCTCAATGAAACCTATCAATTGCGCAACTACGACCCCAACTAAAGTCAAGCATTTTCTTCTGTTCTTTCTAAAGTATTTTAATTATTTTGATTTCTGATTTTCAGTTGTTCTAATATAGCTGTTCAATCAAATCAGTCACATTTTTATGCTTTAAAATATGTTTCCCGAAAATTCTGTCATGAAAACTTGCTTTTGAGTTATTTTTTGAACTTCCTAAACTTTGAAAACAATTTTCATCCTTTGATTCTTCAAATTTTTGAGAAATCTTTGTTAAGCCATAAATTTTGGATGATATTTGTTTGAATAAGGAAAGATTGTCAATATCGAAATTTTTAAAGCCATTTTTACCAAAAGTTCTCTTCGAATTTCGCACAAAAGTTTTGGAAGCGCAACATTTAAACTTCTCAAAGCAACTACCTTTTTATTTAATTAAATTACTAATGTAAATTCACAATTTTGAGGCTAATTATTCACAAAATAAATTAATATTATTATTCAAAAATCCGAATAATGTTTTTCAATATATGTGAAATATTGAAATAATGATGCGAATATATTTAAATATCAATAGGGTTTGAACCCTATTGAAATGTTCTGATTGTGCAAGTCAGCTGAACAAATGACACAATGATCTTAAAAAAACAATAGGGCCAACTTCAATAAGATTGAAAGAATAGAACTCCCAATAAAAGAATAACCTGAAAGACGTTGTCAAAATTTTACGATTTCTCTTTTTAGTATTTTGAGTTTTTTTCTAAATAAAGATTTTCGTTTTAAATTGCAGACTTAGAGGATTTTTGTAATTTTAAAATAATCAATTTGAATTATTCAAATTTTTTGGCGAGTTTAAAAATAATTTTTTTGGTAGTTTTCCGTTTTATATTCATTCCTCATCATTCATTTTTGAAAGTTTTAAACACTTCAAGTTGCATTCCGATCAGTCAAAATGAAACCATCATCATTAGTGTTTCTGATGCTAGTATTACACATGGTTTGGGGCGAGGAAGAATACAAAGAAGATCAAGTGGTTTTGTTGGATGGGCCCAACGAATATTCTGGGAACGTTCACGTATTTAGAGATGGAAAGCTGTGGAGTGTTTGCGACGATGCGTGGACGACCCAGGCTGGGAACGTGGTGTGCAGAAGTATTGGATATTCTCACGCAGTTAGTGTGCATTCAAGAGGATTCTTCGGGGATTCCCAGTTCGGTGAGTTGGTCGATATGTCGTTTGATTTACAATGTTTCATCAATAAAAATTAGCTCACAATGAGTTTTGGGGTTTTCTAAAAAAGTCTTATTTTTTAGTAATTTGACCTTCGTTGAAATTCCATTTAAAGTTGGCATTCGCATTACTCAACTGAATGACTTTCTGAGAATAAACTTATATAAATTATTTACTTTAAAAAGCGAAACGAATTTTTGTGAGTTATATTTTTTATTTTATTAAAAATGAATCCTTGAGTCATGAGAACTCCCTTTGATCCGGGCATATAAATCGAGTGGCTGTATGTTATCTGCCATATTTATGAGCCTCAGTGAAGTTTTGATGATCCCGCATTCGACATTTTTAATGTAGTGAATAGTTTTTCATTGCCATTTCAACGATCTTTTTAAAGATTTGAACGATAGTTAGAAAACAATAAATATTATTCTACATTTTTAAATATTTTTTTGTGTAACAAAGCAAAACTGCATGCAGCTAAGTTTTTTAATCAAAAAATTACATGAAAGAATTCTGACTCTTAGACTTCAAAGTTTCACAAATAATTTAATAAATTTTCACTGAAGCAAAAAAATTTTCAAATGAAATATTTGGTTAAAAACTCTATATTTTCATTTCCAACTCCATATACCTCACACCTACCAACCAATGATATATATTTCTTGGTTTGGTCACATGTTGGGCCTAGTGTAAGCACTTGCTATGAAAGGTGTTTTCTATCAATTTTATTTTTAGCAAGTGATTTTAAACGCTACAAAATGAAACGCTATATGAACCACCCTTTAAATTAAACTCACATCAAACCATCACCAAGTTCACTTTCCACCAAAGAGATAGGGTTAGATAACGTTCAGTGTTATGGGGATGAAGGATCCATATGGCAGTGTAGGCATGAAGACTTTGGCAGGCATAATTGCAAGCAACATGAGCTTGCCGGCGTCACTTGCTCTTCCACCAAGATTTCTACAACGTAGGTTTTAGTGGGTTTATTGAGGTTGTTGTTATAGGGTACCTCATCTAATGGGTATCTAATGAAACGGTCTGCCATTATAGGTTATCAGTTTTGAAGATATTCAAAGATTTTTAAAATATTCAAAAATGAGTTTTATATGCATTTGAAATTGTGTTCTACATAACCAGTGGTATTTTTCTGTGATCATTAAGCTTTTCATAAATCAATTTTTTCATGTGTGGATAATTTAAGTATTTCAATATTTTTAATTCAAACAAAACTTTTAAATTGATGACTTTTATACAAAAAATCTTTTAAATTTTTTTTTTTTTTTTGAAATAAGGCATATAAAAATTTCAAAGAAAAGTTTAATTTTACAATTATTTATGTAGTCACTTTGATTTAACTTCCATTATTATGTGATTAAGATTGGCGTTGTAGATAATATTCTTTTGTTTAAAAATGTTTTAAAAAATTACCATTATTTTTCAACTCAATATTTTGCCATGTAATATTAAAAATAAAAACTATAAAGCTTGAATTTTCATGAAAATTTTTGCAAAAAATGAAATATGGTTTCAAATTTATTAAAATCTTTATATATTTTTAAATAAATTTAATATAGATTAAAATATTCTTATTTTATAACATGCTTCATCATCATTCAATTCTAACAAATGATTTTTCAACGATTGCATGTCTAGTCTTAATCCTATCTAAACCCTAAAAAATTTCCACAGAAAGTCCATTCCCACCACAACCACTGCTCCCACCACAAGATCTCCGTTTGCCGCCAAGAATCCCTTTGATAACTACCTTTACAATAGTCTTTTCGAGGAAGTCAAACAGCTTAAGGAGCAGATATCCCATCTGGAAAAACACCAGCCTCATGTAGTTTATGCTGTGTTTTTTGGATGTTATATCGTTTATAACAATTCTTTATGTTTAAATAGAAAGTTTATTTGAATATTTTTCAAAGTTTTCAAACTATTGTTGTCGAAGCTTCTGCAGTGTTAAGTTTAAATTAAAACATCCTTCACGGTTATTCAAGCAAAACCAATATACTAAACACACACGTGAACAGACATATAAACACGCTTCAAACCCATCCAGAAATACGAAGTGAGAGTAGTAGAAGGTAGGAACAGCAGAGAAGGGAGAGTTGAGGTGATGGTGGGTGGAGCATGGGGCGTGTTGTGTGGAGATAATTGGGGAATTCTAGAAGCCATGGTGGTGTGTAAGCAGGTAGGACTGAATTATTCAAAGGCCGCTCTAAAGGTAGATTTAGGGTGGATGTAGTTCAGAGATAGATTAAAATTGAGGCATTTAATAAAATGATTAAGCATTTTATCGCATTGTTTTTAGTGTTTTGTAAAGGTTTCTATTGAAAAATCTAATTTTTGGGATCATTTTTGTAACATTTTTTTACAAAATATTTTTCATGATTTTTTTTATTATTTTCTTTTGCTTTCATGTCGATAAATTCTAGAAAAAATCTTTTTACCTAATCTTTTATGAGACGTGAGATTATTTTGGAAATAAAATCTGTTCAAAAATGTTCTTTTATTCCAGTAAACTACAATCTGGTGGAAACTGTTCTTAAAATATTTCTTTTGTAGAAATGTGGATTAAGTTGAGTTTTTTCATTCCTTCCCACTATTTTCTCACAGAATCGATTCATCAATCTATCTATCTTCCCCTCTAATCACCTATGTATTTATCAATTAAGCTATTTTAATTTCATTTAATCTGTTCTTTTCTTCCAGACAAACTTTTTTGGAGGGCACAATATGACTAAGGTTTACGCTCAAATCAGGTGATGAAAAACTATGAAATGCAACCTGACTCTATCTATTATTCATATATTTTCCAAAAATTCAATTTAAACTTAATAATCTTGAATTTGATCTGATTATATTTAATTAAATTCAAATATATTAAAATTAATACTTTCAATTTCAATAGATTAAAATAATTTTTTCAATTGAAGCCAAAATATTTGAAATAGTCGATTACAAATGAAACCCAAAAACGATTAAAATAGAAAAATATTTTTTTTGAACTTCACTATAATTGAAATCGAAAAATATAAACAAAAAATCATTTAATTAAAGTATAAAAAAATATTAATCTCAAATAAAATGTAAAAAGTTAGTTCTTATCAAAATCATCAAAAAAAACTTCAATTGGTATTATTGAACCCAAAAAAACCATCAAAAAATGAAACACATCACACTAGATATAACTCCACCCATAGATGCGATGGCAACGAGGAGAGTCTGAATGAGTGCTACCATGGTATGGTAAGGGAGGATGTAATTTGCTCAAAAGAGACTAGAGTGGCAGGCGTGATCTGCACTGATAGTAAGTGGTATTGGTTTTTCTAAGGTTTAGTATTATGGGGGTTTTTGGCTGCGGGTTTTGGTTGGTTTGCTTAAGGGTTGTGCAGATGAAGTTAAATAGTGCATGGTTTGGGTACTATTTTAATAGATTTCTTATTGTTTGGTAAATGGAACTTCATACTTATAAGTGTTTCTTGAACAAAAGTGTTTTTTCAAAACATTTCTCATAATTTGGAAAAGCAAAATAAATTTCACGTTTTTAAAAAACATACGATGTCTAAAAAACTAAAATATTGAATTATTAAAGTTGCAGAATTATTTTGTGAGCAAAATTTATCATTTTTTGATTGATTTTTAAAAAATAATTTTAGTTTCAAATTTCATAATTCCATGAAATTCTATATTTCTCACAGCTTGAAAAATGCTAGAAATATTTTTCTTTTTACAAAAGTTGTTGAGCTTTTTCGTTTTTGAAATTACTCAAAATAGATGCAGCTCAGTTACTTTCTTTAATGGACGTAAAACCTTTTTAAAAATTTGAAAACATTTTAAGATAAATTTCAAACTTAAAATAAAAAATTCTGATATTTTTTAGTTTTTATCATTAGTTTAGCTATCTAGTGCATCACTGTATAATGCATTTGTACCAGTCGAATTTCCAAGTAATATAATGTAATCTAATGCGATATTTATAAAGAGCTTTTCCAGTTAAAAACATTTTTAAAATATTTTGATTCGAATTTTTTTTGTTAAAGGTCTTTCCATGAAAAATATATTTTTATTAGAATCTCTTTTTGATTAAAAATTTTGTTTTACAAAAATATTTTTATTAAACAAACTGAACCAATCAATGTTTCACCATAAGTTATTTCTCTATAAAAAACTTCTTCATCACAAATCTCTTAACAAACACCTTACAGAACTTCCAGACTTAGTAGCAAATGCTTCATTAATACAGCAGACCCTCTACATACACGACCAACCCATGTATTTTCTACAGTGTGCCATGGAAGAAAACTGCGCTGCTCCATCAGCTTTTAAAATCAAAGAAACCAAACATGGTTAAGCTCCGTCCTGAAACACTAGTGATACAATTTTATAAAACGTGTTAATTGAGTTACTTAATAAAAAAAGACTCATAAATTATAGCAAGTTTATTAGCTCTTATTTGAAGCTGTGATTCTTCAAGTCCAATAATTAAATTGATCAAAATTGAAAAGCATTAAAAATTTTCCATTTGAATTTATTTCTTAAACATATTTTTATGCACACTTCTTGTAATGAACCCTTGCCCCATAGACACCCTTTCTATGATGAGCTCCTACATGAGCTTACCTTCTTCGTAAACAATCTCCCTATAAAAACATTCTTCTAGAAGCATCCTTCTCCATAAATATCTTCTTTTTGAACATTCCCACATCTTTTGCAGATTGGCACGTGTATGTTAGACGTCTGCTGAGATTCTCAATCAGTGTGTGGAACTTTGGCACGACGGAGTTTCGACCAGAGCTGAGGAAGCAAGATTGGGAATGGCATCTGTGTCACATGTAAGTGGGTGTGAAACAGGGTTGGGACGTTGAATGATCGATGGCTTCAATATATGCAAAGTTTTCAATTCTAAGTTCTAGATCGTAGAGTTTAATCAAGGAAATGATTAGTTTTATATGTCAAATGGGTGCGTTTGAAGTTTTTTAAAACTTTTGACAAATTGGAATTCCAGGGAATAGAATTTGAAGAATATTTTGAAGCACCCCATTTATTCGTATTTGTTAGTTTTTTTCATTTAAATTTTTTCTATAACTCTTCAAAATATTCATTTAATTCAGTATTTGCAAAAAAATTTAAAACCAAAATTTTTAATACCACAGTTAAATGACAAAAAAAAATCTCACCGAAGTTTTTGACATTTTTGACACTAGAAAAGAATTTATTATTTTGACGTTTGTTTTATATACTGTCATGTCAGATAAAAACAATGGTTAGCTTGAGAAAGTTGAAAGAACTCAGACTACTCTTAATAGCACATACAAAATCATTAATCATTAACAATATATAATAGAAACAAAGACTATGGTTTATTGAGAAACTAAAAATACAAAGCTTTTCGTAACAGTATCTTAAATTATCACTTGATAATGTAAGATACTGTTACGAAAAGCTTCGTGTATTAAGTTTCCCAATAAACCATAGTGTTTGTTTCTATTATATTGATTTCCAGCTATTTTACGTCAACATTAATAATATAGTTTATTTTCTGATATAACTTCGTTAACTGAATTTATATTTGATATCTTTATAGTATTTTTACTAAATTTATTTATTCATCAAATAAATAAATTAATTTTTTAAATAAATTCACCAAAACTTAAAAAAACAACAGTAAATTAGTGATACAACAAAAACAGAGTATAAAACCAAATCTTATATTAATAACTTCACGTATGTATACAAATAACAATTCAACCCCAAAAAAGCAAACCATCCCAAACAAAATCACTAAAAAGCAAAAAAAAAACACCACAACACAACTGCATTTTAATTTCTAACCCCATGACAACAACAACATACGGAACATCTAAAAACCACTATGAAACCCCAGGCAAACTTTTAACCCTCTTCTACCCTTATTCCACTCACAGGCATTACCACAGTATGCAGGTCTTTGCTAGGTATGACTTGCTGGATCTTCATAACAATAGAGTGGCTGAAGGTGGGTTGTATTGTTGCGTTGTAATGTTGAGTTATGTTGTAATATCATATGTTGAGTTATGTTGTAATATATGTTGAGTTATGCTGCTGAGTTTTAATGTTAGGTTATGTTGTTTAAATGACATATGTAGAGTGATGTTTTTATACTATAAGTCATATGCTTTTCATATAACGTATAAAAATAATGTAGCATAGTAATAAAAAAAATAAGTTTAATAAATAAGTATTTTTAATATAATCTTTCAAGTTATGTGGTTTTAAATTAATTTCAAGTTTTGCCCTTAAATGTTATGCATGGAGTTTTTTGTTGTGATTGGAATAATGGTAGGATTATGTTGATTTGATATTATATTTAATTGTTATGTCGTTTTGGTATCATACATTAAGGCAAGTTATATTGTTTTAATATCAGATTTAATGGTGAGGTTATGCCGTTTTGATGTCATGTGATGTTATATATTGTTTTAATAGAATATCTAAGGATAAAGTTATATTCTTTTGGTGGATCATCCGAGATTGTTTCACTAAACTTCTTAAATGAGAAATTTCTTTTAATGACTGCTTTATTAAAAATAGAACTTTTCATTGAAAGTAAAAGGTCATAAAATTGAAAAGTTATGTAACTTAAAACTGATAATTCTATTCCAAGCCAAGGTTTGGTAGAAATTTTCAAAACTTCAGTGGTGTGTTGTTAATAAAATATTAATTTATTTTGAAAGTTTTCAACATTATTCACACGAAGTATTCTCAGTATTATTGGTTTATAAGATATTATTACATTACCCTAGCCATAATACCAGCCTATTATTGACGAGGAAAATCATATTTATCACTGTGCTTTTCAATACAGTCTTCAATTTTCAGTGGATGGTGGTTGTTTATATAGACATTATGAAAATATGAAAGTTTTATTTTGTTTTGATGCTTTTATTTTTGGAAGTTTCATTTTAAGTCGATTGGGTTGTTTCCTGGTTCTATTTTCAAAAAAATTTTTTTATTCTTATTTTTGAAAAAGTTTTTAAAATTTTTTTTAAAATTTTGATGATTTCTTGTATATGTTAAAACTTTTAACTTATATATAGTTTTCTACTTTTAACGTTCTCTCATGAATGGAGAAAGTGCCAACTGTTTAAATTATTCAAAGGTTCTTACGCCTCTATTTCTTCTTCGTTTCACTACCCCTATTTGTCTCCCACCTTTAAAACAAAAACTACGTTTTTAAATTCATTAATGGTTAATTATCATTACTATCCCCGTAAAATTAATGGTCAAGCTCAACACATACCAATGGTTATCATTATTCAACTGAAATCACTACCAGGTCATAAAGCAAGTTTCTGTTTAGAAGATGTCCAATGTAAGAAGAATGTGACCAAGAAGTTTTCTTGCAGTGGTTTTGGAGACCAAGGTTCCTACCCTTAGCTGTTCAAATAACTTATGTCATTATACAAAGAGAATGTTAATAAACGAGAAGGTGGGTTTTTTCGCCGGACTGGTCGTGATGATCAGATGTTAGTGGGGTGGTGTAAAGATATAGATAACGATTGAAATAATAATAACAATGACACAATATCATAAAAAACCGAAAAACAATCAAAAATCTTTCTCATATAACGATGTATTGTAGGAATCAGTGTGGGCTGTGCTGACGACTACTTGCACGACATTGACTGCCAGTGGATCGACATTACTGACGTCAAGCCGGGCAACTACATCTTCAAAGTGGGTTTTGGATGATTGTTGTTGGTTATCCTTTTTTGGTTATTTTAGTATTTTGTTGCTTATTGTTTGTGTATAATGTTATTTTTTATTCCATTTTTTTGATTAATTTTGTTTTTTTTTAATTTTTCTGTTGCTCACTGTTCAAAATTATTTTTTTCAATATGAATTATTACCATTTATTTTTATTTTTCATTTTTATCCATTAGTAATTTTTAGTGTTTTTTCTAGCAAAATGCTTTTTTCAAATAGTTGAATAAATGATAACATCTAGTTCTACCATTTATTAAATTTTAACTCATTACAAAATTTTAAAAATAATTTTCCAAGTTTTTCCCAAGTTTTTTTTCAACAAAAATTCTTTTTCGTATTTTTTTTGTATCAAGTTTACGTGTGTTTTTCGTATGTAGTTTTCAAAGTATTAGAATATATTTTTTGTTTTTTTTTATTTTTTTTTGTTTCAGATACTTTTTTTTACTTTTTTTTCTAATTGAAAGTACAGAAATAAGAATTCCATGCTGGAGTTCACAGTGACAGTTTGAAAAAAAATATATAAATTTTTTTGAGAATTTCATAAAATTTTTTCAAGTAAAATTTTTTGCGGTAGAAAAAAAATTATTTTTCATTATTATTTTTTTAAAAATCGAATTATCAAAGAAAAACTCAAACCAGTTTTCCTAAAATACCGTTGAAATCATTAAAAAGCAGAAATGAACAAGCACACAACCGCACACAGAGGTGTCATAAGCAAACCATATGAAACAACCCGCCATAAACCACATACTACTAACCTTGTTTAACGTTATCATTCATTCTAGATTTCCTTCCAGAATTTTTTTAAATGTTTTTTTTTGTTTTTTTTATTTTTTTTTTAAATTTTTTTTTAAAGACCCATGATCGAAATCTTTTTTATGTTAAATAGTTATCTCTTAGAACCAGTGGTCCCTTTGTTTAAAAACATAGTTTTGTTTATTTTTTAAATAAAATATTTGTCATTATATGTACGAAAATTTATCAACACAACAAAAACTCATCACAACAAAAATAAAATCAATCTCAACCTAAAAAATTTTGAAATCTTTGCAAAAGGACTGCTAGAACCTCAAAAATACTCCTATGCACCTCTTTAAAACAACACAATACAACCAACTACCTTAGATTGAACAACAAATTTCTATTGAATCCAACAGGTTCACATCAACCCCAACTACAAAATAGCCGAGTTAAACTTCGAAAATAATGCAGTCACCTGCAACTTTGAATACAGCGGCAATGAGGTAAAAGCCACCAACTGTAGGAACGGCAGGGGTTGAGGGTCTGTCCATAGAAAATCATTTTTTAAAAATTTTATTGTTTTTACCATTTTCATTATACTTTTTTTTGTATTTTTTTTTTTTTTAAATTAACAAATTCAAGCTGTTTTTCTTATATAGAAGCTTACTTGTTTAGTGAAGTATAAGAGATAATAATCGTTGTGAAAAATGTAGTTTTTTTAATAAGAAAGAGTTTTAATGGCATCTTATTGAATAAGCTTGTTCAATAAGATAAGTTAGACATTTGTTGCTAATTAAACTTAAAATATTTTTATAAGAAGATTTTTTCAAATATTTGTATAGTTAATACTGCAAGTTATTTGCATTTACTTTGGCTAAAGAAGATTATTGTATAGTTGAGTTTTCAATTATCACCCGCCATCTTGTTTAATTTTATTCAAAACTTCTAGTAGACGAAATTGCTCTATTTTACTCAATAAACTGAAAAGTCTTAATTAAGTCGCTAGAGTATTCTTGAGGTTGCTTTAGGACCCTGCTTTGATATATGCCTTAATTTTTTTTGTAAGTAACTTCAGCACCACTAAGAATTATCAACTTATTGCTTAAAACACATTTTATTAACAGTTAAATGTTTTCTAGGTTTAATATATGCTGTTAGTTGTGCATTTTACTCATTTATGGATAAATAAAAATGCAGTTAGCTTTAATTACTACTAATGAGCTACCATAATCAATAAACAATGAAATGAACATAAAAACAAAGCTTTTGCAAGTGCCAATCGTTGCACACTTTAAAACTCTTTAATTTAAACTTCAAAATTAAATAGGTTTCAAATACAAGTTTTTTTTAAACTATAGGTTTCGTTAAAGTCAATCTTTCAATAAGCATTATTGTATTGTTGAGGTTGAATTCATTCCAAAATATTGTAATAAAAATATTATTTGGCTGAATGAATTTAAAATGTCTCAATTTCAAGTTTTACAATGGAGTTTTGGAAGATAAATTTTTTGTAAACGTTGCATTGCGATGGTCATAGAAGTATGGAAAACTGGATAGAAATTTGAGCCAGCTCTTCGGACCATTACATTGAGGATTGGTTACTGCTGTTACATAGATATAGAATGTTTCAAAAACTTTCAAAAATTTGAATGTAAGCTTTTGAAATATTCAAATAAAATTTTTTTTGAAGGTTCGACTAAAAATAACAACTAACTAACACCATGAAAGTTTTCTTTGAAACATGTGGTATATCGCAAGGAAGAAAGTGGTGTGTAACCTCGATTCGATAATTAGTAGAAACAAAAAATTGTTTTGAAAACTTCATTTTTTGCATTTATCTTTATTGGTTTTGAAGCTAAAACTGGATCCATTTTAAAATTTAAAACTATTAATTAGTTTTAAGCCTCAAGAAAATGAATATTTCACAAAGATGGAACTTTCCTGACTTCAATTGAAACATTGTCAAGTAAAATAACACTAATACTCCCAAAGTAGAATGATCTTCAGCTTCTAGTAACTTTTGAAATGCTGAAATATTCTGTTGAACTTGAATGATGTCAAGAAAACACCAAACAGCTTTAACTAAAGGGATAAAACTATATTCAAACCATTTAAGTATTGCTTAAAACTCAGATTCATTCTCAACGTTTTTTATATTTTCTTCTTTATTCAATTTTTGTGAAATTAATGTGTATGAATTAATGGCATATTGAAGGTTAGGTTGGGGAAGGTTATAAGAAGTTATAAATCGTAGTGTGTGATTGGGAAGAAAGGCGTTTGAATGGTTTGAAAACAAATATAGAAATTTTACAAACATCATGATAAATCATAATGTGTACACTACAGTGGTTGAAGATGGTTGCCAGTGAATATTAGCTTAACTATTAAACAAGTCAGTTTTTTGCTTTTCTTTCGTTTCAGGCTCAAGGTATAATAATCGCAAAATTAGTTTCATGAAATTCAAAAATTAATGAAATAATTTCGATAAAAAAAATTTTTAATTTTTATTTGGAAATTTTTTGAGTTTTTGCAAAAAATGAATTGATTCGCGTTAAAAAACTGTTGAAACGATGGATAACCAGCAGCGAAATTTAAGAGGAATGGTGAAAGGTGAGAGGTGGAAATAGGTAAGGTTCTCATCAGTTGAGATACATAAACAAAAAAAGTTTAGTTTTGAAAAAAATAAAATCAGTTATTTTTCATATATTGAATTGAAAAAAGAATTTTTATGCTTTTTCGAAAAAAAATATTTATTCAACAAAAAGTGTTTTGTGATCTAAATCATAAATACGAATAGTAGCCATTATTTTGAAAACATTTCCAACCAAATATTCGATAACTTTCAGAATGTTTTAGAATAATTTATAATTTGTCTATAGAAAATTATTTTGAGAAAACTTTAAAAAATTTATTTTTTTCGAAATTTATTAAGGAAATACTTTAAAAATTGATTTAAAAGTTCGCAATAAAAGATAGCAAATAATTTACAATAAATAACAATGTACTCCTATGACAAATTAAAAAATCTCCTTTATGATTGGTGAGTTAGTTTTGCAATCGTCCAATAAAAACGAAGGAAGAAAACAAAAACACTACGGCCTGCGCCAATCAAATTGATGTTTGAGTTTTGAAGTGGTTCTGAGCTGTTAAATATATTTCCACTCATCTTTTAAAAAAATTCACCCTAAAAATATTAAATTTTTAATAATTATTCAACAAATCGTGATAAATATATTAACAGCATTATTTTGAAACTCATAAACAATTTAACACAAGAAAAATCATTTTTCAATTCAGAAATTCAGAAACAGCATTTGGTTTGGAAACGTACGTTATTTAGTTTAAGTAGAACAAGATGAAGTATATATATTTGCATGCAACATACATGTATGGAACACCCTTATACGATTACAGTATAAAAGAGGAGAAATAAAGAGCCGTATGCTACCAATGTAGAAGTGAAGTTTTTGTTTCACACAGAATGTTTGTTTCAATGAATTAAAAACACTTTTATTAGAAAAGAATAGTTAATATAAAAAATATTTTTCAAGTTTTTGTGCTTAGGCTTAATACCGCAATGATAAACCATTGAGGTCTAACTAAGGGTTCAGTTTGATTTATCACTCCTGACATAACCAATTAATTATATAGAATTTTGATTTTTGTAATATTTCTAGTTACAATCATCTTTAAACATCTAGATTTATGTCTTAAACATGTTTGGAAATTGTTGACTGGTAGCTTTAATTGATTTATCGTTCCTTCATTCCGAAAAAATATTTACCAATGAGTGCTTAAAAGTAAAAATGGAAGATAAAAGTGAACTTTTGCATGAGTTATATTCAAAAAATGCATCGAAGAAGATGGTAAAAGATGAACTTGCAAAAAGTGGGCAGACATTGGCTTCAGGTATGAGTTGCACTAAGCATGTTGAGAGAGAAATATGTTTTAATAGTGATAATCACTGCATTGTATTAATTTCAATCCATCGATGTTTGAAAACTATGGAGAATCATTTGTAAAAAAGTTATGAATATTTTTGATAAATCTAAATTCATAGACATAAGATAGTTTTAATAGTTACCAACTACATATAACTACATTACTATTATTTATAATACAATTTAGCTTTCTTTTTTTGCCCAGATGGAACTTTCGTAGACCCCTCTCACCAACCAATAGAAAAACCATGTTTTTCATGCGGTTGTCCAATCATGGATCGTTATGCTCTTCAACTCTCTTCTGATTCGCTATGGCACGTCAGCTGTTTATGCTGTGTCGAGTGTGGGAAATCCTTGGAAAAACAGATCACGTGTTATGTTTATGGCGGGAAAACTTACTGCAAAGAGGATTATTTGAAGTAAGCTTTGAATTTTTTTCATGCATTAGCATTTAGTAGTCTGATGTGAAGGAGGTGAAGAAAAAGCGGTTTTAAAGTTTGTACCGTATGACCATTAGAAGGCTTAGTCAAAAAGTGGAACAATATTTTTTAAAAAATTTTATTACACTTTTTTCCATTTTGGCTTAGATTTTAGTTTTTTTCTTCGTTTATATAGGCTAGACATGAACTAATTTTTTTCACAATTTTCAGGGTTTGAGTTGAAAATTGCATCAATTCAAAAATCCTTCCCAAATTTATTCATCTAAGTGATAATTTAATAAGATTTGTTTTACTTTATATAAAATTTTCAAAAAAATACTAGTATGGTTACTATTTAAAAAAACGATTGTTGTAAAATTTTTATATTTCCCAAATACAGCCCTACTTTTATTAGAATCTCACAAAGATTTCCACATCACTAAATGCAACATAAAAACATTTTTTTTGACATTAAAAAAATCAATAAACTCTTGAACTGATCTTCAAAACTTCAAACAGCATTTAGTTACCTTTTGATTCCTCGTGTTTCGTTGTGAGTTGCATTGAGCAGGTACTAATTATTGAATATTCTGATTATAATAGAGGTACAATTAATGCAATAAAACCAGCTTGTATTTGATATAAATTTTTAATAATGGATTTAGATCTATTATACTAGACATAGTTGATTATGATAGACATGTACTAATTTTATCAAATATATACCTTTTATATTCATTATCTTTTAGAAAACAATAAAAATGTACTTGTTTTTAATCAAATTAATACTCATTAGGGGTAGCACTCTGTGAAGCTAACCAATTTGGCAACCCAAATTTCAGATAGGGGTGACCGAATGATTGACTTACTTAATAATACTCATTAAAGCATAAATAGTAATGATTCACTTCACAAATAGAGTTTTAATGCTCACCATAGTCCCAAAAACTTATAATCTAACGGATTGATTCTTGAAACTTTTAAGTCAAAATAGGAGATTTTTTGAAACATTAGTTCAAAAGCAAAAAAGCTCTAGTTTCCGATAAGTTTAGCTTCATCATAAAACAAAAGCGAAAATGTTTATCTTGTAACTAAGACGAGTTGCAGTACCTTCATTGTGAAACCAAAGCTTTAAACACTACCAACCAATAAGTTGAACACAAAAACAGCGTTAGGAAGCTGTGAAACACAGGGTCTATTGAGATATGATTATTTCCTCCAGAGGTTCACACTTGAAAGGAGCTCTTAGCGTTGCTATTGTCAAGCACTATCTTTATCTCAGGGGAAAATTCTCACGTCAAAAATCAATCTCTTTTGATGTTTGCTTGACGACAAAAACCATTGTTATGGAGTAATAGAAGATTATATTTTGCTTGTGTGGTTTGTGGAGTTGGAAAAGGAGATGGGTTCATGGTTGATATAGAAAATTAGATAAATGGATTAGTTAGGATTTACAAAATGAGTATAAAAGTTTTCGATATAATTTCAAAAAACAATATTTTATAAAAAATGAGAAAAAAGATTCATTAAAACAAAAACTGTATTAAAATAAGAACAGAATAGACTCAACCTAATAAGGCCACAATCATGCGGTATTAAGAAACTTGATATAACAAAAGATTTAAGACTTAGAACCAATATTCATTATTGTAACTATTAGAACGAGCCCTGTTGAATGTCAGCTTCTTGAACGTTAGGGAAGATGGTGTTGAAGCGTAAAGTATCGATTATGGGGGTGTAGCTTTTATGCTTTTCACAGATTTTTAAAAAGTATTTAATAGTGTTTTGTTTGAAAAAGATTTATAAATTGAAAAAATATAGTTTTTTTTTGTTTTTTTTAAATTGAATGCTTTGATTTTTCTAATGGAGTTATTTTGGTGAGAAATTTTGAGAGGTACTTGAAGAGTTCATGAAAAAAGATTGAATTTCAAAACGGAAAAGTGTGTTTGAAAATATATTTGAGATTTCAAAAAAAAACGTAAGAAAACCTAAAAATAATTCCAAACAAGTAATTTTCATGTTATGATTCTCAAGCGCAAAACAAATATTCAATCTTAAAACACTCTTATGAAGTTTTATTTAATTTCATGAAACTTTTTGTCAGTCTAAATCTAATGAATTATACAACCATGTGAGGGATAGTTTGTAGTCTTCAGTAGATTACACAATATGAACTGAGTGGATTTGGAAACCAACAAAGAATTGAGTTTTGTGGTGTTTCTAGTCAATTTTTTGGTGTTTCCAAGAAATTTTTAAATAATTTGAAACAAATATAAAGGGTTCAAAAATGTTTTTTTGAAGAACTTCAAAAATTGTTTTTTGATGATGTCTTCAAAAAGTTTGAGTGCAAAAAGCAACTGATGGAAATTTTTAAAAGTTTAACAATATTACTGTTATCAGTCATTTCTATCAGGCCGTAAGCTTTGAAAATTTTGAAGTTTTGCAAAACATGCTAGTTATAAACAGCTAAAATCGTGAAAAAAGAAAAAAATATTTGAAAAAATTCTTTTAATAAAACAAACTGAAAAATTACAAAACAAACTAAGTATTTAATATGTATTATTGTTTCAAAAAATGAATTAAATTGAAAAAAAATCAATTTAAAAAATGAAAAATAAGAAAAACGCCCAAACAAAAATAAAAATGTTTCAATAAAAAAAGATCATTACAGCAAAAATAAAAGAATTGCAAAAGAAAAAATAAGAAGCGTTTGGTACATTAACCCATCACCTCGAAAGCTTTCACGTTCTCAATAAGTCTTACTGGCTTTTCATTTTAGTACAAACTTTCGAAATTCAACTCATTCTATTGATGTTGGTTTCAAGATAGAGAATTCAAAATTGAAAAGAGCAAAGAATTTATCCATCTATCTATCTACCTATATCTATCTATCTATCTATCTATCTATCTATCTATCTATCTATCTATCTATCTATCTATCTATCTATCTATCTATCTATCTATCTATCTATCTATCTATCTATCTATCTATCTATCTATCTATCTATCTATCTATCTATCTATCTATCTATCTATCTATCTATCTATCTATCTATCTATCTATCTATCTATCTATCTATCTATCTATCTATCTATCTATCTATCTATCTATCTATCTATCTATCTATCTATCTATCTATCTATCTATCTATCTATCTATCTATCTATCTATCTATCTATCTATCTATCTATCTATCTATCTATCTATCTATCTATCTATCTATCTATCTATCTATCTAT
Organism: Pterobdella sp. o SKG-2022; assembly: GCA_964035795.1. NCBI lineage: Eukaryota > Metazoa > Annelida > Clitellata > Hirudinida > Piscicolidae > Pterobdella > Pterobdella occidentalis. The sequence continues at coordinate 25,818,112 of OZ038321.1, read as the reverse complement.
CTATCTATCTATCTATCTATCTATCTATCTATCTATCTATCTATCTATCTATCTATCTATCTATCTATCTATCTATCTATCTATCTATCTATCTATCTATCTATCTATCTATCTATCTATCTATCTATCTATCTATCTATCTATCTATCTATCTATCTATCTATCTATCTATCTATCTATCTATCTATCTATCTATCTATCTATCTATCTATCTATCTATCTATCTATCTATCTATCTATCTATCTATCTATCTATCTATCTATCTATCTATCTATCTATCTATCTATCTATCTATCTATCTATCTATCTATCTATCTATCTATCTATCTATCTATCTATCTATCTATCTATCTATCTATCTATCTATCTATCTATCTATCTATCTATCTATCTATCTATCTATCTATCTATCTATCTATCTATCTATCTATCTATCTATCTATCTATCTATCTATCTATCTATCTATCTATCTATCTATCTATCTATCTATCTATCTATCTATCTATCTATCTATCTATCTATCTATCTATCTATCTATCTATCTATCTATCTATCTATCTATCTATCTATCTATCTATCTATCTATCTATCTATCTATCTATCTATCTATCTATCTATCTATCTATCTATCTATCTATCTATCTATCTATCTATCTATCTATCTATCTATCTATCTATCTATCTATCTATCTATCTATCTATCTATCTATCTATCTATCTATCTATCTATCTATCTATCTATCTATCTATCTATCTATCTATCTATCTATCTATCTATCTATCTATCTATCTATCTATCTATCTATCTATCTATCTATCTATCTATCTATCTATCTATCTATCTATCTATCTATCTATCTATCTATCTATCTATCTATCTATCTATCTATCTATCTATCTATCTATCTATCTATCTATCTATCTATTATCTGTTATTAATTTCTATAAGTACAATTACTTGTTTGAAAAAATTCTGATAAAGTGTATATTTTTTATTAACTGCTGTTATTTATGCAACAGACACCGAGGTCTATGCTGTCAGCACTGCAATATTGTTTTCCGAGCCTCCGATTACGTCATGAGAATTGAAAGAGCTTATGACAACAAAAATTATGAAGATAACATCAACAATCATGAGAATAATAATAATAAAAATAATAATAACTCTAAAGATGGTCTGGAAATCTGTGAAGTTGATACCAAAAGCAATCGCAGTTCTAATGGCCAAGACCTTATAATCAAAAAAGTTCCGATGAAAAAAGAAGATCGAGAAAACCAAGTAAATTCAGGAAATAAACTTCAAAATGATAGTGAGGGGGATGAAAATGACGATTTGAATAATGAAGCGATAAATCAAAAAACTAATGAAAATGTTACTGTAAATAATAATTCAAAAGATACAAAGATAAGAAACGCTAAGACCTTAGCGGAAATAACTCAAAACACTAAAGACAAAAACCAAAATGTTCCTGATGAAAGGATAAATATAAAAAAACATACCAATGAAAAAGGAAAGAAGAAACGAGTCTCAACTGGCAGCCATATTCTCTTCCATCTCCACTGCTTTGCCTGCAGGATTTGTGGCAGAGTGTTGAAGAGTGGAGATCGCTACACTATCGACCACAACAATAATATCTTTTGTATCGATGATTGTGGATTTTGTGATGTTTTCGTAAAAGAGAATGAAGGTTACTTCGAAGAAGATTACGAATTGTGTAGTTTAAAAAATGAAGTTCAACAAGAAAGAAGATCAAAATGAAGTTCAACAAGAAAGAAGATCATTCGTGAAGAATGGCTGGTCTTTTGAGAACGATGGGTCATCGGAGAACAAAGCATATTACGGTTGTGATTACAATGACACTACAGAACTGGTTAAAAATGGCAGTTTGCAGGATTCATACAACACCAATCTCTATACGGATGTCACATGCAATAACAAGTGTCACGATTCCAAGAGTGACTATTCAGATACATTCCCTCCTTCAAAACCTTTTTCAAAAACTTCCTCTGACTTCAAATCTTCAAATACATCCATCAATAATGAGAATTCAGATAACAAATCACACCACACAAACCAACAAACACACAAGCTCAAAAATGCAAAGAACAGCCAAAACAACGGAAAAACAACCAGAGTTAGAACTGTCTTAAACGAAAAACAACTTCATTTGCTCAAAACTTGTTATGCAGCCAATCCTAGACCCGATGCCTTGATGAAGGACCAGCTGGTGGAAATGACTGGCTTGAACTCCAGAGTCATTCGAGTCTGGTTTCAAAATAAGCGATGTAAAGACAAAAAGAGAACCTTTCTTATCAAAAAAATACAACAGCATAACCAAGAGAAGGTTTTATTTCTGTTTTTTCAAGCAATTTGTTCATCTTAAATGCAAATAGTTGTTATAATTTATCTTTCAAAATATCTTAATCAATCAAAAAATTGAATAAAATAAATGGCAAAAGTTAAAGGTTGAAGAAAATAAAAAATGGATCATTTGAAGACGCATTAATAGCTTATAATTATCTTCCACAATAATTTAATACACAGCACACTAAATAACAAACAGACTCTGATCTATCTATGCCACAACAAACCACGCATAAACAAAATTATAATCTCGTATGCATTTATCTATTGATATCAAGCCTCTATCTACCCTTTCTTACATTTGTATGCTAATACATCTGTAAGTTTGATAAGAATTTACATCAATGTATGCAACTTACTTTAAAATATATATCCATATAGACGGATGTATGTTGATATGATGGAGTATAATGGTTCTATTGGAATAATCATATGCTTGGCTGGAAATTCAATTCATTCGCCAATCCATCAGCTGCACGCTTAGTTTGAACCAATAGCAATGAGGCAAATACACTTAAAAATTCACATTTTAACAAACATTTCAAAATTTTACGCTGATTTTATAATCAATTTATTTATTCGCTCGCTCAAGTTTTTACAAAGTTACAAGAATTTTATCAAATAAACATTTCTTAAATTATATTCTGGATATTTTGAAGAAAACGCAGATTTCAAAGACAAGTAAAACACAAATAAAAGTTGCCATTAAACAACAGACTCGGGCTTCTCTGCTCCATTCATTCCCTCATTATTTAACATTTTTTTGGTTAATTCACTATACTCATTTTGTTTAAATTCATCATATTTTGAAGCGTGTATGATTTTCAAAGTTTTTTATTCTATTTATTAAAAACAAATCTTGAAAAATTTTTAAATTTATAAAAATAAATTCATCAACTTTTTCAATATTTTATTTTAAATTGTGATATATATTCAGACTTATTCTTGATTACTTGATTTTCTCTGAAATAACTGAAGATTGTTTAGATAAATGCATCTTTGTTCTCCTTTGATATTCTTAAACACAGCCATTCACGTTAGTTAATGCCTTTTGGATTAGACTTGATGAGTTCTCATTGTTTGGGTTAGTAATGTGTTGATTTTATGTCGTAACTCTGGCTTTTTATTAGGAGTGAAGTAAATGAACATGTAAATTGGCTGATGGATGGATGGAGAAAAAAAGAGTTGATTAATAGATGAATATATGAAAGAACAAATAAATGAATAAATACTACATTACTAAACTAATATTTTTTGAAATTCAAAAAAATATTTTAGATTTATTTTTTGCAACTTTCAAAAAGTTGACAACTAAATTTTATTTTCGTAATAACTAATTAATTTGATAGCATAACAAATGTTAACCCTTCAAATGTGCACCTATTTCAATCACTCAAAACTATAATGTTGTTGTCACAAGGCTTTTTATTTAAATTATTTCACAAATAACTAAATTTTTTAAATATTTAAAACCAAATGTAACAAAAATATTTTTTTTGAAAGTAAGCTCAATAAGCCATGAAGTTTCAAGATTAAAACTATTTAAAACCAAATATTTAAAACAACTAATATCGTCAAACCAAATTTAAAATTAAGCCATTGTGTATCCACATCCAACATGGCTTTTTATAATGACACAACCATACTTCAGATGAAGAACATGATAACAGTCCTACCATCTTCCACACCATCTCTCTCAGATGATGCTAGCCTCTTAGATACAGACAAAAACTCTGCACAGCTAGACAGTCTAAATGACGATTGGACCATTGAGTTTCAAAGCTTTCCACAGTACCAACCCTACTACCATTTAAACAGCTCAAATTCTTCACAGCTTCTTGGCGACCAGTACCATTTCTCAGAATCAAATGCTAGCACAACTCGCTACAGAACTCCGCCTATCCAACAGCTTCTCAATTCGTTTGGGAGCAGTAGAACTATAGAGACCGATAACCATAAGAGTAGCATCAACACTTTCAATACAATAGAGAATGATGCCAAAAAATTGATCAGTTACTAACAGTATTTTATTGATTTTTGTAAATTAAATTTTTATAGTTCATTGTGTGGTTTTGAGATAGAATTTCTAGTCACAACTCGTCTCTCGTGCAATCGTGAACTTCAAATGTTTGTAAAATTTTGTTTCGATGTTCAATAAAACTCACACAAACCTTTCCATTACTATATCAGGTTTCTCTACAAAAAAATCACCAATCCAACATAAAAATACCTCGACTTAAATTACCCCGACTTGAAACACCCGACTCAAAATGCATTGATTTTATAAAACGTCAGTAAAAAACTTCAATTATTTCTTTAAAATCTTTGGTTTCAGCTGTGTTTCTCGTGACTACACCTGCATTAAATTCCCTTATCGACCTGCTCGTTATTTTTTGTCTGAAATTTTTGTTGTTTTTAAGTTTATCTTTAAATGGATCTAAAAAAAAAGCTGGCACTACTTGTTGGGTCTGAGACTTGAGAAAAATTTTGGTTTTTAGTTGATGTATGTTGGAGATTTTGTAAATTATTTTTTGAAGGTATATAATTTGTTTCTAAAATGTTCTTCTAATAGTAAAAAAGGTTTGTTAATAAATATAATTAAAATTAAACTTTATTTTATTTTAAAAATTAAAATAAATTTTAATACATTTTTTTTCAATAAAACCATATAAAAATATTTTCTGAGTTGAAAATTTTTTAAACAAGAGTGCATTAAGGTGGAGCTATAAGTTAATATCTTCGAAGTTTATATAGTTTTCTGAGCTCTAAAACTCTCATCATTCCAAAATCTCAAAAAGTGTAACAGTTTTCAGTCTATTAAATGTTACCTCATAAAAATATTTTTAAAAATTAGAGGAAATAGGATATTAAAATGCCGTGTAAAAAGTCTAGTTGAGAATGTTGGTAACAGTAACTCCATATATTCTATGGCCGTTTTTGGCGTTGCATCGTATCTTTGTTAGAATTTTTTATAAATTATTTTATATATAAAAATGAACAATGCGTACTAGACGGCAAATATACTCAAAACTAATAAAAAGTTTTTGAGAAAATGAATACGAAATACTGTGTTTCTATTTTAGTGATTTCAACCCTTTATGTTTGAAAACAAACTTTGCAAAGAAATATAATATTTTCACTTATTGAACTCCATTAGTAATGGAATCAACGTTTGTCATCATAAAAAGATCATCTTACACCATAAAATATGTGCTAAAAATGTAAGTTCACAAAAATATACAAAAAATTTTTGAAAAATGGCTATTGTATGATTAAGATTGTTAAAATTTGTTTGAATTGAAACATGTGATTCTAAAAATGAATACAAAACACAAATAAATGTTGAAATGTAAACTTTTAATTCAGGAGTTAAAAAACAAAATAGAGCTTTTAAAAACCACAATAAATTGAGTATTTGGTACATCTCCATATTTTTTTAATATATTTATTTAATTCTTTAAACATTGCCTGTTTAATTGTTTATTCATATTTCTCGTTTAGCTTCGTGACAGACACGGCAAGGTTCAAAAACCCATGCAAACATAAGCTTCATTGTTGTCAATAACTTATTTTTTAAATTATGCGATAAAATAACTACTAAATGTACATAATCAGCCAACCTTTTCATATATCTTCATCATTGTTTTTTATTATGTATCAGGTTTATATTGAACTCAAACCAGTAAATTGTGGGATGTTCAACGCTAGAAATGATCAAACACTCATGAGTTTATTAAAAATCCAAAAAAATTTCAAAACTTGAACTTTAAACCCTTGGTTTCTAGTATACAAGGGAACGTCGAGACAAGCCCTCTAGCTTCGCATTTTGTTGCAGGTGTGTCATGCAGGAGTGATAGCCGAGCTAGTTTTAAAATTTCATTAATTAATGAATACAACAACATTTATCAAATAATTAATATGGAAAAAGTGATACTCGATCCATTCTTAAACATTAATTAATGAAACCAAATACATTAGAAATATTTTATTTTTATTCTTCATGACCCCTCTACACTGCGGTTACGATAAAGCATTTCAACGTGCAAATGTTTTCAAAGCAAGCCTTTAACAGATAATGTATATGTGATAGAATCAAATGTTTTTTCATAAACAAACGTGCGTACAGAATACTCAACTTTGAGGTATTAGGCATTAAAGCGATTAACAATGATGATATGTGATAGTGACAATATGAGAAAACGAAATAATAAGAATAATCATAGTAATAAAAAAGTTGTGAAAATAATAATAGAAATAAAAATATATAAAAAGAGTAAAAATAATAAATATTAAAAAATAAATATCTAATAGTTGTTATAATAATTAATAAATCAAAAATAATAACAATAAATATGACTAATAATAAGAATAATAAAAACAAAATGAATAAAAGTTTCTACAAGTAATAGTAATAAGTTAATGTTTATTGCTACTTGGTATCTCCTTAATACTTTTCGACGTCTTTTTAAAACATGACCCCTGCCCTCTGACCTCTCATGCTCCTTTCACCTCAGTAAATGCCCGTATCCATTACCTCACCGTTGATTGAGAGAGACTCTGGTGTTTAATTATATTTATTAGTTGTGTCTTTATCACTTTGTTGTTATTGTTGTTGTTGTTGTTGGTGGTGTTATTGTTGTTTCTTTTTGTTGTTTTTGTTGTTGTTGTTACACATATTATCACAACATGGCCATAGGGTCGATGCATTCGAGACCATTATAACAACTCAAAAACTCTATGTATTAAAGCTACGTATTAGACATGGTTCGAGTATTATATGATCTGTTGCCCTCTGTAACCCAACCATCTTTGAATATCTCATTCTTCTTGTTATTGATATAGTGGATATTATTATTTTTATAAGGTAGCCATTATTTTTTACTATTATTATTTTTTTTTATTTTTTTGTATTGTACTGTGTTGTATTATATTGTATTTTGGTTTACTGTATTTTTTTGTATTTCATTGTGTTTTATTGTACTGTGTTGTCTCGTATTGTATTGTTTTGGTTCTGCTCTTTAGTTTGTTGTATGCCATTTTATTGTATTGTATTGTCTACACTTCCAAGTGGCTTATTTATATTTTCATCAATCCCATTCTTTTGTTTCTCAATCATTGACCATCTCTCTAGGATTATATAATACAAAATTTCCCAATTGTGGTTCAAACAGCACAAAAGACATAACAACAAGTCTCCCTTCTAAAATACCTGTGAAGTATTACATTTTTACTTCAATGTTTGTGTTTAAAGATGGTTAAAGCTGCGTTTTTTTCATATTTTTATGTAATAAGATTAATAATAAAAAATAAAAGAAAATGATAATAACGATAAAAAGAATAAATACAAAAATTATAATAATGAATAATAAAAAAAAGAATAATAAATCATAGTTTTTTATGTTATAAAATTAGTAAAACCGAAAAAATCCAATAATAAAGGTTATCTTTAAGATGGAATGATGGGAAGATCAAGAAACTAATCAACAGATGAAACACAAACACAATAAAAGTAATGAGAATAAAATTTAAAAATAATCAGTGAGAAAGTATTATTCCAATAATCATTTAAATAATGAAGTGATAGTATTGGAGAAAATGATAGAAGAAATTAAAATTAGAAGCTTATATACAAAGACAGTTTTAAAAATACAACATTAAACCTAATGAGACACTAATAGAAAATGAAGTTTACAGTGATAACAACAGCTATAAAAACTTCCAAAACCCATGTTTTTTTGAAGTTATTGTGAGTTTATATAAAAACAGTACTCTTCCTAGCTTACTTATCACCCGCATCAAAACCTTCTTTCACCAAGCCTTTGTTCAGCCGCCGGGTTAGTGCGTACAAGAGAGGTTTTTGAATAGTTTTACGTTTTTTTTGGTTTTTTCAGATTTTTTAATGGTGGTTTTGATTTGATATTTGAAATTTTTTTTATATCTTTGAGTTTTAAAATAATTTTTTTCCATTTGATTTGACGTAATTAAAAAAATTTTTGAATTGAAATATTTTCTAAAAAATTATTCGATAAAACAAAAATAACTAATGGGTTATGACAAAGTTGAGTTTTTTGAAAATTGTAGTTTTTTTTTAATAAAAGTATCTTTAAAAAACCTCATTTTGTAAAGAATAAAAACGAAAATTGTTAAATACAAGATAGTTACGAGGTCTCTGAAAGAATAAAACAAAAAGACTTTAACTAATGACTTTTGAAAAAACCTTTAAGAATTTTGACTAAATTGAAAAAATATATAAGAACAATGAATAATTTTTTAAAAAAAATTTTAAAACACTAAAAATATATTATTTCAAATAATAAGAAGCGAAATGAAAACTAAATAATAAAAATAATGAAAAAGACTGAATAGATGATGGATCTAAGAGCTGAAAAGTTACGACATGTAACTGTTGTTCGGTCCGCATGGCTCCTCCATGTCTGCACTGTGTGTCACTGTGTGTGTGTGTGTGTGTGTGTGTGTGTGTGTGTGTGTGTGTGTGTGTGTGTGTGTGTGTGTGTGTGTGTGTGTGTGTGTGTGTGTGTGTGTGTGTGTGTTTGTGTGTGTGTGTGTGTGTATGTGTGTGTGTGTGTGTTTGTGTGTGTGTGTGTGTGTGTGTGTGTGTGTGTGTGTGTGTGTGTGTGTGTGTGTGTGTGTGTATGTGTGTGTGTGTGTGTGTGTGTGTGTGTGTTTGTGTGTGTGTTTGTGTGTGTGTATGGATGGGTGCGTGGGTGTGTGTTTTTATTTTCCCATCCATCTATCTACCCATTTATTCATCCCCCTCTTCCATCTATTTTCAACAACGCCTTCCTTTTGATTATCAGAATAAGGAGTGTTCCACACTATTTTAACAAGAAAAATAACTTAATACCCTGTTTTTTACATATACTTTTTTAAAACACCTAAAAAATGAATTCTTTTTTGTTTTGTGTGTTCAAAGTTTCATACGTTCATTATTTATTTTTTCATTCTTCCATCTATCCATAAATTCATTCATTCTTTCATCCATCTATTCATTTTTCCATTTATCCATCCATCCATCCATTCTTTCATTTATCCATTATTAGCAATTGTCAATGCTCTGAGCTATTTTTTTTTAAATGAAAGTTTGTATAAATAAAAAACCTTCATTTCTTTTATCCTTCAGTTTATCCCTTTATTTAGCTATCTATCTATCCATTTATTTTTATATCCTTTTTTTTGTACATATCTAAAAACCTATCCATCTATTCGCATATTAATTCCTACACACATCCACCGATTTATCCACCCGCCATCCATTCATTCATCCATTTAAAAAATCTCTTCATTCGTCCATTTATTACCCATCACTATGACCAACCTTTAAAACCAAACCAGATAAAAAACATTTAAATAATCAAGTAAACTCAACGCTATTTTTGTTTCTCTAACCCCGCATTCAGCGGCTTCTGACGATATCTGATTCAAAAACACAAACATTCAACACCTGCTATGCACGTGTTTATTGGTTCATTATGTGTGAACTGTTTGCAGCTCATAATATTATACCTTTGACGATTAACTTTTAAACTTCATCATCGGTTTTTCAGTATAATTTTCCAGTTTTCAATTTTTGTTGTTGTTTTTTTTAGTGAGTAACTATATTTATACTTTTTTAAATTGTTTTCGATATTGGTAGGTAGAAAAAATGCCAATGGAAAACAGGGAAAGCCTTCAAAAACGTTGTGAAATTTACATAGAAATATCGTTAAATCGAGAATCTTTGAATGTAATGTAGGTAGACTCGAGTTTGAAGCATCAGCCACAGTTGATGTTTTAAAGTTACAGGTGAACATTTGACTAGGAAGCAGTGTAGAAAATGCTAAAAGCTTATGCGACCCAAAAGTTCACATTTTGTGCGTGAAAATAGATTTTTGAACATAAATGGAGATTTTCAGACCATGGAATCCCTTTATTTTCTAAATGTTTTATAAAAATCTCATTGAGAGTTTTTAAATCATGAAAAAGAGTAAAAAACTATGTTAAATATTTTATTTTAAAATTATACTTATAAGTTTGACCAAAACTAAGGTTTTAGATAAATTTTGCTGGCAAGATTTGTTATTTTGCACAGTAGCTCGAAAGAGAACGAACCAATAATGTATTGGTTTAAAAGTTCATAGAAATTGAACTAAATAGAACCTATATAAAACGAAAACAATCATATTTTTTTCGAAAGCTGTTGAAGACAACTTTTTAGAACTTTCGTTTCAAGCTTTAATGCACCATCTATCGAAACAATAATAATTTTTAAAAAATATTTATGGGTTTTTCACATACATTTTTAGTTCTTCATCAAATTTTTTCAGTTTCCAAATTTTTATTTTTTTATAATTTTTTTTCAGTTGGATTCTCAAAAATCATAACAAAAACTTTAAAAATCCCTTTTAGAGTATTGAGTTTTATAAATTTTTAAAAATAAAGCTAACTACGGAAGTTTAAAATTTGCTTAAAAACTCGAAAAATCTAAAATTTTTGTTATAGTTAATTTAGTTTTACTTCACTAAGAACTTTATAATAAAGGCTTACCACAAAAAAAACTGATCATTTTTTAAAAATTAAGTTTATAATTTAAAATGAAACCTTGTTTTTATACTTTTTTTAAAATTTAACATTTTTGAATTTTAGTTTAATACTTTTTTTAATATGTTTTTATACAGTTAAAAGTTAGGCGCTTTTTGATGATTTTAGTGAAATGTTCCTAAACAATTTGTCGAAAACTATGAGCTGGCCTTCACTATGATTTAATAACGAGTCTTATAATTTGAAGTTTATGTACAAAGATTTTACGAGTTTCATAAGTTTTTTTTTTATTTTGCCATGGAATTCAAAAAAAACGAGAATGACAAAGAGAACAATTCATATTTTTTTTCCTGTCTTCAAAATCCTGTTAATATAATTTTGCTAGTAATCTGTTTTGTTCTTTTATATAAAATAATTAAGTTTAGAAGGCAACAAAATTCAGCGAACCAAAATCTACCTCTACTAAAGAAGCGAGATTTTACACTAGCTCAATTGAAAGAAGAAAATCTCAAAAGCGACCGTATATTAGTTGCAGTAAATGGAATAGTTTTTGACGTAACCAAGGACCGTTCTCAGTATGGACCTGAAGGACCATATGGAGTTCTTGCGGGCAGAGATGCTTCAAGAATGCTCGGAACATTCTCACTAAATGGCGATTTCAATTCAGACACTCACGATGATTTGAGTGATTTAACTTCAGCACAGATGGATAAAATCAAAGAGTGGGAATTACAATTCACAGAGCAATTTCCTATTCTTGGTAGGCTTTTGAAACCTGGAGATGAGCCTGCAGAATACACAGACACTGAAGAAGAATCCTACACTACTGTACAAAACTCACATATAAAAAACAACTAATTTGTATTAGTAACTTAAATAGTTTCTACAATATCTGCTTTTTTATTTTGTGTATTTATCAAATATTAACTTATTTTGCATTAATAAATCTTTTTAATTTAAAATTTCCAACTAATAAATGTTAAATTTCAAAATCTCTTATTGCGTTAAATTTTGTTTTATCTTATTGAGGTAGATAAGAAATTTAGAAATAAAACATCTCAAAATGAATAAGCAATTATTTTTCATTTTCAGTATCATTACATTCATTGATAAATTATATTTTTGCTCTCATTTTCATCATGGATTATTAAAGCATGCCAAAGGGTGTGTATGATTCTTGTAAATAATATATTTCAAAACTTTTTAACTTGAATATAAAATACAAGAGCTCCTAAATATAGTGTTTATAATGCAACTATGGCTTAAGTTAATGTTAGTTTTTGGTGATGGTTAATTCTGAATATAAAACCTAATATTTTTAAATTGTTGTTCAACTGCATGATAGATCCAATTATTTTGATTGATTTAAAGAAAATTAGTTTTCATATTTATTAATGAATATTCTATACTTTCAAAGCTGAAGTTCAAGAGGACTTTGTATTTCAAAATCTCAAACTTTTGAGTTATTTTAATCTACACAACAACCAAGAATTAAACAATAATGCTTATATCGTTTCGAGTTTGCTAAGTTTGCTTGCCTTCCAAATCAACCTCATTCTAGTAAAAATAACACATCAGCTTTTACCTTATTATTCATTTTTGCTTTTTATTGATTAAAATGCTGCCATTCTCAGTAAACGTATATTAAGCGATAAAATCTTATATTTATATATCAGCGCTAGCTAGTAAATTCTTTTTATTAATGGTAAATTTACATAATGAAAGAACTCAAAAGATGCTTTGCTATTAATCAAGTCATTTTTGCACTACGAAAACTTTCTTGAAATCAAGAAAAAGCTTGAGTAAGATTCTTAAGAATTCAAATTTTTCGAAATTTCACGTAAATAATTTGATTTGCAAGGTGGACAAAAAAAGTAATTCTAAAATTGTGTTGTTTTAATCAAAACTAAATTCTGATAAATTTTTTTCTGATTTTTTTTTCTTTTGCTTGACTTTTTCAAACAAATGCTTTTACCGTATTTCTATGAATTCCTCTTGAGGCTATATGCAGTTTCAAATTAGTGTTTTGGAACATTCTTTAATTTATTCTCTGAAACATTGAAGCCAGAATCTAATTCATAATAAAACTATTTTCAAATCGCATGTCTGCAAGTATTACATATACACCAAGTATCCATAATCTGCCGAGAACATGGTCACAAAAGTTGATGTCATAAGTGTTAGAATTTATAAAATATTATCATTTATTGAAACATTCAATCCTCCAAAAACACCATGTTTTTCATAAAGTGTAATACTTTCGAAAATAAGATGGCTTTGTAAAGGTTATCATATACACTAAACAATTATATTTAGTACATCGCTGATAACACAACACGCCTACAAAAATTCTACAACAATTAAAAGTTCTTCGTAAAAAGATCTGCTTCCCCAATGGCATGAGTTTTTAGAATGTGAATTTTTTTTTTTTCGATAACCAATATAAGTCACATCTCAAGCTATATTAAATTTTTCTTGACAGGTCGGTAAGAAAAAATGGTACAATGGATGCATACGGTAAGTTATAAAAATATTTGAGACGATGTGCTTGCTTGTTGGACACTGAATAAACGGTGGATTGAGGATGAAAAATATATTGAGGATGTTGATGGAGAAAGAATGCAACACCTGCAAACGCTTCCATTGAAAATCTTGTAGATGAAACACAACGATGGAAGAATGAATAATTCAAAGTGAAGAGGTGATAGTATTGTTGATAATGGTGTTTTATTTTCACATGAAAAAGCAATAATGTTGTGTTGTAGGGTGCAGCTTGTTTCAAAAAGATTATATAACGTTAGTGGGAATGTTTTTGTTTTTGAGAAAATCAAAGGCACTATTTTGTTTGACGCTGGGAGAGTTTATTTTAAATGTGGTTAATGCTTGAGTGGGTTTGCTTGGCGGCATAGGAATAGAACTAATCATTTCTCCTTGCTTTTCATTTATTTTTAATTCTAATTGTTTATTGGGAATGTCTCGAGAAGTTTTGTCATTGTAAATACTTTGATGTGACGATTGGAAACAAGGGCATTTTGAGGTGGTGTCTTGAGTGGGATGTGAAGAAATTTTGTTTTGAAAATGCAGCTGGTTATAAATGGATGAATTGTTGGGGGCTGAAGAAGAGTCATACAAAGTCTCCTGGGAATACAAATAAGCTTCGGTGTTGTTGCGAAGATTACTACATTTTTTTAAAGAGTTCCTGCTTGATATGATCACTTGTTTAGGGTCCAACTCGTAAGATCTATGATTTTGATTGTCAGCCATCATACAATTATCTTCGTTGTCTATTTGGGGATTTACATCATTATAGAAGTCATCTGTAGTGAGCATATTACTTCTGTGCTTGCTGCAAAAATGAGAAAAAAAATTGTTTATTTAAATATTTTTTTTAATTTCGAAGTTTTGTATTGAAAATACAAACCTTCTAACAATTCGTGCAGCACAAACAAGCAATACTCCCCCAATGAAGACACCTAAAGCCACCCCTAGGGAAACCACCAACAAGATACCTAAAACAACAGTGAAATATTTATCAAATAACTCAAAGGTGGAATTTCAATTTTAAAATTTGGAATTTCTAATTTTGTCTGTCTAGACAGTTTTGCTCAATAGCCACAAATAAATAAATTTAAAAAATAACTGAATCTTAAAAATTTCATTCGCACGCTTGATTAGCTTTTAATTTAAAACTCAAACTCCAAGTTATTAGAAACACATTTTGATATATTCTCATTGTAATCGGTGCATCAATTTAAAAAAAACTTCAATCAGTTTAAAATTTCATCACTAAACAAAAAGTCATAATCACTGTAGGGGAAGTAGTCGGTTCCAAAAACGTGGTTCATCGACCAGGCGTTGTCATCATGAGGAAATGACGTCATCAAACTTTTTCCGTTGAAATGAAGACCGCTAGCCAGGGAACACAAGCTGCTGATGTTGACGACGCTGTGTGTGCTTGGCTGCCAGTGGTTGCTGGGCTTGCTGATGTCTTTGGTGTTTTTCTTTTTGTTTTCTTGTGTATTATCTTTTATTTGCGGGTCTTTAGTGGAAATTTTTTGTTTGAAAAACCATTTATCATGTTTGCAGATCAGTGGGATTTTGAATGAAGGACACAAAACTACTGAATTTTCTGCATC
>OZ038321.1:25740784-25802871 GCA_964035795.1 Pterobdella sp. o SKG-2022 | reverse complement strand
AACTCTTTCCTGTTGATGATTTGTCATGTTTATTGGAGCTGTGTATGTATTTATGGGCTTGCTTTCAGTATTTCTTCATTGAAGGAATGTAATTAATGCTAATTTTGCTAGAGAACTCAATATGCGTGTAAATAATTCATAATCAAAAAAAAAATTTTTCGTAATTAATTTACCGAAGGTGTGAAAAACATATCAAACAAGTGAAAATTCTGATGTAATTATAAAGATTGGTAATGACTCTAGTGAAGAAAAACTCAAATATACATAAGAAATGATAATAACATGTGTTTTAATTAAAATATTTGTTTTTTCGAAAACAAAATGGCGTATTATTTCTGTTGAAAAGTATTTGTTTTCAACGTAGTATGTCTCCGTGATTAATCGTAGCTAAGATTCTAGAAAAGAAGTTGTGATGCCATCGATATCATTTAGTGTTTACATCCATCACAAAATCTATAAAATTTGCCATAATGAATCAGTATAGATTTCAACGTAAAAGCCAAAAGTGAAAAATACAAAAAATTTTCTGCAACGAATTAATTGAATGCGCACTAAAAACATAACGGGAAACTAAAAAGGTATTAAAACCGCATTGATTTGGCGTCGACAAAAACACAAATATCAATACAGATTTAGTATCTTCAAATGATACCAGTGCTGTAATAAAAAAACACTAGTCCAAGTTTTCAAATGCATTAATAAAATTAAGCCGATTTTATCGATGTCGATTTTAGAGAAGCGATTAACGTTTCAATAGCGGCTCCCACACAAAACGAGCACTATTGCAACAAATGATGAAATGAAATTTTTCAAGTGGGTTGAAACTTATAATAATTTTGAATTTGAAAAAAATGCTGTAAGTGTTCAGAATTTAATAGATTTTTTTGCTGGTTTTTTAGTTTTTTGACTGAATTGAAAATATTTTATTTAACTTGATTTTCAGAATTGAACAAAAATATGCAAAGCCCCGACTGAATGAAATATATCAATTGTATTCACGAAAACCTGAAAAAGAGAGTAAATCGACAAAAATAGGAATTTCTCAATGTAATGTTTGCTGAACAAAAAGACAGACCAGTTTGATATGGTATTGAAAGAGAAGTATGAATAGAAGAAGTGGAGGGAAGGATTGTGGACACGCGTGGATAGTAGTGTGATGGATGCAGCAATAAAATATTCAATAAGCCACTAGATCAATCGACAGACAAGTTAGCTGCATCGCCAGCATGTCTCATAGAGTTGTGTGGTCATTGAACGACCGGATGAATGCAGTGCCGGCCCATTTGGCGTCGTTATGGCAAAGATAAAATGTTAATAAACGATCTTGTTACTACGTTTTCTAGTTTTATGAAGTTTTTGAATATTACACGATCGTTTCAATTTTCTTAAAGTGGTAATTTTAAAGTTTTGACATTATGTTCAAAATATTTTTTCCAAAAAACTTCATTTTAATTTAATTATTCTCTACTTTCAGTAAATTAAAACTTTCACGCGGTTTTGACTTAATGTTTTTAGACAAAAATTAAAAATGTTCAAAGCTTTTTTGAATAGGTAGTATGAGTAATGAAATCGTAAAATTGAAGTTTATAATATGGAAACGACTAAGACAGATTAATGAGCCTTATCTTCAATTTTTGACCTGAACATCATAATTTCCTTCCATTTTACTTGATGTGCACGCTGGAATTTCATTATTAATGTCGTTCATCACATACCTCGTGAGTCCCTTGCAAGGAATTGTTGTGGTTAGTTTTTTATCTTAAAAAACTTTATCTCATAATTCATAACCTTGTTGTGGAATCAATTTCAATGAATTTTTGACTGGGTTATATAAATGATGCATTTAAACGGTACTTTGTAAAATGCGTACCATTCTGAAAAGTTCTTCATCGAACGGCTTCACTTTTAGACACTCGACAAAAAGTATTTTCTTCAAAATAATTCTTATTTTAATTTTCTCGAATAAAAAAACTGTTATATATTTTATGCTGTGTAAGTACAAATTAGAAAGAAAATATTTTCTAATTAATGGAACTCCCAATAATATGATTTTCATCACGGTAGCTAATATGCTACTATACTTTTATAGCATTCATTATTTTTTATTAACTCTTAGCACAGTCAATTCACGTGATTAATGGATAAAAGCCCTACAGATTCGAAACCATTTTTTGCTCCAAATAATCATTGTTTTTTCTTGGATCTCATTACATTGAAAACTTTATTCTAATTTAATGAATTAGAAAAATCTTATTCTACTGTAGAAATCTGCATGTTTTTATTAGGAAAAATCATATTGTGGAGCACTTGAGCACATAAAACACTGGTTCTACTCAGACTGATAAATGATGCTACTAGTGTTGTTAATAAAATCGACGTGATGACGAATACAATGTCAGCCGAGTGATAAATTCTTCTGCTCACACGAAATTATGGCACAAAATTTTAAATAGAAATGATAAAATCTTTCAATAAAAATTTAACTGTGTCTCATAAGTTTGGAAACTCAATTAAAAGCCGTAATTGCTTTTTGAAATGACAAGATTTGCTGTAGAAATTCAACTAGTTTACTTTTTTTTATGATAAAACATTACAAAACAATAATTTGAAACATATGTTGCAAACCTTCGACTTGTAGGACATAGTGCATGAAGGACAGAGGAGCCGTCAGTATCTCCACTAGGATACTCTCGCTCTTGCTCACATGCACACTGTGCTGTCTGGGTCCATCTTCACATGCGCTGATGAACTTCAAAGCTTGTTTGTTTTCCTGCACCGATGCTATTTGATGACAGTTTTGAGATGTTTTAAACGGTTTTGTATCCAAATTCAACTTCGGGTCTCTGAATTGGAAGGTATGTTGACTCAAATAGTGGTGATATTCGTTGTTAGTGACTTTGAGGTCTTCATGCCGATGGAAGTTCCATAACGTTAGATTCATTCTTTTGCCTTTATCAACAGTTAAAGTCCACGGGCATTGGCGAGTACCGAGGGAGGTTTCCAAAGTTTGCAGACTTGACAGGGTGAAGGTGTAAAGAGATTGATAATTGTTGAATTGTATGTTTTGGATGTTTTCTGATGGTTGATTTAAGAACTTGTTATGAGAGGGATGATGACCATCGTTTATCTCCATTACGATTGTGTTTTGGGGACTGTTTAAGTTGGGGTCTTTTAGGACTAAAGGTTTCCTGCATTGTTTGTCTTCGCTCGATACGACTAGTGAAAAAAATATTATTTTAAGAATACTTCCTAAAAGTAAAAAATAGTGAAATTTAATAATAGAAATATTCGTATACTGCTTTTTAAAAAATATATCAATACGGTTTGAATATTTACATTCAAATCCTTAAAAATTGCCATCTCATTGAAAGATGTTTTTAACCGCTTATTCAAAAATTTAATAGCATTAAGCTATTATGTTGAAAAAATAATATCGAAAAAAAATAAAAGTTTCTCCAAACCTTTTAAGCAAACAAAACTAGCTTCAAGGTAGACAGTTAAATCTTCCAGACAAGGTTGCAAAAAATGGAAAAATGCAACTTCAACACTGCACCACCTTCTCCCTGAACATGATCTGTCTAAGATGCTTATGACATCTACCTGATTTGAGTTTTAAAACAATTTTGGCCAATGTGTTAATATTTTCAAATAATTTATAAAAAGAAATTTGAGTTTATGCATGTTTTTAGGAAAGCATAGTTATTTTAATTTTTATCTAACTTTATTCTTATAAAAGTTTTAGTTCGATCAATGCATCATTCGATAACAGATTCACTGACGTGCCTCGAATCATGTAATGTATTTAAAAGGTTGTTTGAAACTAATTTTAAACCTTGCATCCTATGTTATCCCATTTCTTTTTGACGCATCTCCCATCCAACCGCATTCTGCCATACTCTGCCGAAGTCAACACAATGACATGATCGGAGGGGCACTGTGCTTGAAACTTTTCTAACTGGCAGTATGTTTTGATTTGATCGTTTGAAGGTTTCAAGTAGGGCACCATACGAATACTTGTATCTGGAGGGTTTGAGGGGTTTCGATAAAGAGCCATCGTACTATTGAGTCGAAATATTGTTTTAATATAGTTCGAATACAATGAAAAATGATTTTTAGAATCTTTTTTTATAGATTTTAAAAAATATAATTCAAAAATAGCGAGTTAATAAAGGGAAAAATTAAAAATTTGGATGCAACACAGCGAGAAGATTAATCCATTGAAATTGCATTTTAATTAATTCAAAATTGCTTCATTTTGAGCGAAACAAAATGAAAATTTTGACGAATATCAAAATATTTGATTGAATTTAGAATATCCCATTAAATTTTCTAAATGATAGAAAATGGGTGATAGAGTTCTTTTGAAGTTTTAAATGACAGATGATAATACAAGCAATGATGACAACAGTAGCGCGCTTCAGACACAAATATAAACATTTGAATGGCAAGCTTAAACAAAGCAAACGGAAACGCTAAAGATCATGATGAATTTTTCTCTCGTGACAGCATTGTTGGCCGTTGTTTGCACCATCGACCCACTCCTTTTAAGGTATCTCTATAAACGATACAATACAATTCCTATGTTGGTTTGCAATGAAGCTCACTCGGTTTAAAAAAAAATTTTCAAAATTTTCAAAATAAAAGAATGATCAATTAATAAACGCAGTGTGAACATAATTTGTCAAAAAATCTTTCAGTAAAAATTCTAAATCTTTCAAGACTGGTTTAAAAAGTTCAATTCGACGTGATATAGCAATGTGATCAAAGGATGGGTACACAGAGAGAACATTAAAGGCCACTCCTTCATATTGATGTGGCAATCATTTTGGAATTACGCGCACAAAAAGTGAACCGATGTCAGATCATAGAAGCGGAAGCGCTAAACAAGACGCTCAGACAATATGTCTGTACTGCGCATGCTCATGAAAGGAGATTTATGCATGAGCAATAAAGCATTCTTTTGAAATGCTCAAATTTAGATACAACAGTACGCCATTTTTTGAAGTATTCATTAGATTATAAATTATAGATCTGCTCTGGTTTAAATTATTAGGTTTTTCAGGGTATACTATAAATATACTGTCGAAATATGTGAAAGATTTTCATATTTATGTATCGACGTTGTAATAATCTAGCCTAAGACGAAAGTGGAGGAAAAAGAAATCGAGATTTTCTATTATTTATTTGTTTCTCTTTGAATCGCAAGCATCGTTCTTTAGCAAAAAAAATTACAAAACTTTGTTATTTTATTTCCATTTGGTTTTCCCTTTATCTATTTAGTAAAAAAAGATTATTTCATTTCAGATTGTGCTACCGAATTTGCCTATTATCAAATAAAATTTTGACAACTTTTCATGGTAAAAATAATAATAATATCCCCATCGAGTTGCTCTAGTCGTATAGTTGACTGAGTTTCTCTTGAGTAACTCTCTTCACAATTCTTCTCCAGGAGCATTTCTGTTGGGCAAGAAGAAAAATGGTTTCGAAATCTTCTGAGTTTTCGAGTTTCATTTTTGGGATAAATTTGACATCTTCTTTTAATGTCTGTGGTAGGGTGGTTTAAGGTCTGCCTAGGAATTTTTTCTTATTTGATGTGGCATAGTACTGCTTCATAGCCTGGAATGCTGGCGTATCAGGTCTTCTTAGGATATGTTCCAACATCCTCCATCTTGCACCAGCAATTTCAACTAAGAAAGGTATGCTATTCGTTATTTTGTATAGTTCTTTGTTGCTGATTCCATTGGGATAGTAGATACCGATCACTCTCTTAAGCTGTTTGCGGTGGAATGCGTCAATCTTAGCTTCTATATTTTTGTTGACTGCCCATGCTGAAGAGTTGTAGGTGAGAACTGGTTTAACATAGGAATTGTACACTCGCACTTTTTTGCTTATTTTTAGCTTTTTCCTTTCATGTATATTTTCCATAATTTACTCATCGCAGTTTGGCCAAGTTGTTTTCTCCTCTCAATATCTTTTTTTTCATCAAGGAAAGAGCCTAGTTTTTTGCTCGTTTTCCAGGCCTCATCCGATTTTGATATTTTGATGAGTTCCGTCTTGACTTTGAGGTTCCAGTTCAAAAACTCATCTTCCAGTTTGCTTTCTAGGTTAAGTAGTTGCTGTTTGTCTCTACCAATGAAATCTAGATCGTCATCATATCCTACCATTTTTGCTAGTGTCAATGGTTGTAGGTTTGTGTAGCTGTGATCTAGCTTTGTATGATTTGTTACTTTAGACTTGAAAGTACGCAGTGCTGCTTCTAAGTAAATTGTGAAGAGAATGAGTGAGAGTCCATCTCCCTGTAGAATCCCTATCTTAGTTTCGAAAGGGGTTTGTGTGCTTTTGCCATTCCATCTTACCTTGAAACAAGTGTTTGTTAATAACTTTTTGATCATCATTATTTCGTCATTGTTCAGAATTTTTTCAAGAACATTTATTAGAAGGGGTCTGTCCACCGTATCAAAGGCTTGGCTCAGGTCGATATCAAGGACATAGTACTCTTCATCCCAGTACGTCAGAGCTTTAGCTATATCCCATTTATGAGACCAGACTGTCTGTCGTGCTGCTTCCATTTCTGAATCCACTTTGATAAGAACCGATGTATTTTTCCGTTTTGTTGCGTATACGATTCATAGTAATGTTCGATAATATTTTTTGGATACTGTTCAGTGGAGTGATGAGTCAAGCTTGTAAGTTGTCCTTTCGGTTTACCTTGTTTTTGTACAGTGACTAATATTCCACTACCAATAAAACTATCTTCTTGAATTTTATTTTTTACTATTAAGTTTAATATTCTTGATACTTCTTTTATTAGTTTTTCTCCACTATATTTTATCATTTCGGATGGGATCTCATCTTCACCTTTAGCTTTATTATTATTTAGTTTACTTATAGCTAGCTTAACTTCATTAAAATTTATTGGGTCATTGAGAGATTATTGCAACATTGGATTTTGGTTGTTGTTAGGTAGTTTATAAAATTTGTTGTGGTAGAACTGTTTGGCTTTTATTTCAGCCTCAGTTTCGTTAAGGATTTGTTTATTCTCTTGATCATTAAGAAATAATTTATCTGGAATTTTTCTATAGATGAATTTCATGGCTTGAAAAATTTGTTTATCATCACTGGACTTTTCCATAAGCTGTAATTGTTTTTCCAAGCATTTTTCATAGGCTTTTTTGCAAAGTTTTCTTATTTGAAAAAGAATTTTATTTCTTTCACTTTTCCATTTTGCTTTATTAATTGTATTGTTTGTGGTGTTTATTTTTATTCTAATCTCTTTTTGCATTGTAGAGAGATGTATTTCATTGTTGAATTCATATCCTTTCTTTATCTTTTTTCTCATGCCTACTGTTTCTATAGCTGATTGTTTCATTATATCTTTTAGAGAATCCCAAGTGATGTTTTCAGTATTATTAATTTTAGATTCAATTTTGTTTTTATATTCTGCTTCTTTTTCTTTAAGCATTTCATAATTGATTTCTTTTTTTGAATTGTTCCTTTTTGTCATCTCTTTCCAATTTGGGTACATTTTTTTGAAATTTATCTTACAAATAACAATTTTATGGTCAGAGTTGAGTTCTGTTCCACCATAGGCTCTTGAGTTATTAATGATAGCTCTCTGATTATATTTGCAGATTACATAGTCTATTTGGTTATATATTTTTGTAATATCATTATTGTTGTTCTTTCTGTAACCTGTCCAAGTTGTATATGTCTAGCAGGGTGTTGGAACAGGGTATTAGTAATAATGAGATCATGAAATTGACAGAAATTTATAAGTCTTGAGCCATTCTCATTACGGATACCTCTGGAATATTGTCCACAGCATTTTTCATTATTATATATCTTTTTTCCTACTTTTGCATTGAAGTCATCTGCAATAAAAATCATGATGCTGTATTTGGTTTCTTCAACAGTTTTGTGGAAGCTGCAGTAAAACTCATCTGCTTTTGTTTTATCTTTTTTGGTGATGAGACTATGAGGTGAATAGGTGTTGATGATGGTAATGATACCAGGTTTGGTTTTCAATTGTAGAACGCAAATCCTTTCTGAGACTTTCCAAATTCTGTGTAGTAAGGGTTCAAGCTCTTTTTTGATGGCAAATCCCATTCTATGATGTTTATTTTGTGGATTCAGAAATAATGGTAAAAATAAACTTCTTGAAATAACTAAATAGCTTATATATATATAGAATACGTAAAACACTGAAAATATATTTACCCACCAAAATACAGGTAAGACAGATAATTAGATAAAATGAACTAACGAAAACAAAACTTAGAAAACAGAAAATATTTTATAAATACTATGACGGTGCTAATCCTGTTGTTATAAAGTTTAAGTTTTTAAGTTTAAATAAAATCTTCACATGTTTCGCATGGATTGTCAAAATAGATTAGTAATGAATGAAGAAATTGGAATCGAACAAACAAAAGAGAATTAATTAATAGTTCGTGCAGATAAATGCTTGGATCGAAGCATAATTTATGGGCCTTGAGAAGGTGAGAAGAAGAAAGCACAATTTGTACGCCGTGTCTGGAAGACTCGAGAGTAAAAAAAATGATTATTTTGATAAGCTTTTTATTTATATTGGAAATAAGGTATATCGCTAATTTTGGAGTCGTTCTGTAGTTTGAGACCGCAAAAGTATTTATATGATTAAAAAATATTCCTGTGAACTTGTGTTTCTAAAGTTTTTCGTCAATTTTCTAGTTTTATCTACTGAATATTTAATTTTTTTGTCTCATTTTGTAAATTGTAATTGTTTTGGCGTAAATCCGAATTAGCCCTTAAATTTCAAAATAGCTATAAAAACAAGAATAGTTTTTGACGGAGGCTTTTCTTCATTTTTTCTACAAAAAAAATGCAAAATTAATTTTTTCCAGCATTTATTCACCAAAGCTGAGTTATTTTTCATTTTTTGGGGTGAATTATAATTCACCCCAAAAAATGTTAATCAGAGTTTTCAACATCTTTTCTATTAAGCTTCTTAAATTTCTTATTTAAGCATTTTTTTGGATTTTTTCTTTCATAATTTATATCTTCTATATATCACTTGTATTATTTCTATTACAATAATATTGTTTTAATTGGCTCAATGTATCATGAAGATCACAATACAATCACCCGCTCATACAACATAAGTTAAAGATGTCCTTTTGAACATGGGTGAAATAGCACTATATACAACTTTCAAATATATTTTTTATATTTATAGATCGCAAAAACGGAAAATTTTCTAGATGTTTTTTATGAATTCAATTGGAACAACCACAAAAAAGTGAAACTTCGAAACGAAGTTCTCTAAATCAACACAATTAAAAAATGCTCGTTATAGAATCTTTATAAAACACTAATTGGGGAAAGTAAAAAAAAGCGGCCATTTTTCTATGTGATCATTTTCTCTTGCTTCCTTCACATGACACGCTGTTTTCCTTAAGAAGTGATTAAACTTAGAAATATTTACCCTATCGAAACATTTTCACAGTTTTTTATTTTTTGTTTTTCTAGCTTTTTTTGTTATATTTTTTTACTCTTTCTCATTAAAAGAACAGTCTTTTTAAGCTTTCTAGTTACATTCGCATTTTATAGCAATAAATATAGCTTAAACTTCTGAAACAACTTGAAAATAATGTTTGAAAAAATTTAATTAAACCCGAAAAATCTTTTAAGAAAAGAATAAAGTAACACAAAATGAGATTCATTCAATGGTAATGCATAGCGATTTGGGTTGTTTAAGAAGCAGCGAGTTCACTTTGTATTGTTTTCTATTCAAAACTATGTACTTTAAAAACCCAGTCTATAAAAGATAATGAGAAAAAATGGATTTGCAATATTTTTTTAAAATAAAGCCTGTTAAACTTTGAAATTTTATTTGATTTTATTAATAATATTTCCACATATAGAATCTTGTGATGTAGGGCATGTGTCTTTAAGTTTGCACTGAACTTTTAACTTCAAAAGTCTATTTTATTTGATTCTGTACCAAACATTTTTAATTTGGATATTTGACTTCAAAAATAACTCATATCTTCTATAAGTGGACGTCCATATGGATGCTTTGTGAATGATGCCTTGTGAATACATCAAGATACACATGAGATATCCTTATTTATTTATCTTCCATGAATGTTCAATTAGTCTAGCTGTTTATTCAAAAGTTTTCCGACAAAACTTGCTTTTTTAATTCTCGTATAAAACGCACAAGAATGAAGAAGTGGGTTTCATATTGAAATATTATTGAATTTATCTACATTTTCTCAATTGCAACAGTAAACCAGATAAAGAAATATTCTTCTTTGAAAAAAACACAAAGAAAAGGTCATGACCTACTTTGGTGGTAGAAAAATATTGATCAAGCTCCTCCCATCAAACACACCCTCAATATGTTAACAAAAAGCGTCATTTTGCCACAAATAGATAAAATAAAAATTTGAATGCAGCTGTATTCATTTTTTAATGCCAGTTATTGTTGGAGGTTTAAATAAATTATAGACTTGAGAAATTGTCAGGGTGGCACTTTTTAAAGAAAATACATTAGGCGTATCATTATATAGTTTTTATCACGTTCGCTTTTTTCAAAAACATTCCTCAAAAACTATTTGATGATTAAAAAAATTATTTTCAAAAAAATGCCATGAATATTTCTTGGAATATCAATCTACCTGCGCAAAACAGTTTCGACAAGTTGTAGATAAATACAGCAATAAACGTATGTAAAAAAATGCATGGTGTAAATGAAGCAGTATACAATGCTTTACAGTCGTTCCAAGAAGCCATTCTCTTCAATAACTAATTTTAGTGGCCACATTTAATTGTTTCAACGAAAATGTTGAGTATATAAACTATTGAATAATTTTAAACTTGACATAATTTTTAAATTAACTTTTTATCACTTTTGTCGAGTGCGGCTTTCGAAGACTCCAATGCAAAAACGTGATTTGACAATGCTAATTTTTTCAGCGATTTATGAATTGTTTTTTTTGTTTTTATTTTTGTTTTTATTTTTATTGATATTATTCATGCTTTTGTAATTTAAATGTTTATGAACCACTTTGAAAAAAATGAAAAATTATTTTTTAAAATAATTTGAAAAATTTTTATAAATAGAAATTGAAGTATACTTTTGCAATAGTTAGTTAAACTTAATATAACAAATCATTATAAACCTCTTCACATTTCATTCAAGTGAATAATCTCGATAATAAAGCTAATCCTATATTTGCATTAAATTCAAAGTTAAAGATTAAGGTAACTAAATTAATTGAAAAGATTACGAGCACTTTAATTACAACCATCACACCAACAATAAAACTGATATAAATGATAAATTCACATTTTTTTTCTTTTATTATTACTTTCCATTTTATCTCAGTTTAATGGTAGCGCTAACGCCTGTTTCGAAGCGGCTTCTGTTGGAATAATGACCAATAAAAAATATGAAAAGCTTTACTGAAACTCTCCGAGCTCTCTCCCAATTTTGACACTTTCACTGTTTCATGCCAGCTATCAAATTTCTACTTAGTATTTGTTTGTTTTAAGATTGGAAATGCCCAAATAAGTGCATGAGTTTAGTTTATATAAGCGTTGTCTGATAGAACGTGAAAATGTGTGTAATGTATTATACTATATTTATAAATGCCTAAATGAATATCGCCGTTTGTAATTTCATGATTCATGAATTTAATGAAAGTCAGAATTGAGAAAATAACAATATTTATTTTCTTAATTAAATTTTGTAATTTAAAAAAATCAAAGTATATTGTTTGGTTTGAAATTCAATAGAGTTAAAAGAATTGAAAAAGATTGCTCAAAAATTTGAAACCTAAACTGCTTCTACTCATCCTCCAATTATCTAAAAATATGTTATAATAGTGATAAATTGCAGTAGTTTTTCACACAAACATTATATTAATTTGTTTCTACCAACCATTAATCAATTTTCCGTTTTAAAACATTACTTTTGTTCATGTTGCAAACTTTAAAACAATGTTACATAGAAAAGAAAGAAGCCTTTTAAAGCTTGGCGAGGTATTGAGCTTGAATCTTACCTGCAATTTGCAAGATGAAAGCATTAAGTCTCATTTACTTTTTTTTGCACTATATCACGCAACTCAAAGCAACTTCTTAAAATACACATATTCACACAACAATAGCCGAAAGCTCAGGAATGATGAAAGATTTTATCAAAATCATCAGATACATTAAACAATCAATGAACGAAAAAAAGTTCAAAAAACATTAAAAAAATAGCGCTTCATGTTGAAAGTTCGCAATTCAAAAGTTTACACACTTCTTTATTTATGCATGCAAACACCAAACAAAGATGGCTACCAAGTGACATGGTTCCTTGATGGATCGACACGACCTCTCTACTCTTTCATCTTATTTTGCTCTCTACCCTTGTCTCAATCTTCTGTAAGCCATTATTGTTTTTGTTTCAGTCCATTTGGTTGTATATATGTCTGTGGTCAAATATGAATATACTCTGCTGTAAAGTAATATCATTTTTTATAAAGCCTTACTCTCAATTTTCCTGCGTTTTTCTTCACATCTAAAACCAAAGAGTTGAAAAGGCTTATAAAATTATAAAAAAGTGGAATTACTTTTAAAAGCTGCTGCCATAAACAATCGTAAAATCCACTAAACGAGGCACTTTACTATTTTAAGTTAATTACACATCAAAGCGTAGAATTGTTTACAGCATAGATTAAATAAATAAATATTTATATTTAAAACTATTAAAAATTATTTTTTTTTATAAAATTGAAATCTGTAATGAATTTTTTTTATCAACTAATCCGAGGGAGATCGATCAAAATTTGGAGATGGAGGGCTTTTAGAATATATGTAACCAAGGCAATCATAGGGCAATCAATCAATCAGCCTTTAAATCAAACAAACTATCTTTAAAATAAACTTCACTTTCTGATGTTTATAACTAAACCATTATGAAACTTTGGGGTGAAAAGTTAGAGATTTTTGAAAGAGAGTAGGAGAATGAAATAATTGTCATATTTAGTATGTTTTTTGTTTTCTGAACAAACTACTAAAGCATGGAAAGAATTGAAAAGCAATGATTAAAGTCGTCTGGTACTTGATATTTTTGGTTTTCATAAAAATTATTTTATCTATTAAAAAGAAGGGAAATATTTAATTCCATTTTTTGTCATTTAAAAATCTTTTCTTCAACACTTAATGTTGCTTTTTAGTTTAAATCAACTTTAAAGATTAATGAAAAGATTTGAAGTTATGTTAATTTTTCCATCAAAAACAGCAAAAAATTTCATCAAGTTCGCTTCTCTCGGAATCATTGTAATTTTGAATCTCTTAAAAAGCCAATATTTCAAAACCTTCGTTGAATGCTTACAAAATCATATTTTTTATTATACAAGCTCGCAGCGCTTTTTCAACTTACTTGAAAAAATTAATATTGAGATTCTTATAAAAATAATTTTCACTAAAAGTCTTCTAAAGAAACATGAACAACAATAAACTTATCAAAAAACTCAACACGTCATATGCTACAACATCAAATATACATAGTATTTCATTGAAGCCATTATAACCTATAAAAAGCTAAATAAACCCTGGTTAAAGTTATTTAAAAGTTATTTTATGTTTCAAATATTATTTTGATCAGAAGAAGTAGGTTTCATATGCAGCACAAATAACACCACAAACCATCACAACTTAGCTGAAGTCATTTTGAACTAAGATGTGGAAACAGCTATGCACTTTGATTCCAATGCCAGGGACTGGTAACTTTTGGTCAAATATCACAGCCAAGTAATTTTTTGGGCATTGAAACACCAAGCTGATTATTCGATTCAGTTGTGCAAGAAGCTAACAAATGGGGTATGGTCACGGGAAGTTGTTAAAGGAAAAATGATTGTGGTAGATGCTAACCTGATGGTGAAACTAGAAGTTTTAAAAAGTTTTAAACAAATTATATTGAACTAAATTTACTTAGTGTTTTTTTTAAATATATAATTATAGTGGAATTTTAAAAATCTGCAACTTTCCCGGGTTTTATATGCCAACTTTGCTTGAAATTTTTTGAACTTTGAAAAAAATCTTTTAAATTGAAATATTTTCAATAATATTTTAACTTAAAATTTTTCAAATAATATTTTTAACTTTTTATTTGAAGATGAAAAATTTTAATTTCTATTCCCATTACGTCATGACATTTGTTTAAAATTAAGGTCCATTAAATATATAGCCACTATAAATCATTTACAAAAGCTGTGTGATCGCTTGAATAATGCTACAATTAAGAAAAATTATCTCATGCTTCAATATAAATTTTTGTCTTGAATCATCATTAGTTTCACAAAACCCCCTCAGTACCTCATCACTCATATGCATTCTAAAAGTCATCTATCTCTTTCTGCTGTTCTCGTTTCAAATTTAAAAATTTCATTCAAAAGTTTTTGAAAGACCAGCTTCGGTGGAGATAATTTGATACTAAACGTCAAATACTAAATGCTTGATTGCATTTTGAAAGAGAATTAAAGAAATTTGAAAAATCTTTTTCAACGTATAATATTATCCGGCATACGATGATTTCAAATCAAAATGAAATATAGAATTCTCATACAAAAAATTTAGAATCTCATTGTATAACTGGTTTTGAGAGTGACGGTTAGTTTATATTACGATTGAATCAACATCATCGATAAAGCTTTCCAAAAAGTATTTGTATTCTTTGTGTTTTTTCTTCGATTGAGACGTTGATTAAAGAATTGAATTTGCGCGCTGGTCGTAATTTAATATCTTTTTATAAAACGCACAAACAAATATTTAAATATAGAAACTTTTTCCGAATAACTTAATTACTTAACAATAAGTTAAATTGGTTTTTTCAACAAAAAATAGATTTTTTGTTGAATTAGTTATCAGTTTATATTTTCATTAAAGCTGATTTAGATTTTTAATGGTGTGTTTCGTTAAGAGAGATGTTTTTCTATGCAAAATTGTTGATCTTCTGATTGATCAGTTCTTCAAAGTTTCAATCTTCACTCTCATTAATTTTCGTCTTAAAAAAAAATAAATAAAAATAATCAATGGCTCAGAAAATAGAAATGATAAAAAGTTTAAAAAAATTTATAATATTATTTTACTTAGATTTATTTATGTATGAAAACAATTTTGTAAAAATTGACAGCTCTAAATCACCGTTTGCATTATGTTTTGAATATTTTAAAATGTTATATAAGAAGGCAATTTGAAAGTTAATTTGAAAAATGTTGACGAGTAAAACAACAGAAAAATCGAGAAAAAATTGGATATGGTATTGGCTGGGTGTCTTGGGGGAGGAAATGACGCCACATCATATCATCAAACGTTCAACTATTTCTGAAAGATTATGATGGCTTCAACATATAGTGTTTGTTGAAACATAATATGATAATTTCAACATTTTATATTTGTTCAACATTCCAAGCTACAGCACTGGATGGAGGCGGTTAATGTGTGAAAAATATCTCAAACAAAATGACTCGGTGAGATTCAGAAATGCCGGCATGATTAACGATCGCCTGTAAAAGCAACGTAATAACCCAAAACAATCTGCGCCAAATTTTTTGCCAAAACAAACACGATAAATTGCCCTGGCGACTCTGGCGGCCAGAGTGGGATTAATTATCGTTAAGTTATTCTGCTGGGGATTACAAGGGTTGTCGAGGTTGTATGATAAAATTATGTTTTTGTGTTCGAATGAGACGTCTAAAGCCTGAATTTTTAATTTTTTCCATTTTATTTTTTTTTATTGGCTAAAGAAGCCGTGTCTATAACAAAATTTTTTACGTGAAAATCATAAATCCGGTCATAATTTGAGTTTTTTTTTGTTTTTTCCCCGTAAAAACGAGTTATTAAAATCATTAAATTATTAACCCAGATGCTCTGTGGACTCCTTTAAACAGGTAACAGTGGGATAACGATCGGTGAACACACACGTCACATTCTTTCAATAATTTATGTTCAACAAAAAGCATGTGAAGGAAATCGTCTTCGAAAGATATTTAAATTTGGATAAATCAAACTTAGACTAAAATATAAACCTAAGGCGTAAATAACCTTTTAAATTAAAAATCCAGTGGTTTGGTCCACTAGTGGAATGTTTAGTGCGTAAAGACTATGATATAAAGTAAGACACAATAAAGCATCTGACATTTTTCATTGTAGTTTAACGGGCGTGAAATCGCACTAAAGGAAGCCTTTAAAACCGCTATAACTTGTGGCGCGTTTCTGAAATCAATTCAAAAAAATAAAAAATATATTCATTGAAACGTGAAAAGGTTTGATGGAACAATATTATTCTAAAGGCATGTTTAACCTTCACCAAACAACATTGGAGCTTCAAATGAGTTTGATTTTAAAAAGTGTTTTGGACGAAAATTTTCCAAAAGAGACTGTGTTGAAAACAAAAAACATTTTTTTTAGTGTTCATTTTCTAAATTGAAAAAAAATAAAAATTTGAAAATAGAAATAACATCTTGTTTTCTAAGTTTTATTAGGAATTTATGAATCTTTAGTAGCTATGCTTGAAAGTGAAGACTAGAAAAAAATAATTTTCAATTATAATTGAAATTTTAAGAGTTCTTAAACTTGCAAACATTATAAAATCGAAGTTTCTTTTCTTCCAGGTACAAGCAAACACTTATTTCCAAAATTTTCTCAATCTTATTTTTTCTTAACAAATAAATGACAGCTCTTAAATTTAAAATTGAAATGTAATTTGATAAAAATAATATTCACAGTTAGTCTACAAAAATATCCTTTTTAAGAATTATCATGAAGTTGTATTTATCGAAAGTTTCAGTTGGATACAATTTTTTTTAGATGTTTTTCCAAGAAGTTCCTCATAAATCAAGAATTATATTTTAAGAAATTCAAACGTTATTAATAGTATTTTCAATTGTTACATTGTTTTCTATGCTGAATTTTTCCTTCAAGAGTTTTCGGGCATTTATATAAAATTTTGTAAACAGAAACCTTTATAGTAAAACAAATGGTACTGAGTGCCTGAATTGGATTTCAATTGGAGTAAAAGCACCTTCTTCCGAAACAATGCATCCAACGAATTTAAATTTCCCAAACAATTTTTTCAAAAAAAGTCGATCAAACTTTCGAAGTTGTTTTTACGATCAATTTTCTACATTTAACACCACTTTTGAGCTTCCATTTTTTGTTTCATCGTTCAAAGCATTTTGAAAGAACATTGTTATGGAGTTTTGGCTCGTTCCCTCAAGTATCATCATCGAATAAAAATTTAAAAAGTTCAAAAATAGAACAAAAATAAATTAAAATCCCAATTTGAAAAGGCGAAATTTCCATTCAAATGTTGCACCGTTGGTGGAGATGATAACGTTCCTCCAACGGACGTTTTTCTTTATGGCAGTTCACAATCCTAACTTAACCTTTGACTAGACACCAAACTACATGCATATTTGAAAAAAATCAGAAATACCGGTCATAATTATTGGTTTTGAATAAAACTCTTTCATGAAAATTTAAAAAGATTGATCTTCAAAATTAGGCCTAAGGAAAACAAAACTAGAATTGACGGCATTTGCTTTATTCATATGAGTTTCTATTAAAGCTTGAGGCACATAGCAAACAGGGAACTTCATATTGGAATTACTTAGGCAGATAAAAGCTTTCAATTTAAATGAAATTTTCAAGTATTCGGATTCTAAGCTTGATAAACTCAACAAGATTTGTTGAGAAGTATTTAAATAAAACCCAACTTTAAATCTCTATAAATACACTTTATTTAATAATCCAATCATCATCACTTTTCCTGTAAAACAAATCTGAACAAAGCGTTAAAAAAGGCAATAATACCATAAAAAAGGACGGACCAGATAAAAAAAAGAAAATTTTTTGAATATTGATTCTCAAGCGTTTGTGATCCATCATTAAATTTATTTCATATATATTGACATCTGAATCCAACCCTGACCACACAATCTTTTCCATCATACCGGACAATCGAAAAAGTGAGAAAACATCATTTATCGAAAATGTTTCAATATTTTTCGTTTCAAAAATTGATTTCCAAGATTCCCACAAAGCTTTCAAAGCTTCATTTAAATGCTATACAATGAGCAAGAGGAAAGTGATGAAAAATAGTTATGAGAGCTTGGAGAAAAATTTCCAGTTGCAATAAAGCTTAGAAAAATTTGAATTTTATTCAAATAACACTGGAGTAAATAAACTTTGGAGTTAATAAATGAGAGGATGAAACATTAATAAAACAAAGAAAAGATCTCTTTGGGGATTAGGTATTAGTGGCCATATCGTAAACCAAGACAACTAATTTTGTCTTCCTATTTAACCCTCATGCTAGGAAACATCACTAAACCTTTTGAGCTAGTTTCATTTTTGAATTATTGAAAGTATTTTTTAATTTCGAGCAGTTTCCATTATATTCTTCTATAATAAGGATTAAAAGAAAGTTAATAGAAATTTTATATGATCATGTATTAATTTTTCAGAAATAACTTATAAATTAAGAAAAACTCAAAATTAAATTTTTTGGACAAAATGCATTTCATTGAGTGAGTTTAAATTTAAATCTCTGCGCATTTCAACTTGTCTAGACACATCACATGCCGTAAAAGAGGGCGTTTTACGATTCGCTTCATAAACTTTACAAAAAATTCCCAAAGTTTATTCCCATATTGAAGAAGTTTTTGATTGTAAGTTGATTTCAAAAATCAATGAGAACGTTCAAATATTTCTCACGCTAGAGCAAACCCTGTCTGAAGAACTTGAAAATATCTATAATACCATGAAAAAAAGTATATTTGTGCACAATTTTCGGTTTTCTAAAATTAGAAAAAAATTGACTTTTTTCTTTTAATGTTGTAATCAAATTTATTCTATTTGAAAGGCACCGAGAGAACTCGACAAAGTTTTTAGGAAGATATGTAAGTTGGAATTTGAATTTAAAAAGATGCTCAAAAACTATTTTTAATGGAATTTAAAAGTGCACAGTTGTTCGTAAATTTTACTTTTCTTGGAAACGACCCAAAATTAAAATTTAACGCTTTTTTGTATTCGACCAATGAAATGTTAGAATTAAAAACAAATAAAATAAGGTGATTCAGGCGGTTGGAACAATTGGCATCTCAAATCTCTTTGAGAACACACTAAAATTTTACATTTTGACTTACTCTTCGAAAGACTCCTTCATATAAATATAACATTCAATTGTTTCAAAATTCTTTCAAAAGTCTAACATAATGGCCTTGTGTAAAATCAAAGGTTTAAAACGCTTTTGAAAGATCTTGCTGTCGAAAAAATGTTATAGAATTAAATATACAACAAAATTAAGAAAAATGTCATCTAGGAATTTGACATCTTTGTCGTTGGAACGGTAGCCATTACTAATGCAAACATGTCTGATGTATGAAGGCTAAAATCACCACATTGTTCTGAATATTAATGAGGATATTTTTATATCTTCTTTTATGTTATTATTATTAATCAAAAAATTTTTATTGCGTTTTTTCTACTTATTTTTCAATAAAAGGTTTGTTTAATCATTTATATTCTAATGAAATAATTTCTCAAATCTATTAGTTTAATTTTTTATGAATTTTTTAACGAGTAAAAACTACGAAATATTAATATTCGAAATATGTGTTCTTATTTGGGCCACTAAAGATTCTGCAAAGTTCCTCATTTGCATTCGATGGCATGCATGGAGATTGTGATGGTCTGACAGAAACAGATGTTTAACTATAATAAAAAAAACCCCGATGTGAACGATTATTGACGATGTTGGGGTGGAGGGCAATGAAGTTGTGCTGGCGATAGAAATGCACTCCTAACTCTATTTTCCATCTTAATGACGTTTTATTCCAATGTTGATAGGTTAAACTATAGCCTATGATTGTCGCTAAAAGCATTTTTATAAGCACTAATTCTAAATGGCTACAAATCCAAATGCGATGTTGCAATGAAAGGCGAAAGAATCGGGGGTTCACAAACACGAAAGCAAAAGAGTTGTTCATATGACTTAGTACTGTAGCGTTATGAAAATAACAATTTTTGTATGCATGTCGAGGGAAATGAAGGAATAATGCAAATGATGAAATGTTTGAATAAGTTATTCAACTGCATAAGCAATTTAGGTAAGGTGGCCACTAATTGCAGAAAAGGTATTACCAAGCTAGCTTAATAAATAAAGACTGAAAATTTTTTTTTACAATTTGAATAAATAGAAGTTGGCAAATTCGGGAAATTAATTTTTCAAAGACTTTTAGAAATATTCATTCTTACGAACAGATGCACGCGCTGTTATGGCCAAGCATCCAACAATTCAAACAAAGTTACAAATTCATATAGAGTAAATTTGATTGAAACGATTTAAATGCGATAAGAATTAATAAAAGCTTGTATGCATAGTTTGATGATCGATTGAATTTTGTAGATGACTGATTTAAGAAAAATGTTAAGAATTCAACATACATTCAGTGGATGATTGATAGTTGATTTTTAAATGATTCAACTTCAAGTCAAGTGGAGTTGTATCAAAAAACCTTGGAACATCATTTTTTTATCGCTAACATCACTCATTTTAAAGTGGGTCCCCCTCACAATCCACACACGCCTTGAAGAACCATTGACTGAAGTTCTCGAAAGATCTCATTTGTTCAAATACATTTTTGTTTTTTCACTAATTTCTTCAATAAAGTCAAATTAACAATTTTTGCATTTAAAGCATTCATTAAGAGCAGCTATGAATCAATCCGAAAGTGTACGCTTCGGGCAAATCGTAAACAATTAACTAAAGTAGATTAATTTCAGCACAGAGAAACCATGAAGATAATAAATTCTTGGTAAATTTTGTTCGATAAGACAAATATTTCACTTTGATGCGTGATGAATGGTCACAACAGGCAAGAAAATTCGATGTTTATGGCACTTTGCATTCACATTGAAAGCATGCTAGATTTCTATCATGAGGACTCAGATGCTTCAGAACTATTATTTCAGCAAAATTGTTAATTTTCCATTTTAAATAAAAAAAATTTTTTAATTTTTTTTCAAAAGCGTGAAATGAAGCTTTAGGTAAAATATTAAAATTTTCCACAAAACCATGACACAGTTGATTTTACGTGAGACTCGGCATGATGTATAAAATTTCATTGTAAAATATCAGTCATAAATCCTAATTAAAACCTTAGAAATATTTTTGAAATGTTATAAAAGTATTGGATAAGAAGCAAACGAAGACGTTATTGCTTATTCCTACAGCGTGCGTTCGCATTGCCTCTCAGTGCTGTCTTTATATCTTTGAGACCACTATTAAGACGATTGCATCTTCTGCATTTTTAACAAGATTTCTTATAAATCTGAATAATATATTAACGGAAACACAAAATTAGCAACTGGAATTAGGCTTAAGACTGAATAATTACTAAGCGTTCAGTTCTTATTCTTGAATCCAGTTGAACCTATTGCTTCGAACTGGCGAGAGTTGCGTAAGAGAATATTCTCATTAATATAAAATGAACTTTCATTGCAGCTTATCCACAGAATTCAGTTGTAGCATTGTATGTGCACCGTCTTAAACTTTAATTGCGAAAATGTATATACTTTTAAGAAGATACATTAAATAAATTAAACACGTATAAATGTTCAAATACTTAAAATAGCACCAGACAGCCCTAGGAAACTGCAGCGAGAAACCTTTCAATTAACAAATGCACATAAAGAAAAATTTTCACATTTGAGAGAACCGTCATAAAAAATGAAAAGTAAGATCATATGAAACTATTTTATTTTGTTTTCTGTTTTGATATCACAACTGACTTTATAGGCAAAAATTGAATTGGCTTCAAGCATGGGGTAAACAATTGAAATCATTTTACCTTTACACATCGCATAGTTTCTTTATCGCCAGAAATCATCATTGAGCTCATGAATTACCAGCCCAGAAAATTATTTGATATACTTTTAATTTTGAAGTCGAAATAATTTCCCCCGAGATACGCTCCACAAACCGCATATAATAGTAAATTTAAATAAACGAAGTAATAACTAAGTTTTCTATATACTCAAGGTTAGTTTTTAACATACAAAATTTTATTTTTTAGCCACTGCAGAACATAAAAGCGAAAAATTGCTCAAAAACTCGAAGCCATGGTATTGATTGCTATCAAATATTAAAACCTCGTTAAAAATATGACGTTTAGTTATAAATAGAATTGAGGTTATAAATAAAACAACCTTAATCTATCACTTAGAATAATAAACATGCCATTAATAAAGCCGCTTACTATGATTTCCCAACAATCTGCCATAATAAAAACACAGCGATATATATTGGTGTATATTTAACATATTTTCTATAATGACGATAACTTAATCAGTCAAAAATCGCACAGATCCGTCTAGGCTTGGCGTCGTTTGATTGAGTTAGCATTGCGTAGTGATAGTGGTAGAAACTTGGTTGGTGATTTACTTACTAGGCTGTATTTTGTACAATTATCTTGCGTTTTCATGTCTTGATTTATTTTTTTATATACTTTTCAAGAAGGGTTTATTTTAGAGTTTTAAAATATTGATTAGTTCATAAATTTTCAGAATGGCTTTTTTCAAAAACGATTTCGAACATTCGTTACACCTGGAAACAAATACACTGTGTCGCAGCTCAATCTTTTCTGCAAGTTACATCCTTTGAAAAATCTACACATTCTTGAAAAAAATTTTTTGACATTTTTATAGATTTTTTGGGTTTTTTTGGCGTATATTTCTGATGCAGAAACATCAATGAAAGATTTGCTATCGAATACATACCTTCCTGTGTTTTATGAACATTCTGGTGATATTCAATTTTTAGCTAAAATGCTAAAATTTTTCCACCAAAAAATTTTGTTTTTCTGTGTTTTAGTGACTAAATTTTTTGCGTATTATTATCTGTGTGCTCAAAAGTTTTATTCGCTAAGTAAAAAAATGTGTTAGGTAGGAATATATGATCTTCGAAGCCAAGTTTAAGCCTAAAAGAACAAAGTCAAAAAAATTTTGTAGGCAACATGTTCACATTTAATTTAATTGATATATGCAGAAAATGTTTGGTGAGAAAAACACACTTGTGAATAAAGCATATTTCTAAACCCCATTGTAAAATACAGAGTCTTCTTGGGTGTAGATCATAATATTTTGTGAATGTGACTTTAGTTAAAATATGTATGAAAAAATTATAAATCCTTATTTAAATATATGTTTAGTTTGGATATAAAAAATTATAGTCTAAAAATTTTGAAAATTGATTTAAGCAAAAATTATATTAGTTGAGGTTTATTGAAATTTGAATTTATGAGATGCATTAAATTTTCTTAAAAATTTATCCAAGAAATGTTGATCTTTATTGAAACCAATCCTAATTAAGAAATGTTTCGAGAATAATGTTTAACACATTCAATTTTGATCGAACCGAGAAGCATTTCGGTCAAAGAAACTTTAAGAAATGGAAACTACATTTTGAAAATCTCTCAAATTAAATTCTCATTCCACAATTGCTTCCAATTTTTTGTGATAATTTTCTTCATTTAATATTCAGTTTGAAGGGAATTTCATTAGATTTTTGCTTTTTGAAATTTTTTTTCACGTCTATTTTTTTCTAAATGTACCCTTTAATGCCTTTGAATTAGACATCTTTTAACGTTTATTATCCCCTCTATCTTTGCTTCTTTGTTCCTCCAATCTGACCACAAACGGCTTATTTCCCAGACATTTTTATATGTTTTTCACATCCCAGTTAAAGGCGATCGAATGGTCGACTTGCTTATTTTTATAAAACTTTTGGATGCCACTTCATAAATTTTGTTCGTACGTTAATTAATCAATGGATCAAAAGCATCAAAAAATTGGGAGTTCATTTTGTTTCTTCGAACTTTACAAGAGTAGAACAACATCAATCATCGTCCAACATCACAAAAACTTGCCAGCATTCTAAAACGCTTTATAAAAATGTTTGAATGAATATTTTCAATAAAACTAGCATTATTTTTTTCAAACATTAAATTTTTCATTCAAAATTTCAAAATATTTTAATCTTTTTGTGTAGAAATTTTTATTTTTTGTTTTATGCAATAAAAAAAAATCTTATTTTTACAAGAACAAAGATATAATTTGCCTATTTTTCGTAATTTTCAACTTTTTTATTTACGACGCAAAGTTGCCATTGTGCGTAAATTAGAGCGTTAGCACGTCGTTATAGGCACGCGTTTGCGAACTTTTCTCTTACATTTTAATTAGTCCAGCATTAGATAAGCAACTTCTTAATGAAATTATAAACTCCAAAACTCCTGTTTGAAAGTTTTTTTTAGATCTATTGTTTGGGCTTTTTAATCTATTTTTTTCAAAATCTCTGTCCAAGCTGAATCGTTCGAAATGGCGGATTAAGCCGTCAGAAATTTACCTTACATACTTCGATCTTGCCTCACGACTTAAAAGTGGCTTTTATTTGATTTTTAACGTAATAATTCACGAATCAGAAATAATTTGCAAGCGACAATAAAATACTAATCCATCATGCCTGAATGAATGATTCGGTGATAAAAAGATTGGGAAGGACTTGTTGCTGGAAGAAAAGGCCTAAACTGATTGATCGACGAAGGAGGCTAAATGGTGTGAAAAAGTAATGGTCAAGCTTAAAAATGAGGAAAGAATGAAGAAATTAATTTTGAAAAATAAGAAAAATTTTCCAGGAGTTATGCTACGTTTTCAAGGGGTTATTGATTGAGTGTAATTTATTTGAAAAATTAATTAAGAACTTTATTATCTAAAAGGTATTTTCAAATTTATGGATGCTTTTATTGATAGCCTTCTAATTATATGAAGTTCATAAATGTATGCAATAACAAATAGCACATAAAAAACAAACGGCAACGATATCAAGACTAATAAAATAGTAGATTTCAAAGTAAGAAAATCTTTAAACTACGTTGTTTGACCGCAGGTTACAAAGTATCTGCGAAACTATATAAAAACCCCCATTACATCTTACTAATAAATTTCTTGAATTACTAAAACAACGAGAATTAATGGCATTTAGAATTATCTTCGAAGTTCGTATTCAGTATTTTTTTTAGTCCATTGTTTTGCTTTTCATGAAGACCCAAATGTATCAATTGTTTCTTTTGTTTAACTGGTTATTGACGCAGACACTCAGAATATAACTTATTTTTCAACAAAAAAATCAATTCAGAAAATATAAAAATATGAACTTTTTAAAAACAATAAAAATTAAACAAGAACCAACTCAACTCGAACACAAACAGAAAAAAAACGAAAACTCTTTAGATTCAACCTGATTGCTTCAAGCAAAGATGGAAACCTCAAACACCACACACTATACCAACACCATCTTACGCAATACCACCACACACTATACCAACACCATCTTACGCAATACCACCACACACAACTTATACCGCATACAACTCCAAATCACACACAACATCAAACCACACAACCTCTCACCTTCAAACGACTGCCTGGCACCCAGGGTTGAAGAGAAGAACAACCAG
Organism: Pterobdella sp. o SKG-2022; assembly: GCA_964035795.1. Lineage (NCBI taxonomy): Eukaryota > Metazoa > Annelida > Clitellata > Hirudinida > Piscicolidae > Pterobdella > Pterobdella occidentalis. Next base: position 25,777,321 of record OZ038321.1, on the reverse strand, counting down.
AACCACGTGACACATTCCAGCATTGTGAGTGAAAGCCCTTCAAGATGGCAATAGAATAGCATCAATAAAATTAATAATATCAATAATTATAAAATCAATCATTATAAAATCCATAATAATATGGTAATAAGAAAAAAAATATTAATATTGATGATAATAATAATAGAAAAAATATAAATAATAATATTTCAATCTTTATTTTTAATTTTCATCACTTCAAAGCTCGTAAGAAATGGAATACAAAATAGGATTTGCTCATCATTCGAGATTTCCGATTGTAGTTCTTCATTACTTTGTTTGGAAATTGTGAAATTTTCAAGCGGACCTTTATGGAGCTGAGTTGCTTAAAATGTAATCAAAGTGTTCGATTTATTGGCTAGATGCACGTAAAAGAAGCAACTGTGAAAGGCAAGATGTAAGAAGCAACATCAAAGCCATTTTTTTAAGTAGCTCGTTTCAAATTCTAAAAGTGCAATAAAAAAATCATTACAAGGGGGAAATTTCAAAAAAATTTTTTCTCCAACTTTAATTTTTCAATTCTAATCATTGATTATTTGTAGATTCAATTTATATATTAAGGAATTATCGAGAAAAAGGCTTTAACATTACATGATAATGTGAGAGCTTCGTGTCTTTTTTTGGAATGAATAATTTGTGTTTGTTTTCTCATACAATTGCCTTCTCCAGATTATTTTATATAACCGATAAACCTTAATTTTTGAAATTTCCAAGACTGGTCAAAAATTGTTTATATTATTGTATAAACATGAAAAAATTGACCTTTTGAAAGAAGGGACATGAAAAAATAATGGTGCTTCGAAATTTAATTTATGTCTTCTGATGTAGAAGTTTGTTCTGTAATCCATCAGCGATTTTTTCGATTCAGTGTTGAATGAAACCGAGTCTATCGTAATTACATCCTAGAAGTTATTTTCCAATCTCATTCAGTTTTATAAACTATCTTTGGCATGACACAAATGTGCTATATAAGAATGTTGATATTTGAGCTATGTCTATGCTTCATCTTTTATGGTCTATTTAACAAACAATAAGCAGTTCAAAAATTTGATTCCCAGATCAAATATAAAAAAGACCTTAAAGTTATATTGGCGGTTAGAAAAAGAATAAAATAGACGGGTTTTTGGCGATTGAGAATACGATTACAGTGAATAAATCCATGTAAGAATAAGTTTAAGATTATGGCGTTGTCCACAGGCCTGAATGCCTCACATAGAAAAAATTTTTCGATATTGTTTTCCAGTTTTTTTATATCGATTAAATTGAAAATCAAAAAATGTTCGTGAAAATAAGATTGAAAATAATCAACAAAAATGCTTAAATTTTCGGCTCTAATAAAATTCTAGCTATTACTCTATTTTAAAAGTTTCTATGACGGCCTCTGGCACAATCAAGCCTACATCATTTCTATCCTCCAATTCCCGTCAAAGAATTCATAGTATACTTTTTTTTTTTAAAAAACACAAAGAATAACAGATATAGTGCAGTTGGTATGGAAGTCTGCTTGAGTTTATTTAGACTTCAAACTCAAAGATCACAAAATGTGGTCACAAATCAAAGAGATTTAATGGTATTACAAGTGGCATAAGGTCACAAAGGCTTTATAAAAGCAACCTTGCGGTTCAGACACTCAGCTATAAAATGTGAAATTTTCAGAAATCAAAACTCCGAGCCAGCGAAATTGTACACAAGAATAAGGGTCGTTGTTGAAGAGTTATTGAAGCTTTTGTACTGTTTTGAGAAACTTAATCGTCTCTATTGTTTTAATGTTATTTACATTTCTATGAATTTTTCAAAATTTTATATTTTTTTTGGGTTCAACTTTGGATTGTGTTACTGCAAATAGATAAAAATATTTCTAACTTTTTGAGGGTGGTGAAAGCATAGAATTAGTCTTAAAAGGCGGAGTAAAAGTTAGAAATTTCATGAATATTATATATCCAGCTCTCAAACATTTTCCATTCTCCCCCGAGAACCTTAAAAGCCTTGCTTACTAATGTAATTTGAAGTCTTGTCTATAATACTGTTTCACTAACTTAAACGCGTTTTTTTCATAAAAATTTGTAAATAAGATATTGTTGTGAATCATTCTCTTCATTATTTAGTCAAACAAAGAGTATTTCATTGTTTGATCAAACAAAGTGCTTTTTTTTATAACTGCATATAAAACTGATTTTAGTGAATATGAACTGAGTTAATAATTAAATTTTTTCACACTTAAAGTTGTTTTTTTAAGCCATTTCATTATTTTGAAATCAGATCACTTCAAATTGATTTGAACAAAAACAATATATGATAAAATCAAGAGAGATACTAAGCTTACAAACTCAAGACTTTCAAGTTTTCATCAAATCAATAATAATATATTTCGTCTTAATAGCAAAAACCTGGTTAAAAACTCAGGGAGAAAATTACTTAATTTTTAAATTATTTTAACATGTTTTTGTTGCACTTGGATTTAACAATCTCAGACACTTAAAAAATTTAAAAAAATTATTTTTTTGGAATAATTTCAATTTTATGCTTATTTTTTCAGAAAAAATTAATTTTTCAGTTGTTCAAAACGCCATAAGTTTTGATTGATTTATTTTTATAAAAATTAACAAACATCCGTTTTTGATAAATTTTAAAGATAATTTTTACGACAGTTTTCATGAATTTTTTAAAGATTTTACTAAACAAATTTTTATTAGCAGAAAAAAAACGTTTTAAATCAAAAGTATTTCCAAAAATATTTATGGTTTTTTGAAGGATTATATTTTTGGCAATTAAAGTTAACTTTTATTGTTTGCAAATATAAGTGACAGTTCGGATTATAGTGAGCTTAAAACATTCGTTATTTATTTCAATTTTTCGATCATCTATTTAACTTCAGAATGCTCTTAAAACTTCCATTTTATATTTATTTTGTAGGTGTTTTGAAGCCTTTCTGAAATATCTACTCCCTATAGAGTTAGTTACTAGGAAATTTAATGAATTTCACAAAAAAACTCGTTCTATGACTTTTAATTTTGCTCCATAAAAAACATTTTATTAAACAAAAACTCCAACACTTTATAGCTGTAAAAATATTTTATAAAGAATTTTCAAATTGCTGAAAAAGAACTAGCTTAAATAGAATTTCTTGAAAAATCTTTTCGAATAATGCTAGAAAAAGTTTCAAATCGGAATTTTCTAAATGAAACAGAAAATTGATATTTTTAATTTTTAAAACCCCACAAAAGAGTTTGATTCTAAACGTTGTATGAAAATAAATAGAATTTCATAAAAAAAGCCAAAAATCTTTCAAAAAGAGTCTTTCGGAACGTCTTACATTTTCTAAGATTTTAACTTTTTCATCTATCTTCCTTTAATTAAATTCTGCAGATATCATTTTTCTTCTTAGAAATTTTTCCATGCATTATTCATCTGAAAAAGCAACTTTAAATCTATAAATCTTACAAGCATCAATTCTACCCACTTTTATCTTTTTATCAACTTCTTCCCAATTCTTCCGTAAGCTTCCTAAGCGTGACTAGATTACCAAGGAACCTCTATGACACCTTAATCACACCACCCAGCCATTTGTGGTATTACACGTGTCATGTTGAGATCATTAAAAAAAAAGCTAGAGCTCAAAAAGCAAAACTTCTTTATATTTCTAAAAACACTCCTGTAAATATCCTTCGATATCTATGTAGTGTAAATAGCATTATTTGTCAAGTATATCAGCATGCTGTGTTGCTAATATGCATTTCAATATGCATGCAAGAATGCTCTTGCTGCATTGTTTTCAAGGCGTTTTTATGCCGTTTTATCTGCCTTTCACTTGAATAAAGAAGTTTTTCAAACAGAAGTTCAATTTTTTGAAAATTTCATGCTCATGACACAAAGAAAAATCCTTTCTTTTAAAATGAAAAATATCTTTTTAACTTTGAATAAAAAGTTATTAGAATGAAGTTAATGAAATTTTCGATTTTTTATTTATTTAAAAAACCTTGGTTTTTCTAATACCGGTTACGAACTTCATTGATAAAAATATTTTCTCAGTAAAATCGGCGCTTCTTCACTTTACCCGCCGTCCCAAAACTTCGTTTTTATACATACATTCGCCCATTTGTTTCTTCTCTAATTAAGTTCAAAACAAATACATTTTGGCAGACTTTTTATTCAATTTTTGCAACATTTTTTAATTTTGTCTGGTCATCATGTATATGAAGCAATAAAACGCAAGCTAGTCTTACTAATGAAAGTTATACATAAACACACAATTTTCATTTGTCTCCTCGATAACTCACTCCCTTTGTGAGGTACGATTATAATCAAAAAATTACTCTCTGATTTGTGTTAAGGCATTGAGGTAGATTCATACATTCTTCAATTCCCAGTGTGAAAAACATACTTACTTGCTTTGAATTTTAAATTCGTCTCTGCGTTGTAAATGAAAACATCGTGCTGTTTAGATTAATAGCACCAAGGAAGGGAAATTGAGTAAAGCGGTCGGAAGAATTAACAATGTATAATTGAATAGAAAACTCTTGTGAAATGGTTTGTTTATGGCGTTACAACGATGAATTTATGTGTCACTTATATTCAAAACCTAATGCATTTTGTCAGAGTCATGGCGCTTTAAAAGAGGATGTAAATTTAAATAAATTTAGAACTCCTTCAAATAAAATTTTTGCTTTTTTAACGTGTGAATAATTTTCTCGAATATAAATTAAAAAATGTTTAAAAAGTTTTATTTTTTCATGTAAATAAAATTCGCGTTATTTTTAATTTGCATTGCAGTTTCATAGCGGCAGAAAGCATTGAAGTTTGAAGTTTTGGCGAAGTTTGAATGGTATTTTGTAATTGGATGTGGGTTTGAATATTCCACGTGCCAAAACTTATGAATCAAAATTAAATATTTTCTCTTTTTTTTGTTATTTATTCATAACTTTGCGTTTTTTTCAATTTCAAAAGTTATTTTCATTTTTTGTTCAAAATTATTTTTTAAAGGGTGAAAACGCAAGCTCTAACGTAAGTGAAATAGGTGCCGAAAGGAATCATCTATGAAATAAAACCATAATTCAAAGAATTTTTCATCTAGAGTATTTTTGTTTCATTTTTATTCTTGTTTCATGGTATTTTAAAATGCAGAAGTTTATAGAGCGTAGCACAATTCCAGCAAAGTCAATCATTCGAAATTTTAACACTCGCCATATAATTTCAGACTCACTATACAAAATTGATATAAGGATTGATAGCTTTTTGATTGAAGTTTCCGGAAACTCGAAAATATTACATCTAGCACTAGAAAATATTCCAGTTTTTTGAATGTTTTTCCGTTTTTTTCAAAGAAGCCCCATCAAAGTTTGTATAGACATCAGTATGCAGTATGTGTCAAAATTGAAAGCCCAAAAATCTAAAAAAAGTCGGAATAATTTAAATGCTTTTTTAATACTTTATTATATAAAAAAGAAGAAATATGAAAATGGTTTCGGCGTAACCTCTGACCATAGACATTGTATAGACCAGAAACTCAATAACTTATTTGATTTCTTTAAATTGCAAATAAACAGAACTATAACTAGTCATTTTTGCATGAAAAATTGTTTCGTTATTACTATAGAATTGAGATATGAATTTTGAAACATAGATAATATTTAAAATATTTATGAATTTAAAATATTTATGAATTTAAAATATACATAATTTTTTCGATGCTTCTTTACACTCGGAAATCTTCAAGACGAAAAATTATAAAAACTATATAAACATTCATGCAAATGCAGATTTAAATGAAAATATATTGTGAGCGATCAGCAACTCTTATGAAATCTTTCATGAAAAGAATCAAAATAACTCACAGGTAACGGCGTTGACTTTAGCTTAAAATTCGCCTCAAAAGAATATTTTCTAGAATTTTCGGAGAGCAACTAAAACAAATAAGAGACACAAGTGATAAAATATGAAAAGTAGAACAGGATTTCAGAATTGAAATAAATTTAAATTGCACTCAATCTCTTCATCCGAACGCTTATCCTTCTTTTATTCACTTGGTGGCATATGGCATGCGGCAAATTATGAATCTATGTATGATTTTAAACGTATTCCCTCAGTTTCAAAATATTTTGTCAAAAGACATTGCTTGTCACTTTTTTCAAATCATGTCAAAATTTTAAAGTTTCGAAGAATTTTTTCAAAAATTTGAAAACTTAACATAGAAGGCTATTTGAGTTCCAGAACTGGAGTCAGTTTTTTTTGCTAATTTAAAATAATCATGAAGATATTAGCGTTCTGAAAAAGGAATTAATACATCAATCAGTCCCAGAACCATCACGGTCAAAATAAAAGCGTTTCAAGCGAAAAAGTTCCCTTTTGATTTTTATCACTAGAGTTTTTGAATAGACGAAAAACCATTAGAGAACAAATAAACAAAATGCTAATATAAAAATGAAATTTCTCTTTCAATAACTTTTAACTTTCTCATAATTCTAAAAACTCAATTTTTAAATTCAACTTTTCATCCCGGGGTGTTTAACGACTCGTCATATTATACTCCTCTATGGGCATTATCAGCTCAAAACACATCAATCCGTTGGGCTCACCACTTTTTGATGTCGACTAGCCCTTTGTGTTGTATTGTAATTAGTCAAACTGCTTCGATCATAAATATAATAAAATCATTTAATTTGTTCATTAGTTTTTTATTATCTTTGAAATTGATATTAATTTCATGAAAAGTTATGTTATTGCATACAATAAAAGTTCTCTTAGTGTTTTTTTATGGAGCAAGGCTCTAGCAAAAGCATTAGAAAATTACTGGCGTGTCTGTGTTTTTTAAAACAACCACGCACCCCGTGTGGCTCTATTATCCTTATAATTTGACACAAAAATTGCATGAAATATAAGTGGTTTTATGTTTACTCGTTTAGATTTGTGAAAAATTTTCTATGCAATTAACAAAGATGTAAAATGTGATTGAATTGTGAAAAAGAATTGTGGATGACTTTATAATTTATTTATTGGCAGATAAACTGTTTAATTTAGATTGCTTTGGTGGCTTTTTCTCATATAACGTGCGAAAAAAACAGAAATCAAAAAAATTTGCCAAAAATCATTTTTTTTTTTAAATTTAAGAAGTTTTAATGAGACCAATTCTTACGTAGGCTGTTCTTATTGGCCTTTCAAAAATACAATTTTCTTTTGTTCACTCCAATATACCATACCATAACAACTTCAATTTGTATTTTTGATGATGAAAATTTTCTTTAGAGCCTAATAAAAATAATAGATCTTTTGAATTGTTTAAAAATTCAACAAAAGCATTATCAGGCTTTTGAATAAGCATTCAAAAATTAAAATGTAAAATCCCGTAATGAAAAAAACGAAAAACCCTTAATGAAATAATGCAAAAACAAGCGTATAATAAGAAACATCAAACCAAATTATTTCTCAATTAGTTTTTGCAAAAATACAATAGCAATCACTCGAAATGATGTGTTGGACTGGTTGCCAAATAGCTTGCAGTTAAAGTAACATACAACTGACAATATCATACAAGCATTTCTTAAATAAACAAAAAAGTTTCAAGAATAAAATTTTCAATGATTAGCATCGTTTTTTTTTTGAATTGTAAATTGGCTCGAGAAATCATTAAAATCCGGAATAATGTATAAAAAAGCTATTTCTTCATCTATTGATATAAATTTGCAAAGGTAGCTTAATGATTTCAACATAGTTTAAGCGTGCTTTCTGAACTCTTCTCACCCAGTTATGTGAGTAGTTATAAACATATTATCTATTCTTTTCTATCAAAATCCAAACAAGATCTAGCGCAAAAAAGCCATAAGCCAGTGCAGAGTCTCGTGGATTATCTCACAGAAGGCCAGCATGTAATTTATTCTCTGTCTTGAATAGCAATTGAACATCTATTGAGAGGTATTCATTTATAAAATGAATAGTTTTCAACACTTCACAGAAGTCACAATATGTGCCTTTGAATTGCTGGTTATTTTTTGAGACCTCAATTCAAAACATGACTTTGAGTTTTGCATCGCAAAAAATTTAAGAATATCGGGCGAGAAAATTTTTATTGCAATGCTAAAAGACATAAAGTTTTACTTAAGTTTGTTTTCAACGAAAAATGTAAAGAAATTTATTTGATAGTTTGGTTTTCGTGCTCAGTAAAGAATTTAATTTTATACAGTAATGCTTGTATAATATCAAAAAAATTATGCACGTTTAGCAGAAATCATTAAAAATAATTATAGCGACAAACCCAAGTTCAACAAAAATATTCGTTAACATCACAAACTGCTGTTTGCTAATTAAGCATACGGGAGGCATAAATTCGCCTTCATTAATTAGCTCAGATAAAAGACAATTTGACTAAGTTAAAAATGCAGTATTATAAACTAAGTTGTGGCATTGAAAAATATGAAAAGATATATGTTTGCACAACCAGAACAAATAGAAAGATGAACAGAAGAACACACAAAAAAACAAATGGCCATACAAAGACATACAGAAACAAATAAAAAAAACAAAAAGACATACTAAGAAACAAACAAAAACACACACTAAACTACCAACAGACATACAAATAGACATACAAAAAGACAAACAAAAAGACAGTCAGGACAAACACTCGAAAGACAAGTCGTAGACACGCGTGGGGCTCGTATATAAAAGAAAAAATAAAAGTAATAAAATAAAAGAACTAGAAAAAAGTTCTAAAAATGATGAATACATTTCGGAACATTATTTTACAAAAACACAATAGCATCTGAAAGCTACTGAGTTACAGTATATAAGTGGTATACTTATGTTAAGACATGCAAAAACCACTATCACTTTGTAATGACTTCAAGTCTAGTGTGATGAAATTCATTAAGAAAATATTTTCAAGCATGTTTTTTATCTTTGAAAACATCACAAATGTGGAGGATAATTGATTAGAGGCAAAAGAGATTAGGCCGGTAGGATGCAAGGGAGCATCACGTAAGAAAAGCATCTCGACGCAAGGAGGCTCTCGTCACGCGCTACATCGTTCAGTTATTAAAGGGAACTCGACACAGTGTTATCAAGAGGCTTTGGTAGTTATAGACGACTTGGTGATGTTTCTGTTGGAAATCGATGATTAACTTGAAGCTTCAAGGTTTTATTAACGTTTATTTTATTATTATATACAAAAATTTGGTGCCTTATTGACTCTTTTATGGGTTATTTCTCAAATCCAGCAAAAAACATACTTGTAAAACCAAATTAGTTTATAAGCGTAACACTTCTTAAATGCTTCATAAAAATTGCAGTTTTTTATTTTGAATTGTGAAGCTTTTGGAGCATAATGATAATGAAAGCAGTGCAAAGTGGACGCGGTGATTTATGGCGCAAGAAGGCTTCTTTCATCATGTCTTCAGGCAATTACAAATTGTCAGTTTTGTTCCAGACTTTTCTTAATTTTACACATCTGAATCAAATAAAAACTTAATTGCTTTCATCTGAATAATTCGGAAACCTTAAAATTGAAAGTTTCAACTGCATAATCTTAATGTACGTGTGAAATTAATTATAACATGAATGACCAGCATTAGTCTCATTTAATTCTCTTTTATTACACACAAAAAAACACACACACACAAATACACATAAATTTCAGACACACCTTGAAAAGAAGAAAACTTGTACAACATGTTCAACATGTATTAAAAAAATGTAATTTAGTCTCATAAATCAATTTTAAGTTGTCAATATAAACGATTCCTTAATGAAAAACTCAAATTAAAGGATAATGCAAGATTTAAAAACAATGAAAAGTTCAATAAAATATGAGTTAATTTAATAGAAAGATATAAAAAAGATAGAAATTGTTCTTCAATTTGAACAATGAGGCTTGGGGAAATGGAAAGACTGCAACATATTTATTATATTTTCAAAACTAAATCTGCTTAACTAAAGAAAAATAAACAAAACTATAAAGAAGTGAAATTGAAAAATTTTAATTAAATTTAACACATTCATTTTGTTTTAAGATAAAATGGAAAAAAACTACTTCATAGCTTTCCAAAAAATAACTAAAATTACTTCTGAAAGTAAAATAATCTAAAGAATGAAATAAATGAAAATTTTGAAACTAGAAAATTATTTATTCAAATTCAAAATTGATTTCAATAGTAAATTTCTATTAAAAATTTTCAAGCCAAATAGACATTTTCATTTTGTTATGCTACTAACGATTCTATGCTGTTTTTTTCATGGATTGCGCTTCCTAACTCTTTTCGTAAATTTGGATTTTCAATATGGTCGACAGTGATGAAGAATATGAAAAGAGAAGCAGAGATAAATTCCGTCATGAAAGAAATGACTATGATCAAAAAGATGATCGAAGTAGAGGACAAAACCGGTAAAACGAGATTCAAAAATTCGTATATTGCAAATTTAAAGTATGCCTTTACTTAATTAAATAAATTAATTTTTTTTCTATAGTTCAAACTGGTCGAAAAATTCACGAGATCGCAAAGATGATAGAGTGAGACGTAGGACTCCTCCGAGAAATGACAGCCCTCAGAACAAACGAATCCGACGCGATTTGTTAGTCTCATGATAAACTCATTGAACTCTATAAGTTTTGAAAAACGACAATTTTTCTTTATAGTCGCGACGACAACTACCCGCATTACGAGCACTCATTCCACCCCCGCATGCATGGTCCTCCCCACATGGGTTGGCCCTCTGCCCACCCTGACATCAGTGCTCATGCCATGAATCCAAATGGTAAAAGGTAAGTGGAAATTTTATGCAAATATTTTAGTTTCATATATTATCATATGAACAGTTCAGAGACTGATTTCCCCACTCAACCACCAATGCTCTCTTTTAAGCATTTTTTAGCTACTCAAGATGACAACATCACTGATGCTGAAAGCATCCAGAAGTATAACAAGTACAAACTAGACTTCAAGAAAGAACAGATCAAAGAATTTTTTGCTCAGCATAAGGATGAAGAATGGTATGTTTTTTTGAACACATCATTTCATGTATTTATTCAAATCAATTTTTCCAATAATTTGATAAATTTATTTTCAAATTATTTGAAATTATAATTAAATTCAGATAATTCAACTTCTAGGCTGGCCAAGGTTTTGGAGCAAACTTCCAATTTATATATGTCCCATACTTGAGAAATTTCAATTAGTTTAATTTGACCGAAAATAGTTTAAGGAGGCCTTATTCGTTGATCCTTATAATTATATATCGTTTTATTCGTTGTTCAGTTGGTTGGTAAGGTTATGAACATATTTTCTTGAAATAAACTAAAAATTCATACAAATTATCTCATATCTATTAAATTCATAACTAGGCTTTTTAACGTAGGTTCCGATCCAAGTATCATCCTGAAGAGTATGACAAAAGGCAAGAGGAGATGAAAAATGCTTTGATGGGTCGTTGTGAAGTGTTTAAGGTGCTAGATACCTCAGGCCTCATCACTTCACTCAACATGAGTTCATCTGATAAGCTCATTAATCTGCTCGATTCTGGTTACTGGCTCATTTTTCATTTTTGTTTTATTAGGAATTTTTCAGTGGTTTTGTTTTTTTTTTTTGAACTCTCAAACTACTATAATATTATAATTTTTAAAATGTTTGTTTATCTGCAGCTGTGATATTAATGGAGGGAGGAACATTAGAAGATTTGGTTGTGTTGGATAATAAAGATGACAATGCTTTACAAGAAGCATCAGTTGTTTCTGCAGCAACTTCAAGCAAAAATGATGATGCTCAAAAAGAAGAAAAAAAAGAAAAATCTTCAGAAACAGCCAATCAACCTGAACAAAAAGATTCAACAGATGGGGATGAGAAAAAGGAGGTTAGTGCTTGGGGGTAAAGTATCACTAATTATTCAGCTGTTCAGTCATAAAAAAACTGTTGAACATACAGACTCAAAGTAAAGCTGAGAAAGATGATTCTTTAAAAAAGGAGGAAGATGGTGATAAAAAGGATGAAATGGACATTGTTAAAGAGAGCAAGACAGAGGAAACAGCAGAAAAGGAGCAAGTAAATGAAGATAAAGAGCCAGCCAAGCACATACCACAACCACTGCATAAAACTCAGTCTATCTTTTTGCGTAATCTCATTCCAGCTATTACCCGCAATGAAGTGGTATCAGTGTGCCGTAGGTACCCTGGTTTTATGAGGGTATGCATCCAGGATCCTCAACCCGAGAGGAGGTTTGTCAGGAGAGGATGGATCACTTTTGATAGGACTGTCAATGTTAAGGATATCTGCTGGAACCTTAATAATCTCAGGGTCGGTTGGCTTTCATTTTTTATCTTTTGTACTCTTTTAGGTACCTTTTTATGTAATGTATAATTTAAACATGAAACACTAAAGTTGAGAGATTGTGACATGGGGGCCATAGTGAACAGAGAGTTGAGACAACGAGTGAGGCCGGTTAATGGACTCACTGTGCATAAAGTTGTAGCTAGACAAGACATCAAGCATGCTGCTAAGATCATTCAACTGCTCGACAATAGATGGCAATTGTGGAAAAAAAAGTCGAAAGATGTTGAAGCTAAAAAGGAAGATTCATCAAAAGATGTGAAAGAAAATGATGATGAAAACAAGAAGGAAGAGGATGAAAAAAACAACACTGAAGATACTCAAGCGAGCAACACTGATAACATCAACTTGGGGTTTATTTCTGAAAACCCTGTGTTGCGAAACATCACAGACTTCTTGGTGGATGAGGTAGACTACGAGGATGAGTTGTTGGGGGTGTCATCTAAGGAGAAGGATGCCACTGCCGAGGTGACCATTGAGAGAGATGAAGAACTACTCAAGGTTTTTCTCATTTGTGCAACTTTTTCAATGTTTCTACAATGTATTCAAACCATTGTGCAACTTTCAAAATGTTTTTGGTATATTCCCATCATTGTTTCACAGGTGCTGGATAGGATGTTGTTGTATCTGAGGGTGGTCTATTCAATAGATTACTATGGAGCATTTGAGTACCAAAACGAGGATGACATGCCCCATCGTTGTGGCATCATCCATGCCCGAGGACTCAACACCACTGCAAACATCACCAACCATGATGGTTTATTCCTTTATTGATATCATTAGTTACCTTATGATAGTTGATTTGGGTGTATTGAGGATGTTTTTAATTTGGTGTGCTTTCACAGTTTCAGAGTGGATGACTTCCTTTGAGAGCAAGCTCAAGTCATTTTTGGAGCCAACATTTATGCTACAGGGACAAGATGCAGAAAAGTTGGGTTTGAAGAAGGAGGAGGATGAGGTGGAAAAGTTCATCACGTCAAACATCCAGGAGTTGGGCAAAGATAAGTGGCTCTGTCCTTTGAGTGGCAAGAAGTTTAAAGGACCCGAGTTTGTTAGGAAACATATCTTGACCAAGCATTCGGAAAAGATTGAAGAAGTTAAGTTTGAGGTAGGTTAATTATACTCAAAAATAATTTAAGTTTCAACTCATTAATCAAATTTTTTATTCTCATTCAATTGCTCCACAAGGTTGCCTACTTCAACAATTACTTGTGTGATCCAAGACGCATTCAACTGCCTGAGCATCCATCTGCCAAGGCAGTGTCGATGCCACAGATAGCTCCTATGATGCCTTCATTCCCCCCCTTCTACAGACCACCTCCTTCCTACCCTGGTTTGTACCTTTATGCTTTGTCTCAGAAGATTAAGAAAATTAATTTTTATTCATTGAAAAAAGTCGGGTTCTTGTTAAAGCAAAATGCGCTGTATAAAAGATTTGAAATAAGTTTTAAAATTGAGAATTTTAAAAATAATAATACGCCGTTTTTAAAAAGTTATAATCAATAAGTTATTGTTAATATATACAACAATGATGAAGGTTTGTACACAAGTCACTTTTCCATGAGAGCCCCTGATGCCTACAGGAGGGACATGGGTGGCATGAACAGGAGGGATAGGTGGGCATTATCTCTTTGCTAATTTATTCTTATTTACCTAATGTATACCTTTTTCTGATATCTGTAGATTATTATATATCTGCAATGTTATAAAATTATGAATTATTTTCTTAGAAGTTTTTTGATGTGTTTTTTCAGTAATTTTTATTGATCTTTCCTGATTAATTTCAAATGGCTCCATGCGTTTCTCACAGAGGCAGGTTAGACCCGAGACCATTGATAGCTTACACTGATCTTGACGCCCCTGAAATCGAATAGACTCACTCGGGATTTTATATTGCGGTTATTTATTTTATCGCATGGTGGTGTGGGATGTCTTGACGTAGTTACTTTTTAATTTAGGTTGTTCCAGCTGTAATACAAAACATTTTGTCATTGACATGTATTTCAGCAATTTTGTGCTGTTTTGAAATTATAGTTTCATAAGCTAATTCCATCAAATTTGAGGGTCTGTATCGCAAAATGATGCACGCTCAAATTGGTCAAGAGAGTGAATGTTTTATAGTCGTGTGTTGGTATCTTATTGGAATAAAACTGAAAAATTCATTTAAGCACAAGGATGAGCAACAGGCGCAAGCGATGTTTTTTTTTATTGCAAATAAGAAAGATTTATAATTGATCTTCAACAAACATGCCAAACGTTGCGCATATTTTTCATCAAACTTTTTAACGGAAGAAAGAGTAATAGATGAGTGCCATTGCATATCTGGAACAGTGAAAAATCGCAGTGTATCCAAGGCAATTCAATTGATTGATGTCAACCTGATAATGATGCGTTAAAAAGCTGCTTTTTCCACCATCGCTTGAGGCCCTAAATCTGAAAAAGCGGTTTATCGCAAAAGGCCTTTAGGCAACGCAAATAAGGTTTTTTATAAACTCGTTCATGTTACGTTTTTTATTGAGATGTATGAAATCAAAAGGTAATTGAAAAATATATTAGATTTATCTTATAGGTTCTCAGTTTTTATGGAAAATTTCAAATAATGAACTAGTGCGTTTATTTGCTAGATATTCATCATCATCATGTCGAACTTCTATGACTTTGATCTTCCTATACTCCCTATCGCTCATAACTGTTTCTAAATCCTCTTTATCAAGATTAGTATCATCAGTTAGTTGGTTGATAAAATTTCGAGTTGGTCTTCTAGTATTTTTTACCACATCTTGGTTCCCATAGTATCAGTTTGTGTACAACTTCTTTACTGCTAAAGCAATGTTTTGCGAAACTGACTGTTTCAATTGTATTGGTTATCTTTGGTAAGTTGTATAGTACATTATTGCTTATACGTTGCTGCCATTTTACATTATTCACAACTCTTAGCATTTTTGTATAGCACCCGTTTAACTTTGTTTCTAACTTTTCGATCAATGATCAGGTACCAGATCCATAGAGTAGCACAAAGCTCACTGAAGTATGGAAAAATGCTAGTTTCAAGTTTTTTGGTAGATTTGAATTCCAGATAGTATTTAGTTTTTGTAGTGCACCCCAAGCTTTACCGATTCTTACGTCAACGTCTTTCTCGTTGGAATATATCCAGGATCCTAGATAGAGAAAATCGTTTGTGGGTTTTATGCATTTTTTGTTTATTGTGGTGAGTTTTGAAGAATTTTGTTTAAATGCCATAGATTGTGTATTTTTCTCATTGATGTGAAGACCTATTAATTTGGCTGCCATTTCTACGGTATGCAAAAGTTTTTCAGCTTTATCCAGAGTCTAAAAGTAAGGCAATATCATCCGCGTAGTCTATGCTATATATTAAAAAGTATCTTCGCGTTATGATCTGGTAGCTTTGATTGGCTGCTTCCATCATGCTGGAGACTTGGTCACTAGTGTAGACATGGTAGGTGGTCAGTTCTACCAACTTCGTGTACCTCTGATTATAAAACTGAATTACATAGAAAGTTATTGAGTTTTAATTGTTTCATAATTCATTTTCAAAGTACATTCATTGCCTTATTCAAATAGTTCAAAATTTCTTTTTATGAAGGCTTTAGTTGTATTTTAATTTATTAAAGAAAGTACGGCAAATTTGGCTTCGAATCTCATAAACATGTTTTAACGTGGCTTAAAAACTGTCTTTCAAAAAATAGAGGTTTCTTCGACAACAAAGATCAAGTTTCGCTATTGACTCAAAATAAACAGGGTTAGCCAAACGGAAAAACTGTTACTTTAATGAATGATGTGAATTAATAGAAAACCCTGTCATTAAATTTTGAGCAAACTTGTCATACTAAACTCAAGTTTTATTTTATTAAAAATGTTTGGAAGCATTTTAGAGGTCCGGTTTTGCCTTCATCGCTTCCAGCTCTTAGGCATCGAGTTATGGAAGAGTGTAGTGAGAAATTAATTCAACTGAAAGTTTGCACTCGAAAGCAGTTATGAAGATGTTTGAACATTTTTTTTCTTTCATACATAATTTTTTAACTTTGGGTTTGTATATAGGAAAGAGAATAAAAAGGAACAATATTTTTTTGGTTGATATATCACGTGTAAAGAGCAAGGTGATATTGCATTTATAATCTTTTATTTTGTTGTCTAGATGTTATTTGTTTGTGCATAAAGTTATTGTTTGAAGCGTTGTGACTTGAAGTTTTCGGAGTGATTTATTAGATAGATACATCACCTTAATCTATTTGAAAGCTGATTAGAAATTTTAATAGGTAACAACGATATATTTTTCTATTTATGACAAACAACTAAAAAAAATTTTTCGAGAGTTTTTCGCTTATTGTAAAAAGTGCGAATTAAACGCTTTTTAATTTTTAAAACTGAACGCGCTTTTGAAGTTAAACGTCTTTTAACATTTGAACTACATATGCTGATTTTTAAAGGGATAAAGATTTTTCCATAAGTTAAATAACAAAATCTATCGAACAATTTTTAGTAAAGATTAATATTAAAATTTATTTTCAAAGACTATCGTAGTAAGTTTTTTCTTTATTCAAATGTGTGGCAGTGTTTTTAATTCACATATTTTAACAAACGTTATTTTTCAAAGATAGTAATAACTTTCAAACAAGAGCGACACAAAATTTAGTTGAACATGACTTCTAATTATTATACTTGGAAGGTTTGTTGTTTTTTTATTTGAAATTAATAATAATTCAACTTATTTACAATTCTTAAATATAGGAAGTAAGCTCTCCGGCCAAAGACCCGACTTTATTAGCTTTCCAAAGATACGAACCTTTGCTGAATAGAGCTGATTTTAAA
Organism: Pterobdella sp. o SKG-2022; assembly: GCA_964035795.1. Taxonomy (NCBI): domain Eukaryota; kingdom Metazoa; phylum Annelida; class Clitellata; order Hirudinida; family Piscicolidae; genus Pterobdella; species Pterobdella occidentalis. Next base: position 25,760,168 of record OZ038321.1, on the reverse strand, counting down.
TCGTCAACAAATTATCCATTCCTCAAAAACTTCAGAAACAACAACAATTCTGCGCAATTTTCTCCTGTAAGAGAAGTTGGATACATAGAAAAACTATTGGTGAGTGATAGTAGTTTCTGAATATGCCATTTTAAAAACTTTGAAGAGCGAAAATAGTAAAATTCAATTCAAACATATTTCAGCATACATATGGTTTCATCCAGTGTTGCAATAGGCAAAATAGGTTGTTCTTTCATTTCAGCGAAATAGTTGGAAAACCTGAGTCTTTCCAAGTTGGAGGTAAAATTATTGGATTAAAAATCTCTTTAAAAACGTCTGTAATCATTTGAGACTTCCAAATAAGTTTCCACCACAGTTTTAATTGCTTGAATTCGATCCTCATAGTTGTGAATTATTCAAAATTTTTTATGAAATCATCTGACAGACATAATAGAATTTCAACAAACACATGATAAGCGCACAGGAAAGCCTGTGGCATCATCAATCACCAAATTACCAGGTTGATCTCTGCGTTAAAAACACGCACGTTTGTTAATATCTTACAGAGCTCAACTTTTATTTTTTCACTAAAATAAATTTTTTTCAGACATTGTCCCCAACTCACTTAGAATGAAGCCAGCAACTGGGGTGGTGTTGTCGGAAATTAAGGTAAAACTTTAGGCATTTTAGTTGAAGTTGTTGATAATTTTAAAGTGAGGTCGTATTTAAAATAAATAATTAAGTTTTCCATAAAAAACTATTTAAACTAATTGTTTTAGGAGGGTGAGGATGGTAAGCAAAGCGGCTTGGGACAGATTGCTTACGAACAAAATGGCGAAACATTTTTCATACCGTTTTGCCAAGACGATGTGAAGGAGGATGAGACTGAAGTGATAAAAACGGGCGATTTTGTGGAGTTCTATATCTGTACTGAAGAAAGGTCTGTAGAGATTATTTTAAAGTTTCCTTTTTCATTTATGTACGTTTGAGGGGTGAAATAGATGGGTATTAACATCCATGGTGGTATTGTATTATTAATATTTTACCACTCACGTCATTCTTATATCGATTTTTTAGCAAGAGTGGACAAATATGATCTGAATAGTTTGTTGAGATGGAGTTGAATTTGAATGCATTATTCATTCTTGGTTTTTCATCAAAATATAGTTTCACGATTTTAATTATATTTCAAAAAACTGCATTTATTTAAGAAAAGTTTACGAATTATTAATAGTGGGATGATTCAAGCAAAAAAGATTGTGAAGGTTTCCAAGTCGAGCAGTAAAAAGTCCGATTCTGGCGAGGAAGACTCTGATGGTTTGTTGAGGAAGGGAGGTGAATTGGTGGTTGGACAGGGTGTGGTGTGCTCCTTGAAGGAAAACTTTGGCTTCATTGAACGCTCAGACATGGTGAAGGAAATTTTTTTTCACTTTACCGAGTTCAAAGGCAAGATCAATGAAATTTCCCTTGGTGATGATGTCGAGTTCAACATCAAGCTTAAAAATGTTCGTTTATTGTTGTCTTTGACTTATTTAATATAAGAATTATATTATATTAACAGTAAATAGTTATCAAAGATAACTTATATAATTTTCAAAAACCCTGCTTAACAGCACAAAGAAGTGGCGATCGAAGTCAAGAAGCTGCCCCAGGGGTCCGTCATCTTCGAGGACGTGTCAGATGAGAAGCTGATTGGGCAGGTGAGTGTGTTGTTAGACTTGTCTTTTGATACTATTTTATATTTTACCAAATAGCTTTGATAGTACTTTCTTGATTGTTTCCATACATCTCTAACTTGAAACCTTTTTGACTATCAAATAAAGGTGACCAAAGCATTGCATTTGTCTTCAGAAGAGATGACCATCGCTAACGACCCTGTCTTCGGCAGGATCTTGTACCAGTCTCTGGCAGGGTCAGACACTGCTTCAAAAATTTCCCATTGAAATTATTGTTTTAGTTATTAATAAATAATACTAGTTTAATAATATTAGTTTGTTTTATCTTTTGATAGGAAATGGTCTGTAAAATAAATGGTGAATAAGACACCTGAAGACACTTACCTTTTGGAAACATATATTAAACTTTTGTTTGGTCAATAAACTGTCATAAAAGTTGCACCAATTGAACAGGTCGATGGAAATATTGTACGGAGAAAGAGATCGAGTGGGTGATTTCACTTTGTTGGTGGGTGACCTGGTGGAATTCCACATAGCCACAGACCGCAGAGACAAGCTGCAGAGGGCTACCAACATCAAAGTTCTTGACGCCTCCTTTAATAACACTTGCGAGAAACGAAGCCAGGTTTTTGATATTTCAATGTAGCTATGAATAGTCTGAATTATGTGTTGAATGGAACCTGCAACAAAAAGCATACTTCATGAAAACAAGTCCAATAAGTTTGTAATTAAATAAATAATTTCTACAGGGTTTCGTGATATCGGTGAATGAATACTCTGGCTTCATTTGCTCTATCAGCTCCAATTATAAGGTACCTGGATGCCTTGTTATCGTTCCTCAAGGTTTTAAAGACAATTCATTTGGCAGTTACTTTTCCACATGACTGAGTTGTTGGAGCCGCAAAATAAACTCGTGTTCTTGGATGAAGTTGAGTTCTCTGTTGCCGAGGTGACTTAGCTGAGATTTTAGGCTCATTAAAATTTATAGCAGCTCTTGGATAGGCAATATGATGAACGACATATCAAAAAGTTATGCACCGTAACTTTGATGAAAAATATTTTAAAATGAACCATAATATACTATAAAATGTTGGAAGGACATGGCGGAATGTAAGGTGGCCATCCGCATCAAGAAGTTGCCAGCGGGAACGATTGAAAAGACGTGGAAGCCTGAAAAGCACTTTGGAGTGGTGAGGAAAAGATCCGAAAGAATTGTTTCATCGAGTGAGTTTGAGGCATTATACCTTACACTAAGATTTGATGATTGATACGTGATTTCTCCACTACATAGGCACTGACCATTTTGAAGCTGGCGTGATAAAGTACGAAGTGGCAGGCCAGCAACACGTGGTGGCCTACTACCCCAGTGCTGTGATCCAGGGCTGCAGACTGCCCATCGTCGGAGACCTGGTTAGTGTGGTTGCGTGCTCCATGCTTAAGCCCTCTTGTTGCTTTGCTTAGACGTTGAATAATGATGATGGTGGGGTTGGTTGTTATGGTGATTACGCTGATCTACGATTAAATATTTATATTTCATAATTGCGATGAATTTATTATAGATCATAATAATCTTCTTTAGCCAAAGTAAATATTGCAAATTATTTGAACACTAAAGGTAATTTTATGAAGTACAAAGCTTTTCGTTTACAAAGTAACATTATCAAGTTATGATAATGTTACTTTGTTAAAGAAAAGCTTTGTACTTAATAAAATTACCTTTAGTATTCAAATAATTTTTAGTTATCATAGATCATTAGGGTTTGTGGTTTAAAAGTTGAAGATTATATTGTTCCCTAGGTGGAGTTCCAAATATCAGAAGGGCCCGACAAGGAGAGCAAAGTGGCTGCAAATATCAAATTGAAAGACGCTGAAATTAAAAGGTTTGCCATTCAAATACTTTTGTAGCTTTTTTTCATAAGATGATCAGTTATAAATTATTCTATTATAAATTCCTAAGTTGAAACTTCTAATGACACTTTAGGACAGGTTTCGTGGCGGACATAAAAGATGGGGCGGTCTGGATAGAATTGATTGGACAAACCGACTTGATCAGCTTTAAATCCAGGTTCATTTCAGTCATTATGCAAGTTTTTCGTTATTTTGGCAATTGATTCAATTAAATGTTTCAAGAGTGAAGTACCTTAGAATGCATTTCACCCAAACCTTCAGCCTCATAAACTCAAGCTTCCGTTTGCTGAAGATAGGGGATGAGATAGAGTTCTTATGCTCCAACCACTCCATCGACAACATCAACCTTTTGGTTGATGGCAGCATCCCTTTCGAAGTAGTCGCCACTTGAGATACCAATTTTTAAAATGTCTTCTGAAATAATGACCTTTCAGTCGTGCATGCCTACGATGTTGGAGGGAAAAGTGGTTCGACGCATCAACTCTTCACAGAACTGTGACACTGACAACTACTGCGGCCTCATCCAACTGATCGACAAGAACCAGTCAAATAATGCCACATTGTTTTCTCAACAAGAAACAAGCGGATCGTTTCAGTTGCCAGAAGGAGCGGATGAGAGTGGAGACAAAGTGAGCAAATCTCTGTCTCGAAGCAACGATGCCTTCAGAGACGCCGGCACTTTTTATTCCTTTAGAATTTGCAGTTTGATCGATCGTAGAGACGTACCAAGCCTCGGTGAACTGGTGCGTTTCCAACCAATTGATGACAGCATTTTGGATGGCAAACAAATCCCAAGTTTTGCAGACGTGGGTTGCAGGTTTAAAAGAGCGGGCATGGTGGTGCTGATGAAGAGGTGCCTCCACGCCAGGGTCGATTCCATCGGCTCCAAGGTAGTTTCAGATACTTTCATTTATTGTTCTCATCAATGTTCAATATATCTGAATCAATGTTTATATAGATCGCCACACTCAACTACAAGTTGCATGACGGTAGTAGTTTGAATTTCGAGATAGCTGATGTTGTAGGAGTGGATACGGGAGGCTTGCAGGTGGGAGATCTCATCGAGTTTGTTGGAGTGTCCAAAAACAACAAGTTTACGGCCATCGGTCTTCAAAAAATAAGGTCGGATCTGACTTAATGCATCTTTATAATTTTTATATTTTTGCATCAATAATTTGTTAGTTCTTGCAAAGACACCCGATGCGACAAGCAACTGCAGCAAAGACCTGAGAGACTGGTGAGCAGACTCCGATCAGACGACTCATTCCAACGCATTGTCGCCACACGCCAACCTAGAGGGCCTGATTCCAGCCGAGGATTCAAAGTCAATCGAACCTCAAAAACCCACTCGCTCTCCTCTAATTCATTCCCCAACAGTCCGTCCAGTCCTCCGTTTGACACCAGTTATAAACTCAAAGACCGAGACAGTCCGTATGTGAGTCTAAATTCCAACTCGGGAGCTATCAGCAATTCGTCATCCTCCGTAGAATCTCTGTCCATTCAAGAAGTGCCTGCTTCGGAGGGTTGAAGATTATTCCGCCGAGCTAGAAACAGAAAAAACTAAAAGCTTGTTTCTTACTTAATTAAAACTCGTTAGATTTGTTTGAAACGTTATTTAGTTTAAATTTCACTCCAATTAGTTTGAATGATTTGCAAATAGAAATTCAAATTTTTGTTTATTTAATATTATTGTGTTTCTAATGTGGTAAGAAACATTTTTGTCATGAAAATTTTGTTAATACCCAAGTTCTTGCAATAAATTTTCCTTTTTTAAAAACTTTTTTATTAATCTTAAAACGATTTTGGTAAAAAACCACATGATTTAACTTGCTACATTGCTATATAAAAGGCAAATAACACGTGCCAATGGCAATTGTAATAATAGTAATTACAAAGTTAAAGGCAAACAAATTGGCCAAATTTAGTCGCCCTAATCATAAAAATCTTCATAAATATTTGATAGTGTTGATTGAGAAGGCAAGTGGGCGTGTTTGTGAGCGTGTGTGTGTCGTTTGTGGACACTGTAGCTAATTGAGTTTGTTCTTCGTTATTTGATTTATTCTGTCTCTCCCACCGTTTGTTGTGCAATGCCGCTTTCAAAGCTGTTATTAGCGCCCATAATGGCTTGTAATTATAGAATGCAAGTGTGCTTTAGATGCTCCCAACACCACCTCGCTTCCTTTACGACCCGCTTGACCACCGCAGCCACCCAACACACCTGCAACATAAAACCACTTCCAGTGACTAATTTATAAGGTAATTCCACACATTAGCAAACGTTTATACTTTTAACAAGACTATAAAAGCTTTTTCTTTTATGTATTTGCTTTTTTAATTCAATTTGAAATAAAACATCGTGAAGATATTATCGTAAAAAAATAATTTTTAGTTCAAGTTTTTAAAAATAGAAATTAAATTATATTTTTCACAAGTTTTTTGAAAAATACTTTTCGCAGTTGAAAAGCAGTCACACGATGAGCCTTTGAAGCGACGCTCAAGACAATACTATTTTGGTACTTTTATTAATTCTATCATTGTACAAAAAAACTTTCGAAAAACCAAGTTAACTTGTGGCTATTTGTGAAGATTTGAAGATTAAACGCTGAGTTCTCTAGGGATATGGAATGATCATGGCTTTTAAAGCAAATAGCTCTCAAACGTGCATCTTTTGATTGAAAAGATATCGATTGAAGTTTATTTGAAAAATTCCATAAAATATTTATGATAGAAGTATCACTAAAAGTTAAAAGAATTTTTTTGATATTTTGCATTGAAAAAACGCTCAAAAATGATGTTCCATAAATAGATATATAACCCTTATATTTCAAGTTTACCATTATATGACACATTATGTGGAATAGGAAGATTAAAAAAGCAGATTAAAAAGCTGATTGGCTTCATCTCATTAACAACCGCATCACGCCCATTGATACGTGACCCTTGCATTCGAAGCTTCTAAAATCAAGTTTGAAAAGTTTAAAAGCTTTAGTTTTGCTTATATATTTTTGATGAAGCCAGTCTTTAATTTTTTTCATTTGGCAATCTTATTAATTATACACACGCAATCATGGCTAGAATAATAGATTAGAATGGACATTTAGTAGCTTCTAACAAATGATGAACTTAAAAAATAAAAAAAGTGTAAAAGCAAGAAAAAATTAATGTTGAGAATTTGATTCAGTGAACTTGTTAAGATGATGAACTATTATAACCTCATCCGATCTACTTCTCGCGTTTGTCACTTGCTGTCTTTTTGCAACAGATGTTTGACATGTTTCTGCCTGATTCATGATCTTTGGTCACAAAGTCATTACGTCACCAGAAATATTCAATTGAGCAAGATCACACAAGATGGTTTCAAAGGGGAACTTCGTTTGTTTTTTTTTAGGTTTTTTTTAATTATTTAAATATTTAAAAGTTTTATTTAGATAATTTTTTTGAATTAGTTATTTAAATTTTTTTTGAATATATAATTGTCTTTTTAATCCTTTTAATTTCCAATGGAAAGATACTTTTACGTATAATCTAAAAAAACTCACGCGTAGACAATAAATGGTGTGATTGGCCGGAAAAAACGTGATTGTCGTCTGTAGCAACCAATCAAAACGCAGCGTTTCGAGATTTCAGACTTAATCTTATATTTTTTAGCCAAAAATTGAGAATTTTCATAAAATTGAAAGACAAAATACTACTCTAAACAAATCAAGCTTAGTATTAATTTAAAATAAATTTCGAAACTGTTTCCAGGGCAAATAGGCACATTAAAAGAGCAAACAGAATGTAAGATAGTGATTGTGAAAATCTGCTCTGAGTCATATTTAAACACCCATTCTCGCATTTCCTCTTCAAACCTCCATCAAATGCAATCCATTGAAAACTTTTTATAACTTTTGAATTAGTTTCATTTGTGAAACTTTTCAATTTTTTCAAAAATGGAAAAGTCCATTTTTTAATATTTTAAAATAAAATTAAAAAAAAACCTTTCTCACTCAAAATCGATGTCTGAAATGAAACTATGGAGCCCAGGGAGGGAGATTGAGAAGGAATGTGAGTGATTCTGTTTCATTTCAAAAAATCCACTAATTATTAAAATTCTACTTTTGCCTTAACAACTCTAAACTTATTTTCATGAAAATAATCCAAAATCTCTTTCCAGGTCTATTGAAAGAAGAGCCAGAAATAGCAAAGGTTTTGGATTGTATCCTGCATATTTCATCATGAATTATTTCACTTTATTTTTAAAATAGTTTATTCACAATCTTCCAGCAGAAAACCTCAAACGAGTCTCTCAACTTATGGAGGTCGTTTTTAGTGGCGAAGACCCTGAAACCCCACATACAGCATTATTTACAGCACAGGTACACTCTGCCTTCCTTCTACTTCATGCAGCCACCGCATACCAAAAAGTTTTTTAACTGCATCCCATCAAGGCCTGATTCACTTTTTCAAAACTCTGAAAGATTTATCAAAAATCTCAAAATCACATCGAGTCACAACGATAAAATTCAATTAATAGTTAACAATGATAAAGTTTCTAAAAATTTTCTTAATAGGGATGAAGGAACCTTTCAAAGCCAGCATAATAGCCACAACTACTTAGGCGAAACTTTTGCAAACCTCTCTCATTCCAACACTAACCTTTGCGACCAGACCTCTAAAAACTTCACTTTCCCCTACCCATCGTCGCTCTGCTTATACGACAAATCTTCCCATAGTTTCGCAAACAAATTCAAACACTTTCATCCTTTAAGCTTGCAAGTACAAGAACCAAAGCTGGATAACTTGAATTTCTTGCAAGTGGTCCAATCTCATCAGCATTTGCTCCATCCTCAGCTGAGTCTTTCTAAAGGCCTCAACAAACACGAAACTCCACTTTTAGCCTCAAAAATTGAAAGGTTATTTGACTGCAAGCAGTGTGGCAAAAGCTTCAAACGCTCTTCAACCCTCTCCACCCACATGCTAATCCATTCAGACTCCAGGCCCTACCCTTGCCAGTACTGCGGCAAGAAGTTCCATCAGAAATCTGACATGAAGAAACACACGTACACACACACAGGTGATCTTTCAAGATTGTTTATATCTAAAGATTATGTATGGAGGTTGATATGTAAAATGATTGTTTGAAAATTGAAGTTAAGGGTTCAGAATAAATATATTTATCAGAGCTTTAAATTAGAAGTTTTTTAAGTATTACGGAAATAGTTTTTAAAACCAAAAAACAAATTTTTAGCGCAGTATATATTTTAAAATGCAGCAAATAATTTGTTCTATCGCAGGTGAAAAGCCCTATGTTTGCCAGCACTGTGGGAAATCTTTCAGCCAGTCATCCAATCTCATCACACACAGCCGCAAACACACGGGATACAAACCGTTTTCATGCCACGTCTGCTCCAAGTCATTCCAGAGAAAGGTTGACATGAGGAGGCACACTGAAAACCAACATTCCAAATGACACATCGTATCATTTTTTGAATCAGAAAAACGAGGAAAAAATTGAATTGAAAAAATTATTGGATATATATTATCTATTATGATGGTGTATCTTGTTAATTGGGGCTTTATTGAGGTTTGGTTGATGTTCTTCTCAAGTGAATGTGGTGAAGAAATAATATAAATGTTTTAGCTAGTCTCAAAGCAGATGTTTGCAATATGGTTGTGTTTTGTATTGTGATATAAAGTGTTGTCCTATACTTTTTTAGTTAAACTTTTTCAATCAAGTTGATTTATAATTGTTTTTAGTTGTGTGGTAGAAAATTTTTGCATTTTGATGATTTTTAATGAAAGTTTTTGAATAGTGAATCAAAAACAAAGAAGAAAAAATGTAGAACTAGTTGTCTTACTTTTGAAAGAAAAGTTAATTTTTGTTGCATTTTGTTTTGAGTTTAAAATCTGGTGGCTCAGATTTTTATGTCGTTTTCATTTTTTTAAATTTATAGGCACATGAATTTTGTAAAATTGCTTTTTGATAATACTTCATGTTCCAATTCGAAAAAATCTTTTAAGATTTTTCATTTCGGAATTTTATGCAAAAATCTACATTTTTTTTAAATACAATTTAAGCTGAAAACTTTAAAGAAAAAAAGTTTTCTCGAATTTATAGCAGTGAAAAGTAAAAATCTTGGACAATTCCTATTTGAAACTTCAAAATAATTAATCGCTTTATTTTCTCGATTCCGTTTAACTTGATAATGAAAGCGCCTCACGTGATAAAATGCACTGGTATACGATCTTTTATTCGGCCACCCCTGGAGGATAACTCAATCAATGGACAGCGCTCTAACCCTTTGTTTTACCCTTTCATCTTCTCTTCAATCCTCGTGCAAGCATTACTTTAATACTTGGTCGTTCAAGAGGTGTATTGGAGTTTAGTATTGTTCTTTTAATACATTTTATATAGTAATATTTTTTATCAGAGAACTGAATCTAAAAATCGAATTGTGAATAAAATTTAATAGTTTTTATTTATTTATTTACAACATTTTTTTTAAATATTTGGAAATTATGACCCATATGTGAGCTTTGTGTCAAAAAAATTTACCAAAAAAAAATCCAAATAAATAAAATTGAATTATTTTCAACTAGTACGATGTAGCACTAGATGAAAATATTAGCTCTTTGTCGACTGTCATTGTGTAGTATTTATAACGAGCTGTAAAGGAGATTTTACTTATAACTAATTCATCAATATTAAAAATCTCAAGTTTATTAAAATGAAAAAATTTTTTTCATTAGTTTAATGAAATTTAAAAAAAAAAAAACACTTGCTTGATAAATTTTCAAAAATTCAATAGGGAAAGTAAAGATGAAATGGACGTATTTTAAAGATTTATTGTCGGGTAATTTCCAGCTAATCCAAGTTTTATAATCTCGATCCTCGAATGAGATCCGATCCAAAGTGTAATCAATAACTCTTGACGAGTTATTGATGCCTTTGACTGTTGTGTTGAAAAAACCTACTTGTACACGACTCTCGCTGAAAATCTTCGTGCATTCTTTTGCTACTAACAGGGATATCCTGTAGAATGATCCGGTTGTTGAAGAGTATTGTGAAAATCAATATGCTGTTTATTGAAAATATCAAAATATGTAAGCTTAAATTTATTTCAATGAAAATCTTTCTTTAATCAAGTAGAAAAACATTACAATACACTAAAATGGCCTGATAGAAACTATTCACAGACTTCAAAGCTTCCACGTGACTTGAAAAGGTGATGGTGATGTTGTTGTGTTTAAGGTCACTTGAGGAGACACTGCTGAAAGTGTTGGAGAGGCTGTAGAAGTCGTACACCTGCTGGTGGGAATAACTGGATATTTGAAGCATGGAAGATTGCACTATTGCTGCTGGGTTTTTGCTGGGCACTTTGGCGAAATAATCCGTTTTCCCTTTGAAACTTTTGTCCTTTAATTGATTGCGTAGATTGAAATAATAAAAGTAATGGAAGATATATTTGAAAAATTGTTATGAGAATTTCTCAAAAATGTATTATTAAAAAAAATTGTCACTTTCAACTTCTGAATCTTGCCTTTCAATGAGGAGCGAATGCCGATGTGTTGGAAAAGAGGTCTTGACGACTTAATGCGGTATTTTGAGGTCTTGCATGTAAACTGCAGTGTTTTTAATCATAAATCATGAATTTTTAATCTAGGAGTTTATCGGTCTAGATGACTTCATAAATTTGTTTAGGAAGTATATTTCCACTTACTTACTTACTTGACTTACTTACTTCATGTTAATAATAATAATAATAAAATTAACTGTATAAAATGTATATAAAAAATATTTAAATAAAGGCATATGAACTATAAGCATTCCTGCTTTAATTAACCGTTTGGAAGGCATATAAAATGACACAGTTACAAATTTGACTACAATCTCACTGAGTCCCTAACCCCAAGCTATATGAAGGCTTATATTTAAACTATATAAGAAAAAGATATAAAAACTTAAGCAAAATAATCTATACGTATTAGATATACAAGATATATATTAGAATACAGTCATATTGTTTTAAGATAACTCTAAAATGAAGCAATACTTTGATAATTTTCATTCATTCAAGCTAAAATTTACGACAACTTTGTCATGAATTATTAGTATTTTTTCTTAAACAGTTTTTTCTAATTTGTTTAAAAAAAATTTTTTTGAATAAATATTTTTGTTTTTTAACCATTTTTATATTAGCTGCAATCTTGACAAAATAACTGTATAAAAACCAAAACACATTTCTATCGAGTTAAATTCTTTCAAAATATAATTCATCGCCAAAAAGCCTTTGATAATAACAGCTTAAACCTCAGTTGAATTGACAACATAACATCACTAACTTATTGATTAATAAATTAACTTGATAAGGTCAACCCACATTTATATGAAGAACCACAGTTTAAGTTATAATTATCATTCAAAGTGCCAAGCTTTTCGTGAAGTGAACATAAATTATTGTCTGTTACTATTACATTGAACTTGATAATATAATATCACCTCACGAATAATTTTAAGAATTACAGTATTCCATCATTCAATCTTAAATAAAAAATTTATATTAAACGACTAACAAAGACTTCACAAGGACTCATGATGGCTTTGTAGTGGTCCAACAGCCAATCACATGGCTTGTCGTCGTAAAACATGGTCAGAAACACTATTATCTTCGACAAACTCTCCTTGTTGAAAAGCTTACCTGTATTTTTTTGACTTAGGAAGCTTTGTTTTAGAAATAATGAACGCCAAGATTTTAAAGCTATCTAGCTCTATGGATGCATATTAAAATCTTCGTGTCATATATAAAGATCATGACAGGTCTCACACATATTATATTAATTGTTAAGAGACTGCAAATGTACAAACCTATGAAACCCATGGGGGAGAACTCCAATACAAACCAGTTATTGTGTCTTTTGATGAGTTCCATTATCTGGTCGAAGTAGTTTTCTCCTGCCACCACGTCGTCTTCTAGCTGTTGAATATTATGTAATATAATGCATTAAAATATTATATATTATAACATAATACAATATTATATATCATAATGTAAATAAAAAATTGACTAAAGCTTGTTAAAACTTAATAGATTTTTATTTAAATCGTCTATTTTTATCTCTTTATAACTATTGTGATGAGGTTTCATTGTCAACTTTATACATGAACATGCTATCTGGCTGAGTTATGCTTGTTTGATAACTTTTATGATATCAAGGGTAAAACACAAAGTATTTATTCAACTAAATTCACCAAGTTTTTCGTAAGAAAATCTTACATTATCGAGTGATGGATTTGATATTATTTTTGGTGAACTTTGAGTTATAGATCTCACATGTAAATAGAATTTGCCTCTATTTCTGCAGTATGACATAAGGTAAATGAAGTCAAGGTTCTGTTTGGTGCGCCATCTATTGAGTGTTTGAAATTTATTTTACTAATCGTTTTCATTTTTGTCATTCACCAAAGCTTCGTGATTTGTTGTTGTGAAATTGAATTTATATAGCGCGCAATTTGAACACGCAGTATGTTTTATAAGCACTAGTAGGTATGAAACTTATGATGAAATCAACGCCTAAAAAGATATGCGACCAAGACTTAAGAATATATAAGCAAAGTAAAATGTTCTACAATGGTAGATTAAAGACGGCACCTACCTCATTCTCTCCAAGTTATCCCCCATAGTGGTGCGGTCAGTAGGAAGGGGGTAGAAGTTATCGTTAGGGGTCACCAATTCTATCAAGCCATCATTCATTGCTTTTGGGAACCTGTTGTGAACAGCTGTGTTTAAAAAGGAGTCTATGAAGCAAATGCTTGAAGAGCCACCGTCCATATTTGGACGACTGATAGTCGGCTCACTGCTTAAAGACATATTTATGGGGGCAATATATGACAATCTTCAATAGCAATCAAGTTTTAAAATCGGTGTAATGCATTTTTACACGGTTGTGAGTGTAATCGAAAAAAGATTAATTGAAAAGTAGCTGAATGAATAGAGTATAAATATTTACCAAGTATACCAAAAATATATATATATATATCCTGTTAAACATATCTATTGAGCCCTAACAAATTACATGCCCGCTTGTAACTGCTCAACGCATCTTTTATTAGGCTCGCCATTTAATTTATATCACATGGTGGGGGTTGATCTATGAAAAAACAACTTCAATCTTTTGTTAACATACTTCAACATTTCAATGCTTCTAATTCAAGACTAAACTAATTTTGAAAAGCCTTATACAAACAAAATTAATCAATATTTAAATAGTTTTTGATTTAAATTATTAAACAATACATAATTGTAGTTGAAGAGGTTGTTTTTATGATTAAAAACAAATCTCAACCATCCTTCCACCATAGAGCATATCAATAGATAACATTTCTGATGTGGCCTGTGCTCATGTACTCAAAGTCACAAAAAATAATCGATTGGAACAACACAAGATCTGAAGTCCCTATACAAACTTCGATTTTTAAACAATCTTTTTCATGTATAAAAGCATTGGTACTTGAATATATTTTTTTTCATTTCTTAATTAAAGATTTTTGACCAAGTTTTCATGAAAAATCTGATATAGAAATGTATTTTTTAAATTTTTAAAAGGCTACGAATCATGCAGTCTGAGTACACTTCTGCAAAGTGCAGTTATTGAAACAACCAATCAATCAAACGTCCTTCAGAACGTTTGGAACACGCAAACTTACTCTGATTTGTCAATTATTAATTAACAAGGAAAAGAGACTGTGTGTCTGTTTATTGAAGTTGATATTTGGAAGAATTTTAAATGCTAAAGTGTACACTAGATCGATATTCTCCATAAAATGGCACTCATGAAGAGTTTTTGAGTTTGAAAGCATAAATAAAAAATTCATGCATTTTTATTAATGTAGCGTTTCACCATAGTCCTTATTCAGGCCCCATGGTTGTCAACCCACATTTTACCTATCTTTTTACGACGTCCTACGATAATGAAGACAGCTTTGAGCGGACAAAACGCTCCTTTATGAAAAATCCCGTCGTGCAGTGAAAGGCTCTGGTGAAACTTATAAAACATTCTGTTGTTTTTGTTATTTACTTCGAACTTGACGAATGCCATTTTAGTTTTAATTGTTTCTCGATGAACACTCTAATGCTGATTACACTTACTTTGAAGTAAAACGATAATGTAAGTGAAGCAACAAAAGAGAGTATGTTTGTAAAGAAGAGATCGGATGTGATAAATAAAAGATGCTCATTATCATTAGAAGCACTGGAGTTCACTACAATAAAAACAACAAAAACTAGCAACTAACAAACAACAACAAAAAAACAACTACAGCAACATCAACAACAAAAAAACAACTACAGCAACATCAACAACAAAAAAACAACTACAGCAACATCATCAACAACAAAAACAACAAACAACATCAACAACAACATCATCAACAACAAAAATAACAAACAACATCAACAACCAAAACAACAAACAACATCAACAACAAAACGATCGTATAGATTTGAAATAAACGTCTTTAGCTTGTGGTAATCAAGTATTAATCGGTTTCCATAAATCGTGCTTGAGGTGATGAAACCATTTAGATTGTTTTTATTATTTATATTATTATTATTATTATCATTATTTTTTTTATTATCATCATAAAAGTAATTATAACGATACTAATAATTATTATTATTTGATAACGTAAGTTCGCTTCGGGATAGTTTCTTAGAACTTAAATTATAAATAGTGTTTATAGGCCACCATTTAGATTAAACACGTGAATATTCATATAAAACAAACATATAAGCATATATTGAAAAATTAAATAAGGTAATAATTGATTTTTAAATTAAAATAACTAAAAATATATTAATAGATAAATTAATTAATTAAAAAGCTATGATTAAAACAAGCATCGCTAATTGAAAAACATAGAAAAGTTACTCGACTAGGAGTCTTCTGGTGGTCTCTTGGATGTACGCTTCTTTATTCTTAGTCTGCAAATAGTTGTCTTCTTGACATTCTTACATATCCAACATTTGTTAATATAAATCGTTACATGTAAATTGTTTTATAATTTTCTTCATATGAACTCTTATATACATTCTTTAATGCAAACTTCTACATATAAATTCTTAAATATACTTTTTTGTTAGAAAATGTTACATGTACATAGTAACATAAGTTTTACATACACCAAACACAATCTAAACGGTCATGATGCATATATGATGAGTGTGAAGTGTGAAGAACATTTATATATATGTGTAACGGTATATGTGTGTGAGTTTATATAAGATAATAGAGTTGGTTTGGGAATCCTAAGCGTTATATCATATAGTGTGTTTTATATTTTTTATATTGTAATATATTATATTGAATTCTATTATATTGAATTTTATTATATTTAATTCTATTTTTTTATAATTTTATTAGCAAAGAAAAAAAACCAAAGGGTTGCGTAGAACCCGTGAGAGGCATTTCTTCTAATATAATATAATGTAATATGATATAATATAGTATGGGGTTCATAGTAATTTGTTATTTAAAATATTCTGTTTTAGTTTACTTTTGAAAGTATTTATATTATCAATTGATTTCAGATTATTAGGAAGCTTATTCCAGTATTTTGAACCCATGATAGATAAAGATATTTTCTTTAAGCTTGTGTTATATTTCTCTTCTTTTTAGTTATTGACTGATCTTAAATTACGACTATTATTATTATTATCAGAGTTTAAAATGAAGATATTGGCTAGAGTTGAGTGGAGGAGGTTGTGTTTGTGCTTATACATGTAAATTATGAATTGATATATGGTTAGACTTTTGATGTCCAGAATGTTTTGTTTATTATAGTCAATATGGTCAGTTTGTTTAAGATTTAGGCAGATTCTAATGGCTTTGTTTTGGAGTTTTTGAAGTTTAGTTGTTCTATTGTTGTAGGTAGATGCCCATATGTTATTGCAATAGTTCAATTTTGATTGGAAGATTGCTTTATAAACATTCATTAAATTATTTTTCGGTATTAAAGTTTTTAACTTATAAAGAGTTGCTATACATTTTGAGAGATCTTTATTTAGTTTTATTATACGCTCTTTGAAAGTTAATTTATTGTCAAAGTTTATTCCTAAAAATTTGATACTATTTTTGTGTTCAAGTTGATTGTCATCCAGCTTTAGCATTATTTTAGAATAGTCTATTTTGATGTTATTATTGTGAAAAATTAAGAAATTTGTTTTTGCAGTGTTTACAATTAGTTCGTTATGCTTGAAATATTTGAAGATATTGTTTACATTATAGTTTATTGTATTGTTCATAGCAGCATAATCGATATTTTTACTATTGAAAAGGAAAAAGATAGATATGTCATCGGCATACATTATGGTGTTGTAAGAAGTGTTAAGAGGAAAATCGTTTATGTATACTAAGAATAGAAGAGGGCCTAAGATAGATCCTTGAGGGACTCCCATTTTTATTTGCATGGTGCTGGAGCTATGACCTCCTATCTTCGTTATTTGGTACCTGTTTTTTAGGTAGTTGCTTAGCCATGTTATGGCATCATCAGAAAGATCCAAGTAATTAAATTATTATATTGAATTTTATTATATTTGATTCTATTATATTAAATTTTATTATATTTAATTATTTTTTAAATGTCTAATTTTATTGTACTATTCTATTAGACTAAAATATTTAAATGTGCGTTTTTGAAGCAAATTTTTTTGTAAATTTTGCTCTATAAAAACCTTAATAATAAATTTATCGATCAATATTTAATTTTATTATTTTATTTGAATATTATATTATTTTTATATTATATTAATATATTATGAAGCAAGAGATTTTTCAAGTCAACGAAGCTCGTCGCAAACGAAGCATACAAAATTATTGAATTGCGAAAGCTTGGTGATTTTAAAAAAAACAATCGTGCCTTTTGTCTTCTATATTTCCTACCGAGCGTAGAAAAAAAATATTTTAAAACAAAATAAAATAAAAAAATAAAAATATATTAAATTGAAAAAACAAAATAAAATAAGTTAAAAAAAAACAAAATAAAATAATTTAAAAAAAAACAAATTTTGCAATAATAAATTAAAAAATCGATATAATAATACAATATAAAACAATAATATAATATGAAATATAATAAATTAACGATAAGCTACTGTACAGCATTAGGAGCTCGCTTTTAATAACCGTATTAATGTTTTATTGCATAGGTGCAACAATCATTATGCTATCGACAACAGAAAAAAATAATAATAACAATGAAAATTAATAATAATTAAAAACAATAATATAAATATAAAATAATACAATAACAATAATATTAATAATAGTAATACTACTACTACTACTACTACTACTACTACTACTACTAATAATAATAATAATAATAATAATAATAATAATAAAAGTGAAATAATAATATCATAAAAATAATCATTAAAATATACCGAAAATAATCAATAACATAAGAAAAACGATGAGAATAATTGATAATAATGAATAAAATGAATAATATCAATAATGAACTTGAGATCACAAAATAATTCACTCACGTCTGCGATGAGAACCACAATTAGGATTTTTTTGAGCTGCTCTTCTCGAAGGTTCTGCAAGAGAGAGGCGAGGGTGTTGTAGAGGTAAGATTCATTTCTCCACACTGTCACCATGCCCATCACCAGCTGCACCTCTCCTTGCGGGCACGAGTTGAGAGGTTCGTATTGTTTGGAGTCGATGGAAGTTCATTTATATCTTCTTGTTAAAATGTCTTTTTTATGGGGTTTTGAATTGATTTTAATTTTTTCTGGTGGTTCATTGAAATATTCATACAAATCACCTAAACAATACATCATTGTGAATATTTTAAAACTGAATGTGTCGAGTCGATATGGTCCTGGTTTCAATTATAACACTGCATATCAATACAAGACTCACTTTCACTCGGTTTAGAATGGATGACTGTGGGTGTGAGAGCATGGGGCTGGAGGTAAATATGGGGCAGACGACGATAAAGGTATGAAGGCTGTAGTTGGTAGGCACTTTCTAGACACACCTGAATTATAGTTCTGAAAAGCAAGCGACTTTTGTTATTTTGTCATTTCTTTTGAAATTGATGATGTTTCAAACAAAAACTAGTGGTAGCCATAGCATCGAGGAGACAACAAAAAACACATATTGTCGTTGGATATTTATCGCCTCCTTCTAAGGAGATTTAAAAAGTTAATTTCTCACTCGTTTTTATGATGCCACGTAAGATAATTTCCACATGAGTTTGTGGCTAGAAGTCTGTTTTTTTCTTCTAATTTCTCCATGTAGTTGAGCCTATCCATAAGCTCATTCAATTGAGTCGTGTAAACTACCGGATGAAAATAAATAATGTCAGTTAGAGGGGGATTGGTAGTTATAAAGAATATTACCGAAAATCTTTATCTTTTTCAATATAGCCACCAACATGAAAACGACAAGAACGGTAGTTGCAATTTTCGGTGTGAGAGCATGGATCCGGACTTTCATTCTCCAACTCTTCAAAAATTTTCATTTATCTGCAATATGCATTTTAAAATAATAATATTCAGAATGTTCCAAAATTAATTCTAAAAGAAAATTCCTAATTGCTTCAAAAGATAAACACGTAAATGCCTCATTTAATTCAGCAAAATTCAATTGAATAGGTTAGATTGCAGCCATTTAAAGACTGACAACTATTGTTCATATATATATATATATATATATATATCTCCATAGAACATGTGTTTTTCTTTAACACATACAGCAAGTTCAACTATTAGCACTAGGACTCCCACGAACGGTTATGTTAACGTGTAGCCTGGTTTAATATTGAATAGGTT
>OZ038321.1:25585306-25740584 GCA_964035795.1 Pterobdella sp. o SKG-2022 | reverse complement strand
TATCCATAAGACATGTGTTTTTCATTAACACATACAGCAAGTTCAACTATTAGCACTATACCCTAGGACTCTCACGAACGGTTATCTTAACGTGTAGTCTGGTTTAATATGGTGAGGACTTTTTTGAGTTATGTTATCAGATTTTCTCAAATATCAACTAGTTCAAAAAGTATTTTAATATAACACATACATAATTAAAGTCATCTTCCATATAATTATCAATTGGCAAACACTTGAGTCTCAAGGAAAAAGTTTCAAGATATTGATGGCGATGTTTGTTATACAGTTCTTTTAATGTTAATGGGAACATCAATGGATTCACTTTGTTATATAAACTAAAGAATAAAGTTTGACTACGTTGCGTTTAAAGCTATAAAAACCTTCCGAACCATGCTAGCATGAAAACGGACGAAAAAATGGTGATGATGATTCGCGTCTTTTGTTGAAATACTTTGTGCCTTCTAAAACATGATTGTGTTTTTTTGGCTATTCTACTTCAATTTATTTTCCAACTTAAATGTGAATTAAAGCCATGAATGCGTTAATTTGAACCAAGAAAGCTATAGTTTAGATAAAAACTCTACAAACATGTTAACAGTAAATTTGATAAAAAGTAAAGCACAGAAATTATAACAGTTAAAAAGACCAATTTTTTCGTTATAATCCTGTTAGATAAATGGAAATCATAACTAAAATATATTGAAGCAGAAGTATTTCAATCTCACTCAAACAATTTTAAAATTTCTAACTTATATACTGCAAACTAAATATATTTAAAATGTATGTATCTATATATATATAAAGTGCTTTATCAAATTCACTCGAGCATTTAAAAATGATTATAGTCATTAATTGTTAACGTATTAAAAAAAATAATACTCATGGGAAATTTAGTTGTTTTTAAGTGCATGAATGTATTTATATCCTCTTATGAGCTTTAACATAAAATCTCATTTGAAAGATTTTTAATTTATTGATAAATTTTTGATTTATGTTTATTTCTTGGGGTTTTGTTTTCATGCAAAGTTGTTTCACTTCATACATAAGATTTCATATCACATACTTAGTTAATAGTCTCTTCCCATCTGTGTATTTATGTCTATGAATCACATGCACAAATATTTAATCTGATTGATTACTTCTAAACATTTTTATCAACATAAAAAATTTTAAAATTTATAAATCTCATTTTATATTCTCATTCAACAATTTCACTACATAATTGGAAAACTAATGAATGAGAAGTTAGCTTATAAAAGTGAATATATATTTTCTATATACTTCTTATATAATAAGCTGAAATTTCAGATTTTAATTCACTTCAACAAAACTATTACATCATAACTTATGTACTAGTATCTTCTGAATATAAGCTAAGTATTAGTTATTGAACCTACAATAAATATCTAACAGCTGTGATTCAATCATCATCTTGTGATATTGAATTTCTGAATATGATGGATTTCAAATGGAATTAAGGCTCAACATAACTAAACTTTTCTCTATATTCAAATAAATTTAAAACTTATTGGGAACACCATATGTTGTTTAATGTTAACTAATTTTAAGTTTTACGTGAAAAATTTCAATAGTTATAGCTTTTTGTTTTTAATCGATGTATTATAGTCTCCATTTTTAGCGTGAAATTTGATGAGAGGATCAATTGAGTTTTATATAGAAATCAAGATTTTCTTCAAAAAATGAAAATCTTCATTTTGAGAACAACCAGAGAAACATTTAAGGGAAAGATACATAAGAAGTCCCTAAAAATCGATAGCTATCTTGAATATTTATTTTAAGATAAATCAACTATTTATTTATACATTATGATCAGGGCTTTAGTAACGATTTTCAATTATCTTGACGTGTTAAGTATTTAATATAAAAATTTTGAGCAACTCTTTTGAATAGCGAACCATTAGTATGTAATTAAACAGCAAAAATATTTTAACGAAAAATTTTTTACAAAGCATGAAAATAAGTGAGCTATATATTCAAAATATAAAATATATGAATTAAAAAGAATAGAAACCGTGAGAGAAGAAAACGTCCAATCGGAAAAAACATTTTTTTTTACGGGCGATCAAAACGAAGCAAAGCATATTGTATATATTATGATTGGTTGTTCTAAAAAAATTTCTAAACTTATGTTTTTAGGTTTAATTGATAATTTTGTTCAACATTTGAAGAATAAAACAATTTACAAAAAATACATCTTATAAAACTTCAAAATTATACAAAAATAATTCGAAAACTTATAAATAATAATTAATTATTAATTTGAACTTTTAAAATTTTTGCAAGGCTCTTACTATATCTCGTAAATTTTATCATTAATTTTGAATTCACAAGAATCATTTGCATTTAACTGAGCTTTTTGCAACATTTTGAAGACAATTTTTTTAATTAATCATTACAGAGTGTAACATTCAAATATAAATTAAGAAGATTCTGATATAAAAAATTTTATCATATAGTTCTACTTTTCAAAGGCATGACGACCAATAAACTCAAAGAATGATAAAGGGAATTTGAAAATTTTTTAAATTATTTACACAATTCTTAATTATGCTTGTCATATCATTCAAATAAATATGACTTGTTTCAAATATATTATTCACACTCTATAACAATAGCAGAAAGAAACATGAAATGGGATAAAAGCAACATAAGAAATTGTCAAATAAAAAAAATTCGACAGCTTTCAACGTCGATTTAGGACAGAAAAATTATGTTATATTCATTTGGAAGTTCAACTATGAGTTATGAAAATTTAAGCACCAGCTTTCAAATCTAGAAATAAGAATAACTTACTTAAATTTTTCATAAAAACAAGACCACTCCACAACGTCAGTGTAGTTTTTTTATAAGCGATAAAAAATTTGATTAACATTGAGAATGAAAAAAAACAAATAAAAACATAAAATGGAAAGTTTTTTTTATTTAGGCAGTCTATAAATTTTCGCATCTCTTAAGGTCGAAATATAAATTCGATATAACATTAATCGTGAAATACAAACTCATACTAATAAAGCTCGTACACTATTGTCCTTCATTGACGAAGAATTAGCAATGGTGGATGAAAATTTGCAACTGCATTGTGTTCAATGTTGTTGTTAAAGGTTCTAACAAGACGAAGACCGAGTTTAATGGTGGACACATTCTACAGCACTTCACTGTTTGGTATATTTTTTCATTACTGTGTAAATAAAATTATCATAAACTTGAAATAATTCATTAATATATTATCATTATTAAGGCAATACATTTCAATACCCAAATCAAAATTATAATTGTGTATAAGAACATTGTAAGTTTATCTCACAAAGCTTTGTAGAATAAAATAAAATCCTAAAAGTGTTTTCATTTGAATAATTTGAATGTGTCAAAAACTGATCAGTTACTAGTAAAAAAATAAATTTTAAAACGTTAAAGTGTAAAAGCTAATATCAAACTATATTGCGCTTGATTATTTTGAATTTCGCGTAAAACTTTTGAAAATTTTTAAAGTATGGATAGCCTTAATTCTAAATACATTAAAATTTTTATTAGAGCATCCCTAATCGAAATTAACTTTTAGTTACTTAGCAACAAAAATGGATCAAACTGAAAGGCCTGTAAAGATATCGAAAGAGTTTTCTATTTATGCTGAAAAACATCGGATATATGAAACTTTTAAAGTTGATATTTTTCAAATATTTTTTAACTATATAAGTTTTTTAAATAATCTTAATTTTTTTCATTATTATTAATACTTCCAAAAAAATATTCAAATGAAAACGCTGATTGTATAAGTTTATTTCACGCAAAGTTTTGTTGATTTAAATAAACTTCAAAAAGTGTTTTTTATTTCAATATTTATACTTGCCTCGAAATATTCAAGAAAAAGGGTTGTAATTGCATTTATTCTTTTCTTTTCCTATATTAAAAACATTAAAATAAGGTTTTTGTTAATTTTATTTTTATATTACAGAGGCTGTTGACGTCATTGGTGGTGAAGATGCCGAAAGATCCACTGTCCTTCATGCTTGATTTTTTTCAAGACCTGAGAGAGGGTGAACATAATAATAAAAATGATGACTAAAGTAATAATAAAAAAATTATAATCAAATAAACATGATAAAAAAATTACTAACATTTTTTGAAAAATTATACATATCAATGAAAAAAACATCAATAAAAAGCGCCCAAGATCTTGGTGATAGGACCGAGGTGCTCAGGCAAAACTGCCCTCTGTCGACTGATCAGTGACAAATTCGGCTGTGAACTCGTCAACCTGGAAACTTTTGTATGTTTTGCACTGATTATGTTGTCGATGTAAATATAGTTATTTTTGCTATTGTTTCATTGGTAGGAGCTATCCATTTTTAGAAAGCATAGAATAATCAAAAAGAACTTTGAAATAGTGAAAGTTTACTCGAAATTGTTAGGAGGGAAACTCTAAGAAAAGGTGGAAGTTATAGGATAAAAAACATTCTTGTGTTATCGAGAATATATTCAATATAGTCATTTCGAACTTTTTATCTTCACGGCCAACAAAAGGTTGGAATGAAAAAATCAAAATATATTTTTCAAAAATAATAATATCTGAAAAAACTAAGAATACGCAGAAAATTTAACACATTAAAAAGGCTTGAAACATTTTAACCTAAGTTTTTATATATCTGATGCCTTGAAGTTTTGAATTCTATTTAAAACTATAAAAAATTTTTTTTTCGTATAGTTTATTTCATTTAGTTTTTCATTCCAAATGTGATGAATTATGAAGGAAAATCGGCGAAATATTTCTCATACAAAATATTCAAAAAGAGAACACTTTTCGAAGTTCCTTTAAGTCCACGAGGCTTTTTGTAAGTTGAAATCACTTTATAAAGTAAAAAAGTGTTTTCATTTCAAATATTTATGTTTGCCTTAAAGAATTAGAATCTTAGAGAATAATCTTGAAATGATTGAGTGATGAACAACTCAAAATATCATTTTTTGTACTTTTATCAATTTTTTTAAATTTACAGTGTTAATATTTATTCTTATAGTAATTTCTTATCAACACTCATAAAACAGAATCCAGATGATTTAAGGACGACAGAAGAGCAACCATTAGTCAAGTCATCGACTGGGATACCAGAAATAGCCATCCCAGAAAAAGAGATCATGTCCAACAAAAATCGGAAGACTGAGGATGAAGACAACGCCGATGAGGATGATGATGATGATAATGATGATGAGGGCGATGATTTAAACACCAAAGTCAATGAGAGCTACGTATTCGTTCAATCTATCAATAATAAACAAAAAGAGGTAATAATGATGATGATGAGGGAAAGAATGATGGCAATAATCATGATGGTTGTGATATTCTCAAAACTCCATTAAACTACAAAAAAATTCTTCAAGTTCTGGTCAAAGAACGATAGTTGGAAAGCAAGATTGGAAAGGTTGGAGCAGATGAAGAAGGGGTGGGTTTTGGATGGGGGGATTAGTGACAAAGAGAAGGCCATGAAGCTTTGCAATGCTGGATTCTTTCCCACCCATACCAGTTGGTGCAATTTGTATATTATCATTATTATTATTATCATTACTATTTTCCCCGTTGTTAGTTTTAGGAATAAAACTACTGGAACATGGAAAATAAATTATTCAAAGAGTGTTTGTGAGAAGATTACAAAAGTTGGTTACTGTTGATGAATCACAGTTTGGGTTTAGGCCAGGTATGGGCACAACAGACGACTTGTTTATTTTGAAAAGGCTCTGAAAGAATACAAAGGTAAAAATAAGAATCTCTGTTTGTTTTGTAGACCTAGAAAAAGAGTTTGATAGGGGGTCAAGAAAAGTTAGAGAATGGGCGGTAAAAAAGAAAGGGATTCCAGAGGTTTTTGGATGGTGATGAGCATGTATGATGGAACATAATGTAAGGGTCGAGAATGATCTATCTAAAGAGTTTTTAGTGTGCATCAGGGATCTGTTATGTTGCCATTACTATTTTCAATAGTAATTGATGTTATGAAATTTTTTACGCAGATGACTTAGTTCTTTTAAGTGACACCATGCTTAGTTTGAAAGAAAAGTTTTTCAGGTGGAAGAATTTTTTTGAAGGAAAGGATTTGAAAATAAATAGTTTGAAAACTAGTCTTAATAAGTGGTGTAGAACTAGAAACTCAGAAAAGTGAAGTAGACCCATGTGGAGTTTGCTGTAAGAGAGTGATGGCCAACTCGCTTATAGGCTATAAATATAATTCATAAATCCATGCTAGGTGTGCAAAGATTCCAAAATTGTTTCCAAAGATAGCTAAGGATTTCATGTGTTTTATATGCAAAAGTAGCACGGACTTTAGAGCACAACCTGTAGAATCTCTATGCGATGGCATTAAAACAGTGCATTTTTTTATGTAAATTAGATTCTAGCGAAGATTTCAAGCGGCTGTAACTGCAAGAATGAGATCAAGCTTGACGAAATTTAAAGAATGTAGCAATATTTCATTTTCTAAGAGTTTTCCAATCAAAATCAAAGGACGAGTTTATGCAAGCTGTGTTAGATAAGCAATACTATATGTGAGTAAGCTTTGGTATCATAGACAAAATTAATTTGATATTCTAAAAAGAACAGAAAGGGTTATGGTTAGAGTGATTTGTGGAATGAAATTATCAGATAGGCTTAAAAGTAATTTTCAATAGATAGGTTAGGTTTTAAAGAAACGTTGGAGACATAAGCTAAAGCTAGCGGTGTAAGATGGTTTGGTCATGTAATGAAGAAGGATGAGGGGAGTGTTTTGAGAAAAAAACTCACTCTCAAAATTGATGGTTTGAAAAAAATAGAGTAGGCCGAAAGTTAAGTGGAATAACAAAACAGTTTCAGAAATCATTAAATTTGGCTTGAAAGAGGAAGATGCGTTGGATAGGTCGAAATGGAAATTAGGTGTGTATAAAATTAGAAAAAATGTTTTGTAAATGGAGTAAATCTGGCCACCTTCAGTAAAGTATTAAAACCGGATTTAAAATCTTGGTATTTATCTATCTATCCTATTAATTTTATTCTTTTGTATATATTATTCTTTTAGATGTATGTTTGCTTTCCTATTTTGCAATTTAAGAACTTCAATGCAAGATTATTTTTTATTCCAGTTTTTTCACTCGACTTTTGGAAGTTTTCGAAAATTTCACAAAGTTTATTCATTTATTTTTTAAATTTTGATCGCACATGATAACGACTCATTGGAGTAGCATTCATTGGAGACGCTAAGGTTCATTTTTAAAAGTTGCATATTAAATTATTTTTTTTCAACTTGTGCTTCTCGTTCTATGTGTTACTGTTTAATGTGAAAAAAGGTGTACATAAAGACGGAGAAAATGAGTGATGTAATAATGGCGGCGAAAACGATGGCAACGCTATGCTGCTTGGTGGAAAGAGCCTCTACAGAGATGCGAGAGTAGAAGACACAAAATACCTCGGTGGTAATAGAATTATCACATTTGAGGTTGATCCAAGAAAGGTTTTCAGCTCCTATGAGGGTCCGTACACGTTTGCAAGCCTGTGAAGGAGTCAAGTGTTCGTAGCTGAAGCTTGGCCATGTTTCAGGGTTCCGATGAGTGCATTGAAGGTTGGAGGGTGTAGAGTTATAAAAGCCATGAGGAAGGGAGTAGGAAATGATACCCCCTAAACCTCCATCCACCAAGTAGATTGCCACTTGCTCGCTGTCTGCGGGTATGCGGATAATGGGGTTATGACTGTAGGTGCTGAGATGGTGTATCTGCTTGATGAAGATCTTGTCGATGTACACCTTACAGTTGTTGTCGCAGCCAATGTGCAAGAGTTCATCTTGGATTTCTATGGTTGCTTTCCGTTTTTGTGCTAAAGTGCTAGTTAGAAGCAACTCTTTGTGGTTTAGAATTGGGGAGATAGGTGAGTTTGTGGCATTGTCTTTTTTCGTTGTCATGCTGATGGTTTCTTTAGAAGAGTTGTTTGAAATACTCTCTGAGTTGTTGGCAGAAATAAAATGGACTTCAAGCTCTAATTTGCTGACTTGAATCCAACTTAGCGGCAAAAAAATTAAAAATAAACATGTTTTTTCCATTTCTATTCACAATTTATAATTTTTATTTTGTTTACATTTCTACAATGACGTGACGTCAAGGATTTTGGAGTTAAACCCAAAACCAATTTCATTTTTAATTTTAGCTCCACTTATTAAAATTTATTATTATTTTTACTTTTACCATTTTTTGTTTTATTTTCACCACAGTAATATTGGAAGCGCCAACAAAGGTGTTGGTAGCCAGAGCTGCCGTGATGATTGACCAACCTAAAAGTAAAGATAAAAAATATAAATTTTAAAACAACAATAATAATTATGAATTATGAAGTTTGCATTTTTCACTTGATTATGTGATTTCGACTTACGAAAGTCTTTGTGTTGGATTTGAAATGGTTTAATACTAAGCTGATTCAGAATGATAAAAACACGACAATATTTGAATTTTTTATTTTGATAAAGCTTTTCGATATACTCTACATCATCATCAAGTAACTAGTTATCTGATAATGGTGTAGAAAAAAATCAAAAAGTTTCGCGTTTTTATGATTCACAATTTTGAGGCTATTTATTCACAATAATAAGCTGATTTACTTAATAATAAAATAATAATCAAATGATTCATTTTCATGGTTATTATTTGAATATTCATGTAATCATTAGGCGATGAATACGATGGGTCCAAGATTGTCATTAAAGGCGACCCCAGAAATCCAAAAGAAGTTCAAAAGGTTGGTTTACACTCATGGGGGTAGGAATGGAGATGGTTGTGATAGAGTTAGTTGTCATGGTGGTTATGGTGGGTTGGTTGTTGTAGAGGTTGTATTGTAGTTGGTTATTTATCATGATGGCTGTTTTGAAGTTGGTTCTCATTGTCTTGATGTTATTATGGTTGAAATGGGCTGTTAAAAATATTTTCCTCATAATCATTTTCCATTTTTTCATATATTATTTCAACTCTATCCATATTTTATATCCGTTTCTCATATTTCTTTTTTTTATTTTCATCGTTTTCTTTTCTACTTATTTCTTAATCACTCACTTTTCTTTCTAGTTACTGAATGAGCTGACGGAGGAAATTGAAGAGTTTTGCCACCAAAAGACCATTTTGACTGAAACCTTCAAATACTCTGTCAAAACATTTAACTCGGACCAGCCTCTCCACGACTTGTATAAAAAAGGTTTGTTTTCTGTTTTTTTTTATTTACTAGTTGTATTTTTGAAAAACACTGATTACTCAATTTTAAAATGTGTTTTTTTTAGTCATTATCATCATCATCCTCATTGTTTTGCGTCCATTTCCATGCTAGCATGGGTTAGAAAAAGCATGGGTTTTCCGTGGTTAAAAAAGTGGAATCTAACCTAAACAACAACACTATGCTGATAAATATCCACACACCATCCAAACCGTTTGTTTCACGCATATATGCAACCACCACAACCTCTACTTGAACACAACTGATACAGTCACTATTCAAATACTAATTGTCTCATTTGAGATAAAACCATCAACTGCCATCACAACTGCCATTCCCAACCACCACCACAATACAATGATCACCATCACAAATACCTTCACCACAATATATAATAACAACCTCTACCGCCACTATCAGCATACATCACTCACAATGGCAGTGTTATCTTTCTTATGTCAACCACGGAGATGCATAATTCCCTTCACTCCTCGCATTCTCCTTCTCTCTCCTCCTGGCACGTGTGTCGACGATGTTGCTATGACCCTGGCTAACAAATATAACATTAACTTAGGTATTGTTAGTGTGAATGATGCTTTTGACTGTGAGAAGGATCATTTTTGTAAATGTGCTTAGTGTTCATAAGGGTTGCGGGGGTAATGGTTCTGGTGGTGGTTGGAGGGTGATAGTGGTTGTGGTGGTGGTGATGGTTGTTGATCATGATGATTGTAGTTGGGCAAGTATTAGTGGTTGCAAGAGTCTGTTGTTTTATGATAGTGGGGATGACGATGATTTTGTTTTTAGTGTTGGTGCATGGTGGAGTGTTAATGATGATAGAAGTATTATTATGTTGGCAGTATCTTACGAAGAAGCAAAAGAGAACGAGATAATGAAAAAGACAAAACTGGGAGAGATTTTTTCACTCTGTCAACAAACCTGCTCGCCTGGTTTGTGTTATATTATTATTCGAATCATTATTAAATGATTTTTATTGTTTTAAAAACATTTTTATTATTTTTTTTTTGCAAGACCCTGACGAAGTGATGTTCGATCTGGTTGACCAGCAGCTGAATGCCATCGAAGTTGATTCACGAGGTTTTACCTTTTTATCTACCTTTTTTAATTGACTTTGTTTTTATTTAGTTCACGGTTAGCCGTTTGTGGAGTTTGTTCACCTATATGAAGCGGGTGTGTTGTAAAAAGTCATACTAGTAGTTGAAACAAATAAGAATGAAAAATATTTGATATGGAGCACCGTATGTCAAAACTATAAAAAAAAAGTCGACCCGTATAGCTCAGTGATAGAGCATTAAACAAATTACTAATTAGTTAATAAAATTACCGCGTTCGATCCGCGCGGACTGACAGTTATATACACAAGGAGTAGGGCCCTGTGAAACATCTTTTGAGCTAACGAAAACCCAATATGGAGCGACTAATGGTCGATGTCAAAACTAAAAACTCACAAAGAAGTCATCAAGGTCGAGCATTTTTCATACATAAGTGATCTACCACAGGTTGGTTAGTCACGGGGTTTCCAAGCAACATCGACCAGTGTGAGTTCTTCTATGCCGCTGGTTACGAACCCAACAGGTTGGAGATAACAATATCATTGTGATTAAATATATTAATTATAATCAAGATTTCGAAAATTATTTACTTTTTTTAGGGTTTTTTTCTTAGAAATGGACGACAATAAAATATTTGAGAATTTCAAGAAAACCCTTGGAAATGGTTTGGTTTATTAAATATATTAATAATTTTATTGTTTTTGTTGGTCAGCTATTTGTTTTTTTATGTTTTGAACAAGTGTTTTTATTATATAAGTATATAAATTGAGAAAATTTTTTTTCTATTAAATAAATCTGGCTGTTCTTATATTAAAAATGATATTGCCTTTCAAATGCATCTCATTATTATTGATTAGGGGCGGAAGATGATCCCTTGAATGACAGAAATTTCCACAAACGAGGAATCTTATCCAAAGGTTTTAAATTTCATGAGTAGTTCATAATAGATTTAGCGCCTGATGTCTCTTTAAAAATACTATGAAGTACAGCTGTATAACTCAATATAAATAATAATAAGAATCAAACCATATAGTGTGTTTTTGATCTTTTGTTTTTTGCAGACGAGTTGTGTTACAAACTGACCAATTATCGGCTACATGAGGCAGAAATCAAAAAGTGATTACTTTTGAATAATTTCAAATATTAAACTAACTTAAGCTCTTAATCAATGAGAAAAAATTCAAAAATGCTTCGATGAATATTTATGTAAAAAAATGTCAAAATTTTCTTTTGAGTTCAAATTTTTCTTGCCTTTCAGCTTGTTTTCAACAGGTTATCAAAGGTCTTCATATCATAAGCACTGATAATATTACACAGCTTTTGTTTGTTATTTCGGACACTATATTCACTCGTTTTTAAAAAATCATAATATAACGAGTTTACACTAGCCACAATCAAACGAGTATATTTAGGACCACAAATAAATGTTATTAGGATACAAAGCTTTTCGTTAACCAACATTTTGAAGTATGAAAAACACACTAAAAACACCGCTTATTTATACTGTTATTAGAGATAAAGTTAATCTTGAAAGTGTTACTTAGTTAACGAAAAGCTTTGTATCTCAATAACATCTATTCGTGTTCCTAAATATACTCATATTAATAATGATTTATAGTATTAATTATGTTTATTATTTTTATCATTTTGATTATTAACAATAGTTTGTATAATAATAATTTTTATTTTTGGAATTATTATTGTTATTATCAGCTTCTACCGGGAAATGTCGTTCGAGGTGGATTCCTCCATGAGCCCGGACAACCTCGTTCAATGCTTGGAGGCCGTTGTGGTCAACCCTCTTCCCATCTGCCATGATGATGATGATAATGAAATTAAAGATCAAAATGATGAGAGTAGTGATAATGCTACTAACAATAATGTTGTTAACAATAATAATAGAGTGAAGAAGATTTCTATAAATAGAAAGCCTCTTAATGATGATGATAAGTATGTTGATAGTTGGGAAAAAGAAAGAGTATGTGTTAAAGATAATAGTACTAGTATAAAAGGGGAGAATAATCTGAGTGATTCTGACAACTTTCTACGGAGTGAAAACCTCATCAGCAATATAAATAATGAAACAACCCGTAGTGAAGTTGATCATAATGGGTTTAATAGAGATTCTAATAATAATAATAATAATAATGACTTTCTTAAATTCAATAATGATGATGATGATGGAAACATGAAGAAAGCTGATGGTGATGATGGGGAAGATGGTTACAAGAAGACTAATGAGGAAGAAAAATATGATACTGGTAGTGATAATGGGGATAATGAGAACGCAGATGGGGGTAATAGTGATGGTGATGGAAATGATGATATAATGAAAAACGATGAAGTTAATTATAATATGAATGAAAACGAGGATAATGAATTTTTGATATATAATAATGAAAAAAAAGAAGAAGATGATAAGGATGATGAAGAAAGTAATGATAATGATGGTGATGATGATGAAGATGATGATATTAGTAATTATGATTTTAATGAAGATGCTGATAACGGGAACGATGATGATGGTGATGATACATATAGAAGTAAAAATTTCAACATAGAATAAATGAGTTTTGATGAATTAAAGAAGTTTTAGAAAAAACAATAACAAAGACATTAAAATCATAGATTTAATAGTAATGGGATAGTTTGTTTATAGTCAGCTGATTTTTTTTTTAAACTAATAATTTTTTCAGTTTCAATTTTTTATGTTTCAAATTATTTTAATTAAAAATTTTTATTTATTAACAATAAATTTGATTTTTCAATAAAAAGATTAAGTTAGAAATTTACATGCAGAATTATTAAAAAGTATAGGCGAAGTTGGTGAAGTCTACTAGAAGAGCTATCACACATATCTCGACAAAACCACAAAAAAGTATTCGATTAGTTGATAAAAATAAGATAAGTTTTTTTGGAAAATCGAATCATTTTTAACTATTTAAATATTATTATTTGTTGTTTAATAATTTTTCGAATTATTTATTGTTGATAAAGAATTTTCTTCATATGTCTTCTAAATGAAGCGCACACGTAAAGGAAGCTTTCTATACATCGAGAAGATTTCATAATAAATGTAGTTATTTTCTTGTCACTTTTGGATCTTTAAATCTAAATTTCATTATAATGTCTAACAATTTCAAGAATTTTGCTGATAAAAATCCTTTTGAGGTAAAATTTATAAAGCTTAAATCACGCATATTGTTATGCAGTTATGTAGGCAAAAAGACAAATGTTTAGGATTATCCTTAAAAACTTTGCATAGAAACTTTTCAAAAGTTTTTAAAAAATTTTTGAAAGAAACAAATTTTTCATTTTGACTAACCGTCCTTGTTAGTTCATATTGAGAACTTCATTTCAACATTACCTTCTTTTACCAAGGACCCTGCAGTATTGGAGGCGCTGAAAATTGAAACGAACAACCCAAATGTTGAACCAATTATCAATCAGGTCTGCCATCTCAAATAATTTCTACATCACTAATTTTATATATTTAAAAATACTCATTTTTTCCACATTCAAAACAATCATCTTTTATTTCTCATCACCACAATCTACCATCAAACCATTTTTATAGAATGTGGACCAAGCCATATCTCAGGCCATCCTTGGGCCCCCTCAACCATATAATCCATCCACAAGCTACAGTTTGTATATATTATCAATGTTTGATTATATTTATCACATCTTTTACCCATGGTTAAAAAAATTTTAAAACATTATTTTACATTTGATGTTGTATATATAATACCATCCCATTTATAATCCTCATTCTTTTAACAGCAGCTGGAAGCTACAACATGTCAGCAGCTTCAGAGTTAAAGAGGAAACAGGAAGAGCTGGAAAGGAAGGCTGCAGAGTTGCAGAGAAGAGAGGATGAGATGCAGAGGAATGTTCTCATGCAGGGTTGTTTTTTATGTTAGGATGTCAGTTGTCATTGATGTTTGTTGTGATATAAGTTTTTAATAATATTTGTTATGTTTTAAAGGCATTGTTCTTTTTTTTATAATTTCTTGATAACATTGGTTTTTTTTAAAAACATAGTTTGAATTTTAAAAAATATTTTTTTTGTCAATCTATTAGGATTTTTATCAAATTGAACTATAAATATTGAAAACAAAATAATTTTTTAAAATTATAGAAAAACTAACTATTGATTGGTTGATATAAATAACTTTGCAAACATGATTGACAGCTCGTATAAACAACTTTCCACCCTTCCCCTCCTCATGTCCCTTACAACCCTGCTTCCATCATGACATCAGCATCGATATCCCAGCATCCTTCCAGGCTATAGTCAAAAAGGCTTACTTTCTTTGGATTGGTGGGGGCTTGATGTGTGTTTGTGTTGGGTGGTATTGTAAAGGATTCATATCCTGATGTTGGGTGGTGGGGATGGTGTGTTGTGCTTGTTGTCGAATGGAATGGATATTTGTTGTGTCTTCTGTAGCATACTGTGTGGGTTCTTGGGGGTTTTTATTGTTTTTGTTGAGGTAAGTAACTACACTGTGGTACAAATAAACATCACAAATGTATACATGCATGTATCATATACCCAACAGCATACATAGGCTTGTTGGTTGTGAATGCAGTGGTTAGTCTACTGTACCTCATCTCATCCAGGTTCCAATCTTTTAATTGTTTAACCCATTCATTCATCTATCTATCTAGTCATCTATCACACCATCTTTTCATCCAACCATCCAACATTTTATCAATCAATCCATCAAATTGATACATGATACACTTCATTTTCTTCAACGTTAAAAAAATTGACATTATTATCCACTTAACCATTCTCGTCATCTACCTACTTACTGTTATCCCAGTGTCAACAATATTCCAAACTCATCTGGCTCTACATTTGCTCTTTCCATCTTCTTCACCATAATCTTCGTTCCATGCTCCTTTGTGTGTTGGTTCAGACCCCTTTATAACGCTTTCAGGTCTGTGTGTTTTTATGTTACATGTTATTTTTTAGCAATATGTTTTGAATTTATTTTTTAATAAGATTTGTTGCTTTTGGAGCTAAGCTTTTTGTTTTCATTTGCTTGTTATATTGTGTGGTGTCATTCTCATCAGACAGACACTCTCATTTCAGCCATCTTCTTAATGATTTTGAAATATTGATGGATAAGTAGATAATAAAATCGTCTCATTAGATAATTTTCAAAAGCTATCAGAGGCTTGAATGCCCAGTTAAATATAATTATTTCAGTCTACATTATCAACTGCAATATCATATTGGCTATTAAATTCCAGTTTTTAGAGTGCTCCATTTTCACTAATTATAATTTTCAATTTTATTTAACAGTAATTAGTTTTTTTTTGTCATTACTGTTATGATTTTATTATTCTTTATTACCCTCATTTTTTTTTTTTATTTTAACCATGTGGTGATCATTATCAGGATCGACAGTTCGTTCAACTTCTTCGTTTTCTTCTTCATCTTCAGCTTCCAATGTTGTGTGTGTTTGTTCCAGGCTCTGGGTCTGTCAGGCTGGGGAACTGTGTTAGTGATGATAATGATTTTTTTTAGCGCTATAAGACTTTAATCACACTCACATGTACAAACACACAAATATGTAAAAATTTTCACACATACACAGAGGGGTAGTGAGTAGTATAAGTATGATGTCATGTGGAAGTGGTGGGTGTGTATTCGTGGGTGTGATGATGTTGCTGGTTGGGGCAGCATTTGTGGCTCTGGCTTTGCTCAACATTCTCCTGCTCACACAGGTTTGGTCATGTGGTGTTGTTGTTTTTGATGTTATAGTCCAACCTATGCCAGCATGTTGAGTGGGAAAAAAAGATATGTTTTTATTGGTTTTAATGTTTTTGTTTCATAATATGATATTGTTGTTGTTCAGCAACAACTTCCAAAGTTGTCTTTTATCTTAATTTTGTCATATGAAGCTATTCATATTTTATAAAATTTAATTTTTTTGTAGTTTGGTTTATATTTTGCTATAGTCTTTGTTTTCACTCTATTTCTCTTCCACTCATTCCACCTTCTCCACTCCACCCTTCAAAGGTACATCGGATCTACAGAAGCACAGGTGCAAGTTTCTCCAAAGCTCAGCAAGAATTCAGCAGCAACATCGTCAACAACAGCAACATACAGCAAGCAGCTAGGAACTTCATTGCTGGTAACCCTGGTAACAACAAGGCAGCGCCTGGTGGTGGGTATGATAGTGGTGGGGGTGGAGGCATGGCAAATGATGGCAGATTCAACAATCAGCCCTACTCCAACGTGGAAGTTGGAAGCAGATATTGAGGTTGGCTTGGAAGATGGTTGATGTTTGTATTGTTGTCAATGTGGTTCTGAAAATCTATAAAAGAAGCCATGGGTGGGCAAGTTAATTGATTGATGCTTAGTTTTAGTTTGGTGATTTGAAAATAGATTGATGGAAGGATGAGAACACATGGGTTGATGGGTAGAGGCATGAGAGAATGTTCATATGGATTTACGGATGGGTGATGATGTGTTTGAACACATGCATTGTTTCCTTCCCAGCTATAAGGGAAAATCACATTTGAAGAATATGGTTTTGTTTCAAATTAACTCCGTTTAAGTCTTCTAGTCTATTTTAGCTACTTGGTATTCATCATGCATTTCATACATGTTACCGTAATAGCCATCATATTTTCACGAAGCCCGCTGATTAATCATGATTATAAAAGCTCCATTATACAAATCACCATTGTTCCATAACTAAACAACATCATTACATGCTATCATAGTTCAAATCATTTTTAAGTTGTTACAACTGATAGATATCTATCTATTTATCTAAAAACTGAAACACTGTAACGAATTTTTTCTTCATCGTGGTTATTGTCATGACAATAAGTAAGTTTAATGTTTAGTCACACAGTGATAACTGTTATATATTGCTTACTTGATATTAATTAGATTATAGTGAGGATATAATGAAACTTAATATTTTTCTCATTATATTTTTATTTTGTATTGTTTTGTGATATATGCTTTATTTTTTATTTATATATTCAGTAATCTCATTATGTTACGAGTGCTTACGTCACACGGGGGCGCTTTCAGCTCTTATAGACTGTACTAGCTTTAATCGCCGTTATTAGTATTCTTAGCATTTCAGCGTCATGATTTTATTTGTTTAATCATCACCGTATCCTTATTTAATTGTCAGCACCATTTAACATCATCATCATTTAGTAGTAATAAGAATGATGTTTTAAAACCATAATTTTTAGAGGCATGAATTGAGTTTTGTATAGACCAACATATTTCTTGGTGTTCTTTCTTAACATCTTTGACTGTACTGAATATGATTAACTTTAGTCAGGATATAGTCTCTCGATTGAGACTGAAAGCAATTTAACAACATGTGTAGAGAATCGATGTCCCTTCTGAAGGCTAGATACATCCTCATTCCACAAACGTTTCTTATAGTCATATCACACAGGGATGATTTCATTCCTCATGATGCGCAACTATATGACAAGCGAACCATGAAGTACCAACATCTCACTCCGTTGAATGCTTTTACTACATGGTCAGTACAAGTCCGTGACTTGACCCGGGTCTCACTTCTTACAGTCCCTAAAAACCCATATGTGGCTGTTATTTTCATCCCTTTTACTATACGCTCAAAAAAATACTCCCTGTCATTAAAATCGTTTGGCAGTGAGAAGTACGCGATTGACTGTGAGGCCTCGCATACTCCACTCTCTATAACCAGATTAGCCCATAACTCTGATATCAACTGGTTCATGTCATAACCTTTCTTGTCCTTGCTCTCTATGTAATCCAGAGCGGCGTATATTCTCTACTAGATATTTCATTAACTTGAGTACCTGAACGAGCGCTAAAGTTATTTTTATTGGTAATTAGCAGACGCACTTTGGATGAAGCACTTTGAACGTACGGCTGGTAAAATACATACCCGCCACTCGGGAATACCCAATCAGCGTAGTTAGGTGATCTACAAGCTCTAAATTTCGATAAAAAGATACCTCACATTCTGCAAATATTATCTGTAACTTCTTTGTTGAATTTGACATGTTCTTCCAATCGTCATAGACCGCCCGTTCCCAAATGTTATCGTCGCATCCATATTTGACTCTGGTGACTAAATCGTGCTCTATCTTAGTTATGACGATGACTTTCACATGATTACACTTATCTCCTAGCACGACGTAAACCTTATCCCTTGTAACTTTAGCCATTGGTACTATCGACTTAATGATAGCATAATGCGAATTACGGATCGTGAGTTTCGCATTAAATAACTCGTCATACCCCTGATCTGACCTTATATCCATAAATATGAATATACGTTGGGCATCACGCAATTTACTGGTATAAAAATTCACGTTCAATTTCTATGTTCAGTTTGAAACTATATAATATGATTAAACCTTATACTTTTATACTAGCTGATGTTTTATTGTGAGGTCCAACTCATCAAAAATTATAGTATTTTTTAAATAAATGTACCTATAAAACTTTATTTTGGAGTTGAAATAGAATAATGTTCAAATTTAAAGTTATTTTTGTTTCATTTCATAATGCTTATTTACTCTTCACACATTCCTTAGTTTTTTCATAATACTTAGGCTTTTATGCTGTGTTAATTGTTATTCTTCTTACCATTTCATAGTCATTTGAATGGCGTTCATCACATAAATCATACTGCAATGTCAGAAGCTAGTCCAATTCGTTTAAATTTTTTATTATTCATTTCATTATTGTTGTCAATCTTATTGAAAGACGTAGAAACCAGTTGCTAGTAGTTATCGGTGGTAATTGTGAAGAACTAAATGTCTGCTTTACTCATTTCATACTTTCACTATAGAAATCTCTGCTATTTATAAAAATATTTCTGTTGTAAAAACCATAATTTATAAATCTTTGCTGCTCTAAGATGTTATTGGTCAGGTAGTTTGTTAATAAATGGGAGTCTGTGCAATGTATAAATTTTAAGGCGAATGATATGTTGCTTCGTGGAATAATATTTAAAGTAAAAGATGAATAAAAATATTTATGTTGCCATTCAAAGATTGGGTGACTAAATCTACCAGTGGTAAGGAAACTAGTTTAATGTGGTATTTATAAAGCACTTTTCCTTATAGATCAGAGGGCTTGCTAAAAATTTGGTGTAACGAAAACATTGTAGAACAGGTACTAATTGTCGGCACGCGCGGGATTAAACCCTGTATTAGTCTAAGGATCAACCACTGAGCTATAGGAACCGACTTGAGTTTTTCTATAAATTGACAACCAAAAATATCATGACAGCAGTCATCAAATTGGTGTACTAGGAGGAGTCTGGTGGAAGCAAATATTTGGCACAGAGGTAAAACAAAAACCAAGATTTTTATTCAAAATTATAAAGTCAGCTCATAAATCTAGATGCAACAGGAAACTGCTTGTGAGCTGACTAATTTGAAAGTTTATATAGATGAAAATTTACGAAAAAAAGAATATGATGCTTGATGAAGTAAAATTACCTGAAGAGTACGGAAGGAATTCGTTTATTACAGCAGAATCATTAGTTTAATAAAATGTTTGTTTTATAAAAATTTGGTTTTTAATCTCATAGTTATTATTATTAATATTTGTATAGCGCACAGTTATCAATTCAAGATTGCTACAGAGACGCTCAAGGTTTGAAAGAGGTTATGACTGGGGATGTTTATGGTATAAGTGAGTTTTCAAAAGTTTTCGAAAGTTCATGAGAGAAGGCGATGAGCGCAAGTTAGAAGGAAGTGAATTCTACAGATGTGGAGCCTGGTGAGAAAAAAGAGCGACTAGTAAACAAGCCTGAAGAAACAGGTTGATGAAGCTGGAGACCAGAGTGCAAGGATCTGAGTGGTTGACGTGTGTGTCTGATTGACAAAAGATCAAAAAGATAAGCAGGTTGTTCGAGCTCGAGAGTGCATGCAATGAGCCAAAGTAATTTAAACTTGCATCTTTGGGAGACCAGTGCAAACGATCAAAACAGCTGCTGGAAGAACTGAAATAATCAGCTTGAAGAACCGTCTTGGCCGCTTGGTTTTGGAGGGCTTGAAGTTTGCATAAAAGATAGTTTGGCTGCCCGCAAAAGAAAGAATTACAGTAGTCCGATCTGGAAAGAACTAGTGAGGTAAAGAGGGCATTAGCAGTGGAAGGAGGTAAGAATTTGCGTATTTGTTTCATGGTATAGATATGGAAATTGGAAGATTGGATTATTTAAGAAATGAAATGGGCAAAGTTCAAATTTAAAGCTAAGGTGACACCTAAGATTTTGAGCTTGGAAGATATAGGAAGTGTAGTGCCGTCGGGAGTTTCCACAGAAGGGAGATTGTATTTTGCTAAAAGACGAGAGCTGCCGACAAACATCATCTCACTCTTAGTAGGGTTTAGTTTCAGTTGGCTTTGGGAAAACCAGGAGTTTAAAGCGGAAAGACAACTGGATAATTTAAGAAGAGTGGGGCTAGGATCTGGGTGAGAGACTCCGGTGAAGAGTGATGTCATCAGCGAACTGGTGAAAAAGCAAGTCGTGCTGTACAATAATGCTACACATGGGTGATGTATAAAGAGAGAAAAGGATTGGTCCCAGAACGGAGCCCTGCGGCACGCCTGAGTTGAGTGATGTAAGAGAAGAAGAGAAATTGTCCATTTTAACGAACTGGGAACATTGAGAAAGGTAAGAGCGAAACAAAGAAAGAGCGAGATCAGAAATATTGAAGTGTCTATTCAAAATATCAATTAAGATATTGTGATCGAGAGTGTCAAAAGCAGCAGAAAGGTCTAGCGAAACCAAAACGGCCGCATGTCCAGTAGCGCAGATGTTGCGAAGACTGTCAGTGATGCGTAAGAGTGTGGTTTCTGTTGAGTGGTGCTTGCGATATGCTGATTGGAAAGGATTAAAATTAGAAGATGATGAAACATGAGAAGTTATTCTGGAATGAACGAGTCTTTCGATAATTTTTGAAATGGTGCTTAAGTTAGAAATAGGGCGGTAGTTCGAACGAATGGTAGGGTCCAAATTGCTTTTTTAAGCAAAGGGAGAACTTGTGCTGTTTTAAAGAAGGCGGGGAATATTGCTTGTGAAAAAGAAAAGTTGGTACGTTTGGAAATTATTGGAGCAAAGAGGTGAAAAAAGCGTTTTAAAATGGATGTGGGGATTAAGTCTAATGGAGAAGATTTGTTGGGTAAAGAGCGAATTAGCCTATTCACTTCTTCAATACTGACAAATGAAAAATAAGAGAGTGGTGTTCGATTGTCTGGTAGAATAGGGTCTGTGCAGCGCAAAATGGACGTTGGCAAAGATTTGTGAATAAGAGCGATTTTCTCTTTAAAAAAGCTACTAAAGGTATTCACAAGATTGATAGCTTTTGAAGAGCTGCGTGGCGGAGAAGGAGCAGATCTATGTAAGATGAAGTTGGCAGTTTTCCGAAAAACTTTCGAGTTTGGTTTGACAGATGCAAGCATATTGTTAAAATAATCAGCACGGGATTTAAAGATGAGAGCGCGAAAAGTCTTCCGAGATTCCTTGAGGGCAGCAAGAAAACTGGTTGGAACAGGCTTGGATGACCTTAACAATAAGGAAATTTTGCTCTCAAGTTTTCATCTTTTTCTTTTGGCGGCAATGGCGTCAGTGGATAGCTTGTGCTGGGAGTGACTGCTGGAGCGAAAAATTAGGGTGTGAAAAGGGGCATGGGGGTCAATAAGTGATTGAAAAGAGTTGTTCATTGCTGTAAGAAGCTCTTCAACTGGAACATCAGAAAGGTTAGTTAGTGTATTAGGGATATGTCTGAGATCTTTCTCGAAGGCAGCATCATCAAAGTTTTCAAAGAAGCGGGAAATTACAACGCGAGGGGGAAGTGGAGGAGGAGCGAGGTTGAGACTGCATAAAATAAGATAGTGATCGGAGTCAAAAGTTTCTCTGCAGATTTCTTGTATGAAATGACTGTTAGGTTTTGGAGTAATGATGAGGTCAAGAATGTTACCAAGTCTGTGGGTGGGGAAGTCTATGTGCTGAACCAGCTCGTGTTTACGTAAAAGAGCACTAAGCGGGTTGTCATGAGACGTACAATTTGGGGTGTTGAAATCACCAACCAATATAAAATTTGAAAAAAGAGAATAAAGGAAATAGAGATGAGACGTGAGCTCGCAGATAAAATTGCCGGTGTTTGGAGGACGGTAGATCACCGACAGAAACAAACAGTGTGACGGAAAAGACACTGGCTGTCAATGATTCAAAAGGAGAGTGGGACGAGGATTCAATGGCATCCAATCTAATGGAGTTTTTGGAAATTACAGAAATACCTCCACTTCGTTTACCAATGGGTCAGTGTGAGTGCAAGACATGAAAACCATGAGGCACAATGTCATATTTTGTGACATTGTCTGCACTTTCGGGAATCCAAGTTTCCGTCAAAGCAATAATGTCAAGTTT
Source organism: Pterobdella sp. o SKG-2022 (assembly GCA_964035795.1). Taxonomy (NCBI): domain Eukaryota; kingdom Metazoa; phylum Annelida; class Clitellata; order Hirudinida; family Piscicolidae; genus Pterobdella; species Pterobdella occidentalis. The sequence goes on along the minus strand of OZ038321.1, from coordinate 25,717,866 downwards.
AAGAGAAAGAATAGTATCGAGTATAATAGAAGATTTACTACAAGTAGACCTAGGATTGAGGAGAGCGATTTTAGTAGACAAAGGTACATTGTGGACTTTAGGATGAGAGACTGACCGTCATTCCCAAGCCGTACGTCCCATCTTGAGTCGCACTTGATGTCTATAAAGGGGACAAGAGGAGGATGTTGTGACGTAGTCATGGAAAGAGCGCTTTGATTCAAAGCAGGGAACACAAAAGGAAGGAAAGGTTTTAGGGCAGTTGTCAGACGAATGGTCTTTGCCGCAGTGCTCACATACTCTAGGATTTTGGCACTTAGATATGTTATGACCATAAGTCTGACAATTCAGAAATCTAGTTGGATGGATGCGAGAGTGGAAAGGGAATCTACAAAAGGGAGATGTACATTCTTGGACTTGTTCAGCATGGAAAAAACATTGCTTGGAACTTGGATAAGCCAGTCACGAGTAGGAGGGTTTCGTGCGTTGGGCCTGTGCCTAAAGGCACGGAAAGCGCTGGGATCAGCGGATGGAAAAAGGAGATTGAAAGAGGTTTCAAGTTCCTCATTAGTAACCCATGTCGGTAGACCCAAGACGGTGATTGTTGGATTCAAAAGAACTGGGTCGTGGAGGCGTATGTTGGGAAAGTTTGGCATCCTTGAGTGAATCAGCAGAGTCAGCTTCCCAGACAACAGCATCAGTAGACTCTCGAACATGCTTAGGAAAAGATTTAAAGGCTTGTTGTGAAAAGTTGATGGACGAAACCAAACTTCTGCACAATTCACGAGGAGTCTCACCTGTGGTTGAGATATATTTGGTGGAATATTTAATAATGGGTTGGGTTTTTTTAATAGAAGGGATTTTATGTTGGATGGGGAGGAGTGAGTGTAAAATTTTGTTAGTGGATGAATGAGAAAGGGTGTGTATGTTTTTTGATTTGACAATAGTGCTGTAAGTAGGTTGAGATGAGTTAGTAGTAAGAATAGATGTGGTTGAATTGGTTGGTGTAAATGATTCTAGGGAAATTAATGATGAAAAATTATTAATTGAACTAAGAGATGAAGTGGTTGTAGGAGTAGAAAATGAAGAGGTTGAAGATGTCTTGCTTGTAGATGAAGTTGAAGAAGTTGTTGAAGCTGAGGTTGATGAAGATGAAGTAGTAATAGGAAATGAACTAGTCGAAGAGGTGGCTGAAAATGAACTAGTCGAAGAGGTGGTTAAAGATGAACTAGTCGAAAAGGTGATTGAAGTTGAACTAGTCGAAGAGGGGGTTGAAGATGAGCTAGTTGCGAAAAAGGTGGTAGCTGGAAGAAATGTAGAAGGAGAAGTAATTGAAAGAGATGGAATGGTCGAACAGAAAGATAAAGATAAAGTGGTCGAGGAAGTATGGATTGCTGATTGAGATGTTCAAGATGTAGTCGTCTTCGGTTTTCGCTCTCTTTTTTTGGGAACCGAGGGTTCTTCAGACTTTAAAAAGTCTAAGACATTGCTACGTAATGTGCTGAGAACTGTATGAATACTATCAATTAGGAAATAATATTTGTGATGGCGGACATTTTATCGACCATAGAACGATGTACAATGTTAGTTGCGTAAATAAAATAGATTGATAATAAAAAAAAATATAAGACAAATAAAAGGTAGATTGAAATAGAGTTCTTAAAAAGGGCGCAACCGGATTTGAACCGGTGACCTATCGATCTGCAGTCGATTGCTCTACCACTGAGCTATACACCCAGTGAAGTATAAGGCGTTAATATTTATATTGAAAGGCTAAATATTTTTATAAAATTTTAAAGTAAATTTAAAAATTGAAATTAGTTATTTTAATGTTTAAAAACAACTTTTTATACTACATAAAAATATTCTTCAGTTTAGTTGTTTTGATCATTCTGCTCAAAGGCTCATAGTTGTAAGTTGAAGCTAGTTAGATAGAGAAGCGATAGTGTTCTGAAAAATGTTGTATATATGTTGCTCATGATGGTAATACGTCAGCAGAATAGCATTCATGTAAAGTTGTTGAAATTAATACTTCAATTAACTGTTCCACAGTGTGTTTGGTGGGTAAGAGTAAGTTTGGATGCTGATTTGTCATAAAAACTGTTGAATGTTTTGTTTTTTCGACAGACTTGGAATTTTCATGCAATAGCGTGGCTCTCACTAGTGTGTTGTAGTGTCCATCACTTCTGACCTGTATAGCTCAACTGGTGCCCATCAATAGGATGTGTTCCTCAAAAACCAGCGCTGTATTGTTCGAAAAATGCGTTCTTCAAACCACTTGGTGCACCCTTTAGCAGTTTATAGCCCTTGATTTTGAAGAAGTGATGTTTTCATGATGGTTTTTAAGGGAGAAGAGACGCTCCGTGTGAAGCGAATAATATCAAATTCTAAGATTTTTATTTTACGAAATACCTCTGAAAATGTCATGATGGAATGAGTTTTGGGATTTATTAGTTCGTTTTAATTTTTATTGATGTTTTTTATGTTATCATTATCATCGTTTTACATCTGTTTCGATGCTAGCATGGGTCTCATAATGGCTGTTCTCCAAATTCTACGTTTTTGAGCTAGTTTAGGTTTGAGTTTTATTCTTCTAAGTTCATTGCCTCCTAACTGAGACCATCTCATTTTGGCACACTACTCAAAATAAAATTCATAAAAAGCACCATAAATTTTTGTTTTATGAATTTGCAGATTATTTCATAGTAAATCCAAAAAGCTTCGGGCATTAAAAAAGTTCTAAACTAAACTCAAATACGCTTCTATAGGCATGAAAAAATTATTAAAAGAAGTCCTCTATTACGCAATTGAAAACGAAACAACAGACACTATAACTAATGGTAAAATGACACTAATCCATAAGCCAGGGAAACCCAGAAGAATAATTACAAATTTAAGACCAATAATACTTTTAAATACATTTAGGAAAATATTGTCAGTTGCAATACTTAATAGAATAACACCAAGAATAAATAAATTTTTATCATTGTCACAAACCGCATTCAGAAAAAGAAGTGCTTCTGAAATAGTTGAGCTATGGGCTGCTGCCATCAGTCATTCAAAAACAAAAGATGACTTTATTCATCCTAGGAATCGGTATGACATCGGCTTTTGATACTATCGACAGGCAGAAACTCCTGAAAATCCCAGAAGTATTGCTTGATGAAGATGAAATGAACATGGCAAAAACACTAATTGAGAAAACAATGGTGACAATTGGATTTGGGACCTCAAAAAAATGCTTACAACGGAAATCGGCTCACCTCAAGGAGACTCAATGTCACCAATACTTTTTATAACTTACCTAGAAGCAGCACTGAGGGATGTGAGAAGTAAACTGCTAAAAGAAAACAAACCTATTTTTGAGTACCTGTAAGCAGGTGACTTAGAATTTATTTTTAGATCCAAGGAAGATGCAGAGCAGTGTGTAGAGATCATCTAGAGCACATTCAGCAGTTGGAATCTCCACGTCAACCCTTCAAAAACAGAAAAAACTAATGGAAAGAGGCACCAATGAGTCTACATGGCGTAAAACAAAAAAAATTTGGTAGTTTAATCGGCGAAGAACAAGATCTAACAAGAAGGAAATCAATTGCTAATGCAGCGTTCTTTAAGCTGTCAAAATTGTGGCCCCAAAAACTAAAAAAAAAGAAAAACTTACAAGTATAAAAGGCCATGATTTTACCGATCTTGACATACAATGGAAATCCCTGGAATATGTCCAAACCCCAGTGGAATAAAATAAATGCCTTCCATCAAAAACAAACTTAGGCAGATGTTAAACATCTACCATCCAAGACATATAAGCAATACAAGACTGTATTCAACAATTCAGAGCATACCATTGAGCAAAACTATGGAAAAAAGACGAGAAAAGTTCTTAGCACACGTATTTCAGCAAAATGATGAAGCTCAAGCAAAGGCATGCCTGAAATTCTGTCTGCAGCAATTGGACGAAGAAGCCAAGAATAAGAAGAGCTTCAGAGGAAGACCGAGACACACTGCTGACAACGCTTTTATCATCATCATCACTTTGAAACAACTTATTCACTCATATTTTTATAAACGTTTATTATTTAAAAAACATTACGTTTATTTATACATTTAATTATTCATTCATAAAAAATTTGGATCTTCAGGGGGGTGATCGTGACGTCGTTTCAGCTAGGGAATAGTGGCAGAAACAATGCAGTGTTGCGTCGTTAGATCTTTTGGGAAGCCAACGGAAATAGGATGATCTTTTGTGCGAGGTCGCTTTCAACGATCTGCTGGTAGACGCAGACCAGTGGGACCGTTGTCTTCTTGCTGCCAAGTCGGCACACTCGGCCGCGTGGTCGGAAGCTGTGCCAATTCCCGTTTTAGGAAACTTTTTAAGTGCAGAGAAGCTTCGGGTGGCGGTGGCGCTTCGAGTAGGGCCTAATATTTCTGGCGCCCCAACATGCCTTTGCAAGTGTGGTGTAAGGATAGACGCGAAAGGCTACCAAGGCCTTTCGTGTCGACTGAATGAAGGCAGACTCCCCAGACACGCCAAGATCAACTCCATTATTAAAAGATGCCTGGGGAAGATAGACTTGCCTCGCATCCTCGAACCATCAGGGCTCGACAGGAGTGACGGACGTCGTCCTGATGGCATAACGACCTTCCCTTGGAAGCATGGAAAACGATTGGTCTGGGACGCAACAGTCGTCGATGCTTCTTCCAAGTCCCACATTATCGCCAGCTCCATCGAGTCAGGATCCAGTGCAAAATCTGCGGAAATATTAAAAAGCCGCAAATATCAGGGCTTGGTGGGCAACTTCCATTTTCAACCCGTTGCATTCGAGACAACGGGCTGCTGGGGACCTTCAACCAGTAGCTTTGTTGAGGAGTTAGGTAGAAAAATTATCGAGGCGTCAGGGGACCCTTTGGAGGCATTATGGTTGCGCCAGAAGATTTCCCTTGCAATTGCCCGCGGTAATGCTACCAGCATTCTTTCTTGTTTCCGTTCTCTTTTCTTTCTATTAAGTGCAGTTTTTTCTTTCTTTTTTTTATATCTCAATTTTCATCTTCACCAATGTATCATTTGTATATTGTTTATTTGTTTGTTCAAAAATTTGGATTAAAAGGTGTGGCAGTATCAAGACCATAAAGCCGATAACCTGACTAAATAATAAATAAACTATTGTGTCAGTTCATCACGATAATAAAAAAATTCAAATTCATATTACTTATTGTATTGCAAAAAACTCGGGTAGAAAAGTTTTAGTTTGAATGAAATATAATTCAATCACATTGTTGAGCTTGAAGAAAGTTTTGAAGATATTTTCGAAATGAAACTTATTATGCGATACTAATACTAGCAACAAATGAAGTTCCAAAGAAGGAAGTAGAATAGCCTGAAAGACGCAATAGTAGGAAACAAGGTTTTTTATTAAAAAAAACAACATAGTTTTTGTAAGTCTCACACGTGATTATCATCTGATAATCTGGATTTCCTTACGAAAAGCTTCAAGATTTTTCATGAACCTTGTATTAGTCTTCTTAAATTTTTTCCATAAATATACATCAGTATAACATTTAAAAGTAATTAATCACAAATTAGTGCCATTGTATGTCTGAAACTCATGTCTTTTTAAACTAAATAAATAACTTGACATTAGAAATATTAGCGGTGAATTTTGAAAAGTATTCCCGACTCGTTAGGAAAAACTGAATTTCACAGACTTTCTTTCTTTTTGTTCGTTACTATTTTTATTATTATTCTTACTAGTGGCGGTTTGGCTATAACTTTTGTGCTCTTTATTAACTGCTTTGAAATCATCTGTTTTATTTTTCAGGCCATCATCTTCTTCCTCTTCATCTTTCGAAGTTAAATTGATCAGTAATGATGATGATGGTGGTGGTGATGACGATGATAGTGGTGATGATGATGTTGATGGTTTCGGCTTTTTTTCGTTAATATCATTTTTATCATTATCGTTATTATTATTTACAATTTTACTAATCCTGCTTCTATAATTGTTATTTGCATACATTTTTTCTTTGAATAAAAAATCATTGTCAATATCATGTGCTGAAGGTCTGTTAGTGATGTTATTACTAGCATCACTCTCTTGCTTAGTAATAGACTTGTACTTTCTTCGATAAGGTTTCCTCTCTTGTCCATCTCTTGATTTTCTGCAAAGCATCATCATCATCATCATCATCATCATCATCAACATAATCCTCAGATTGGTCACAACTATCATCTTCATAATTTTATGAACGATAAAAACACCATAAAATATTCGAAAGTTTTTTTATTGACATGAAGCTTTTGGCATCTTTTCTATACCATCTCTATCAGATAGCTAAAGTAAAATAATGTAAAGTTTACCTTATTCTACATTATTCACCTGATGGTAGTAAAAAAACATACCTGAAGCTTCGTGTAAAAAATTTTATTGTGTTTTAATAATTCATATTTCGGAGACTAATTATTCACAAAATCATCATTATCATCACCACTAGCATCATCATCATAACCACCATCTTAGCCATTATCACTACCAACATCATCATAATCATCCCCACCACACGAACTTGTAATGAATGTAACGATCTCTTTTCTCAGGAATGAAAAGTGCATCAAGGTTGTCAAACACACCGACACATCCTTCTTGCTCCGATAACTTCTTGATGATCTTTGGAGTCCCTCTGATGATCAGTGTCAATAATAAAAATAAAAATTTTAATATTTATTTTTTTAATGACAAGCGGCATAGAACAGCCCCTACATTCATATTTGTATTGCGCAATAATTTGTTTATCATAATTTTTCGTATTATTATTTAAATTATAATCATTATTTATATTATTCTTGTTATTAATATAATTTTTTTTAGACATTTATGCATTTACTACTATAGCTGTTTGAGAAGTAATAATAGTAGCCGAGATATCAAATGCAATCACTAAAAAAATAAGAAACCAAAGAATAATATCAGGTAACTAATTATATATTCTATATCATCATTGGTTACTTGATGATGATATAGAATATATCGAAAAGCTTCGTCAAAATAAAAAATTCAAATATTGTCGTGTTTTTATGATTCACAATTTTGAGGCTAATTTTTCATAATAAGAATAATAAAAATGGAAAGAACCTTTTAAGTCGGTATAGAATAAGGAGGGTGATGATGATGATGATCATACAAATATTTTTAAACGTCCATAAATAGAATGACGGAGGAAGTGATGTTTGCTGCAAGAGTAATCCAGGTGAAAACAGGAAGTGTGAGATGTATGGTGGAGGTGATGACGACAATGATGGCGGTGATGATGACGACGGTGGTAATGATGATGGTTGTGATGGTGTGTTCGTGATAGATGTATTAGCAATTGAAGCAATGTTCTGGAAGGCAAGCTTTATGTTATCAACGATGTTTTTTCCAAGCTTAAGTTTCGATGTCGGTGTGGTTGCAACATCAGCAGCAGGTACGTTGCTGTGAGAATGAGCAACAGCTACCGAGTAAGCTAAGTAGCTTCTAGCTTCTTGCAGCAGTGTGTTTCTAAAGTGCGGTGAGCTAACAAGAGAAATAATTATCTGTATCCTGACAACCAGCTGCGGGAACTCCACAAACAACACTGCTATGCTGCCCACAATAGCTTTGTAGATTATGTCAAAGTGCCCTGCCACCTGTCGAAGTTTGTCCCTTTCTATCTATCTATCTATCTATCTATCTATCTATCTATCTATCTATCTATCTATCTATCTATCTATCTATCTATCTATATTTATATCTATATCTATCTATCTATTTAGTTTGCATGATCTATCAATTTATTTTAAATGACATCTTATCTATGTAGACCTACCCACCTCCTCTTTATCTCCTTTGCATCTCATCGGGCTGATGAAGGAGCACAGCGTAACTAGACCATAACTGTTGGCAAGAATCGAAGCGACTACCACGGTGACTTGGGTGGTGATCGCGTAGTGCAGGATCGATTTGTTCAACGTCGTTGACGATTCAACCATTTCACAACACTCAATCGCCACCACCAACCTTTTTTGGTTTTTATTATCAAAATTAGTATTATTGCTTCAAGGATTCATGTATTTTCTCTCACCCATATTATGAAAAAAATTTGATTGGCCTACAAACAACATATAATCAAAACAATGAAAGAAACTTATTAGAACCGCATTTTAAACGGATAAAAACTTCAAAATCTAAAATAAAGTTTAAAAAAATGAAAATTTGTATTTAAAATTTCATCAAATTCTGTAATAAAAAAAATTAACTAGTTTTTTTCGATTACTTCGCATTGTGGAATTATATATCATAATTTCATGGCCCCTGAGTTCGTCAAAGCAATCAAATATCAACCATAATGAGTGTGGATATTAACAAAAAATCCAAGAACTTTATACTACGAAAGATTATAGACGAAAACCATTTTTAATTCTCTCCACAAATATGTCACTTTTTAAAGACATCTTAATGTATTTTGGATGATTCAGAGTCAAAATATATCTTTCTGCACTTTTTCAGCTTGGTCTTTTTTGAGCATTCTTGCCAATATTTTAGTTAGCATTGAAAATACATGTCAAAAATTTTCCATAATTAATTTCTTACTCAAACTTCTTCCCCAACTTTATCAGGTTCAAATCTTTAATATGCCAACAACACTGACAACCTCAAACACCATAATCTTCCCCGAAGAGCCTCTCAAACAAAACCAATGCCGCTTCCAACCAGAGTCTTCCATAAATATATACTACGGAAACTAGGAAAGGTTAGAAGACGTTAACCAAAAGATTTCGCATATTAATAGGATATTAACAAATAGAAAGATTATCATAAATGCGCTCACCAATAGGCAAATAAGACAATCCTAGTCTCACTTTTCATCTTCCTCGTCCTCCTCCCCATCAACAGGGCTAAGACACAAGGGAACATACAAGACAATTCTATCCCAGTCAACAACTGTTTCTGCAGTATTAATGTGTGTGTAACAAAGTGAATTTTTCTTTTCATTATTTGGTGATGTTTTTGCATTTTTATTTTGTTTTGAAAGTGTTTTTGTTTGAGATGAATTTTTATTTTGTTGTGAGGCTCGTAATAAAATATAATCATTATTAATGGACCGCATGAATGTCAGTACTATTTAAACAATATTCGGAATAATTCGGATTTTTTTATAAATCCTGCTGGTAGGAGAAAATTACTAATGGTTTTGGGCGTCAAAAGTGTAAAAGAGAAGACCGACTCGTCGATACAATACGATTACGAATAAGACTAAAATGACATCAACTTCAAGAATTTCTAGGCCACAACGATTGACATGACATCAGACAGAAGTATCAATAACCAATGCCCTCTGACATCAACTCCAGTTACTGGGCATGCACGCAGTATATTCTAACATGGTTAAAATAATAATAATATTTACATTATTATTATGAATTAATATCAAAATTATCACCAACCCGTTCAAGCCACAGCACAGTGTTAAGGTTGAAAGGAAGAGAATCCAGGATCTTTCGCACATGATCATTATCATAATTCTTTGCTTTCTTATCATGACCACCTTCATCATCATCATCATGATAGCCCCCATCATTACCATGACCCTTGAGGTAATCATCATGACTACCGCCAGCAGTGCGCAGGATGGTGGATAGAATGTTATGATGGCCAATAAGTGGAGTGGCTTGGATGCAATCCAATGTAGCATTGTAATCTTTTATCATTGCACTGTCATGATGATGATGATCTTCATTGTTATTATTGTTGTTATTATAATTTTTACTATTGCTGTTATTTTTGTTAATGATGTTGTGGTATAATAGCCAGCTGTTATTTGGTTTGTAGTAGTTGGTGTTGTTGATGGGTGGGTACTGACTGAGGTACAAAAAGTGGTTGTCATAGTTGTAGTTGTTGGCGACAGACAGACAGTGTAGTTGCAAGACAACTGGAGTAACCCTCCTCACAAACAACACTGGCACTAGTGCCACACACGCCATCACAGGATCGCATAGCACATATGTTACTCTGAAGGTGGGCGTAATAAGGTTGAAAAAAAACGTTTGAACTTATTAATTATTGACACAGTTAAAACTTATAACTTCAACAGAAGAGAGATGGTATCAGTCGCCTACCCTAATAATAATAATAACAATAACAATAATATTATCATTATTGATGTAATACTGTTGTAAATATTTTTATGAAAAGAATTTCCAATGCCTTGTTTGTGTATGTGTGTCTGTGTGAAAGAGAGATTGTTGAAACTTTTGAATAGTTTACTCATGTCATTAAAATGCTAAAACATTGTCATAGCATAATAAAATAAATTTAGCATAAAAAACAATTTTTCAAAGTTCATTAAATACCACGAAGCTTTTCGTAAGTAGAGCTAACATTATCAAATGATGTATACAAAGATTGGGATGCACAAAAAGTCCTTATTGTCAAGTCTTATCGTTTGATAAAGTGCGTTCTAACGAAAAGCTTTGTGAAATTTGAAAAACTTTGGAGTTTTTTTTGCCAAATATTCATGTTAAGATTAATTAATCATGAAAATGATTTTTTTTACACAACCTCACAAAAATAAGACAGTTTGACAATGAGAACTTCAACTAAAAAAGATTTTAAAACATATATATATATAATTATTGTGATTTTACCAAAGAACTTTGATATAGCTAGTGATAAAAAAAAAATAAACTTTCAAACTTTTTAAATCTCATTTTTCAAATTATTTCAATCAAAGTATTTCAACAGCAATAAATCAATAAGAAAGGTTAAAAACCATGCTTTTGAAATAACAAATGCCAAAGAAATAGCAAAATTTAAAAAATTTTTTTAAATTGAAAAAATAAATCATGGAAAACTATTTCAATATATTGATGAATATCTAAAAAAGAGTAGAAGTATAATCAATATATAAGCTCTGGTCAAAATATGATCAGTTGCCAAACACCAGAAAATATAAAAGATTGCTCTACTCATGAGATTGTAACAATATTAATATCCTTATTTGATTGTAATGCTGTACAAGCCTCATTAATTGATGTAAAGTAGCCAACCAATCCCTTCTCTCTAATTTCCTCTATAATGTAAAAAATTTTAATGCTCATGAATTGATAATGATTATGTGAAAATAAAAACTGTGAGGCTTCCTTTATTATCATCATCATTATTAATTTTTTAATAAAACTTATAAAGAATTGTTTTATCACTATTTTAACTCATGGCACTTTCTAGTACTTCATAAATGAAAAACCAGATGAATAAGTAAAATTGAGACAAATTTAACATTAAAACACGAAAAAATTAAACTGATAGGCTCTAGGTAGAACTGAAAAGCACAAAAAAAAATTAAATCTGGAATTAGACATCATTTGTCTTTTATGTAAAATATAAACTATTATGTAGATATAACCATCACTTAAACTCACACTTAACTTTAAAAAATTAAAGTTAATCAGATTATTCTGCTGTACATGTCTTAGTAACAGAAAAATACAGAGCTCAAGAATGTAAAATTTTTTGGTGAGTATATTATTGAAAAGAAAACATTTTAACAAGAGAATTAATAAATTATGAATAATCATGTTCCTATAATGATACTTCTGAGAATAAGACAATCAATTAATGTAATGCAAATTCCATTAAATAAATACTATTTTAAAAAATTATTAAACTGGGAAAAAAAATATAAAAATTCATTAATCGAAGAGATTGATAGGTGGATGGACAAACAATAAACAGGTTGGTATTGATTGTCCATTAATAGGTACAAAAGTGAATAAAAAAATATACTTTGAAACGAAATAATGCATGAGACCTAACCTGAGAAGACTGGCTCCACGATTACCCGAAGAGTTGCTGTAGAGAGCGGTATTGAGGGGCAAGAAGAAGATACATAAGGCACCCAATACATAAAACGCAACGTGGTCGAAAAAGGAATAAAGTTGTGATGATAAGGTTAGAAGAACAGACCATATGAACATGTGCCACAAGCAACGAAATTTGGCGTCTGAGCTCGTCAACATTTTGAGATTTTAACAAATGTCTTTTAGGTGAAAAAAATTGAAGATGTTTTAGCGAGAGATTTGAAAAGTTGAACTTAAGTTCAGTGTCTCATGGAAAAGCTGACAAAACGGAGAATTTTTTCTCAAGTTACACTGCGGAGAGATTTGAACAGAATTGACGTATCATGGAAAGTTATTTTGGGTCTTATGATGAAGTGGAATTAGTAAAAGTTAAAGTTTCATCTGTCCTGTTTGTGAAACATAATCCTTAAATACACTAAACTTAGCCCTTCAAAATATACGTTAAGCACTTGAAACTAATATTTTTTATATTTAGTATTATGGAAATCAAAGCTAAGACATAGATAAAAAAACATAAAAGAAATATTAGAAACCATATATTGGCTTGAATTAAAAAAATGTTTATTGCCTCATTGAAACATGATAAAACTTTTAAAGATAGAAAATAAAAATACCTAAATTAAATTTTTTGGTTTTATTTTTTAATTTATTATAAAAAATAAGTTTAATATTATATATAATTATAAGTTGTTTAACTTATTTATCTCTGATATTTGAAGATTATGTAATATTTTGCTAATATATAACTAAAATTAATGAGAAATTTCTATTTTGAGTATAGCATTGAATTTACCTCTCAAAATCAAAAAATTCTATAATAAAAAACGTTCAGTTCAAAATAAGATTTTTCATATATAAAAATTTTTTTTGAAATTTTCAGAAAAAACTAAATTAATCTTGTAAAGTTTTGTGATTTCTGACTTTGATTCTAGTAATGTACTCCACGATAAAATTTTTAGAAAATGTAAAAATTGCTTCAAAAAAGTTTTTCAATGAAAAGTGATAGTATGCTTTAATTTAAAACTCAATAAAATAAGCTAATGTGCTTCAAGTATTTATGTATGAGCAAGAGCAATCAAGTAGTTCTGATGTCATGTGTGGGAGTGATTCGAGGTGTGTTTGTGGATGTGTAACTCCAGAAGTTGATGGATGAGAAGGATTAGTTGGGTTCATTGTATATGGACTCCTGGATTTGAAATACTCGTTAGTTACCTGGTATGGGGTTGGAAGGAAACAGCTGATGGATGGGTTGGTAGATATAGGTGGATGGGTAACTAGATATATAAGTATAAAAATAGATTATTAAAAAAAAATTTCAAAACGAATGCATATGCAACTGGGTGGTTCAAAATGTTCAAAACCATTTCATGGATTGAAAAATACAATGAAGAAAATAAGCAGGGTTTAGTTGTTAAAGATTATAATTATAAAATAATTGTTTGAATTTTACATCTTTTAATCTTCTATTTTCCGGTTCCTGCCTCTAACGTCGTGCTAGTTCTGATAAAATTAGCTTAAATGGAAACATCTACGACAGTTAAAATGAACGTTTCAACTTTCAATGTAAGAGGATTAACAAATAAATTCAAGCAAAATTGTCTGCTGGAAGATAATGCGTCCTTCAAACTCGACTTTTGTCTCCTACAAGAAACGAAATGCACCGAACTTCACGACATAACAAAAAACAGCCACACAATAACTTTAACAAATTCTGACAAGTTCTATGGTTTAGAAATATGTTATAATTCTAAAATATTCCAACTTACAAAAATAACAGAATATGGAAAACGTGTGTGCTTTTACCAGCTTACCTCGAAATCAAACAATAAGGAAAAAATAGACATCATCAACGTGTCAACCAACATACTAGCATCTTCAAAACCAGAAGAACTAGAAGAATTCTATATAAATCTCAAATCATGTATGAAAAATCTCAAATCAAATATATGGTATATAGGTGGAAATTTCAACAGTAAAATTGGAAAAAATATGTCAAGTACACAAGGAGGTCACAACAAAGGTCGCCAGAATAACAATGGGTTGATTTTGGAAGAGTTCATGCAAGAAAACAACCTTTTTGCATCCAACACAGCCTTCAAAAAGCAATCAAAGAAGAAAACCACTTGGGTGGGTCATCTGAGAGGCAAAACAGTCTACAATGTAATAGATTTCATCTTAATTCACCAAAAACTGAAAAAGTTCCTCAAAGACAGTAACACATACAGAGGAACTCTTACTCAGAGTGATCATAACTTGTTGATAGTTCAAATTAAAAACCCCAAACCATATCAATGTTGGACCAACCAATCAAAAAACTACAATAAAAAACCTAATTTCCAAGACCTTATCACCCAACAAGCCTACAAAAAATCAATAGAAACAAGCCAAGCAACTTCACTTGAAGAAATTTTAATAAGCATAAAACAAGTATCAAATACTTGCTTCAAAAAGTCATGCAAAAAAAACACCATCAAACAGATATGAAGACCATGAGATACACACACTGGCTGATAAACAAAAAAACCTAAGAAACCTAATAGAAAATTCTACAGAAACTGATAAAATCAACAACCTCAAAACACAAAGGAACAAAATCAAAACTCAAATAAAAAATAGATGTCTTGAACTATACAATAATGAACTGGAAACAAAACTAAAAATAATAGAAACCTTAGACTATAACAGACAAATGTATGCAGCTATTAAAGAATTGAGTATCAAAAGTAATACAACTGCAAAACCACTCAAGATGAAAGATCTCATGCAACATTACAAAAGAAAATTTTCAAAAAACAATCAACACACAAAACAACAATACAATAATAGCAAAATAAATGAAATAAATATTTTTGAAGTAGAAAATGCTATAAAGAAACTGAAAACCAACAAATCTCTAGGAGAAGACAACATCTTCAGTGAAGAACTCAAACTCTTAGGAACAAATATGAAAAAAACACTTACAGCAGCAGTAAACAAAGAACTTCAAAGCATTGATTTTCCTCAATCAATCTTCAACCATGGCATTATCATACCAATAACAAAAAAGGGCAAACCTCTTTCTCCAGCAAACACAAGGCCTGTCATCTTACTAAACACAATAAGAAAACTCATCATTAATAATACTCAATAGAATAAGACGTTTCATAGAAAAATACCTTCCCATTACCCAAGCAGCATACAGACCAACTAGGTCAACAACAGATATCCTATGGGCTCATAAAATAGCAATCGAAGACAAAGTGAAATCAGGATGTACAATGAAAATAACCAGCATTGATTTGTCATCTGCTTTCGACACTATAAAAAGGAAAAACTTATAGAAATTTTAAGCACTATAATCCCAGAAGCTGAACTCAAAATTATCGAACTTCTTTTAACAAACACCACCTTAGCCATAAGATACAATAAAAACACTTGCAAAAGCTTTACCACAAACATAGGATGCCCTCAAGGAGATGCTTTGAGCCCCGTCTTGTTTACGGTATACGTAAAAGCATGCATGAAAGAGATAAGAACCACCTAGCCAGAAAACTCCTATGAACTCATTTACGCCGACGACGTAAATTTCGTCTCACCAAGTGACATTAAACTAGATGAAATTGAAGCAATATTTCGCAAATGGGGCCTCACGCTCAACAAAAGTAAAACGAAAGAAAGGCTGATTAATGAAGAGAACACTGTGTGGAAGACAATGAAAATCCTTGGAAGCTACGTCGGTACATGTGAGGACATGAAAAAAAGGAAAACTCTGGCAACTCTAGCGATGAACAGATTAAACCCAATTTGGAAGAGTGGGATAAGTATAGAGAAAAAAATAAGAATTTATAAAGCTTATGTTCTCTCAATTTTCCTATATGGCTGCAGTGCTTGGGCAGACTCTAAAAGCATCAGAAGCTCAATAGACTCCTTCCAAAGAAAGCACATACGAAGACTGGAAAAAATTCATTGGCCAAATGTTATGAAAAACGAAGAATGCGACTCCGTCATACCACCTCTGCACCAGGAAGTGAGACTGAGAAGGTTGAAAATGCTGGGACACATATGCCGTAACGACACGCCAGCAAAAAAATTCTTGGAAAAGCCCTAAAGAATTCCAAGAGAAAAAGAGGCAGACCACCATCAACTCTTCTCAACACATTAATAAATGACATGAACTCTCAAATTTAACATGGACAACCTTGGAAAAATCGATAAAGAGGCGTATAGAGGAATTATTGGGACTCATTTTTAACTGTGATTATGTCTAAAGACGAAAATTAATTATATATATATAATCTTCTATTCCATAATCGTTCTGGTGAAGGTCGAAATTTCACTCGGTAATCGTGTTCCTTACAACGTAGTAATTAATTTTGATCAATTTTTTTTGCTTAGTAATTTTTCTTGGAAATTTTTGTTTTCGAAACCGAATTTTGAACTTTCAAAGTTAATGGAAAAAATTTTTAGTCGTGCTTTCAATCTTCATTTTATTTGATTGCTTCATCATCTCTATTCATATCTCAAGTAGTTTAATTTTCCATGTTAAACCATGGATAAAAGGATGCTAAAAAAATAGGTCAAAAATTTAAGCTATAAATTGATGGATTAATAAATGAAATAATAAATAGATGAAAAGACCAGAAAATAACATAAAGAAAAATATTGATGAAGATGGATAAAAAATATTTACTCTCGGTTTTTGCATGAAGATGATGGGGAGAGATCTTGCTAACAGACATTGTCTTGTGTCGTACACAGGGAGACCTAGAAATGCGTTCGGATATATTACTATATAAAAATCAATTATATGTCAGTTTTGGTTTTAATCAAATTTTTGAACTAAAGTCGAAAAATTACTTTCTTTTTCTTCAAAAAAAGACATTTCAAGTGTAAAATAATTGTTTAAAAAAATGATCAGTGTTTAAAAATGACGAATAAAACAATGAACAAAAAATAGTTTTCAATATGTTTTTACTCTTGAACAAAAAATGTTCTTGGTTTATTATATATCGTTCTCGTTTCATGCTTAACCTCAGATGGCTGTGTTGAAATATTATCAGTTTCCAGGCTTGTCTTCTGTCGAGCTGAAAAAATGCGAAAAAAAAGTAATTGAAGTTTTAAAAAAGTTTGATGATTTTAAAAATAAGGATTGCAAAGCTTTTATTAAAACCCAATTTTGTTACTATGTTGCCACCGAGAAAGAAGGTAAGTGTGAGCCAAGATCATTACATTATTATGTATTTAATGCAAAATTTATTTGCTTTTGATCCATAAGTCTTACATGACATGTCATTTTTCTAAACCGACACTGAAATTAGAACTAAATTTACATAAAATGAAAAAAAGAAATTCTATTTTTATCTCAACACTCCAATTCGTCACTAAAAGGCTTATCTGAGGATGATGACAAAATCCTCTCATGGGTTTTGAATTGCCCTTTTCTCTCCTACAAGATCTCCAAGCAGTCGTTTTTTGATTCAAATGCCCCAACCTTTGAAATTGGGCCTAGGTAGATAAATTAAAATTATGATAGAGATTAAAATATAAAAATTCAGTCAAATTCAAAATATTTAAACACATCTGTTTGTATGCCTCTTCCAGGTTGAACTTTAGTACAGCCTTCTCTACCAATGCTGTTTCCATCTGCCATTCATGCTCCCTCTTGCACATCAATAGAATTGAAAAATCCATCATTTATAATATCCAGCTTGATCCACCAGCCAACCAATCGCAAGTCATCACCCATATAATTGCTGCTCTACATGACAAAATGACCCAGATGTTATACAATGAACCAATCACATCATTTGACCTACATTTGAAACCTGATGAAGTGTTTGAAGTGGATGTGATGGAACAAGGTCAAAAGGCACTTGAAGAAACCAGCAAGAAACTAGGTAAGGGCTGATTGTCTAATGGTTACATTTATTGTTTTATCCATATTTTAAAATATTTTTTTTATAATTTTATCATACAGTTATTCATAACTATAAAAACACAGGCTTAAGTTTTGACTCATGGGACTTGAACTTCTACACTGACCTCTTTGTCAACCAATTGAAACGCAACCCAACTAGTGTTGAGTGTTTTGACCTGGCTCAGTCTAACAGGTTGGTTTTATTTCTGTTTCGAACTCTGCTTCTGTGTGGATGATTTTAGTGTGTTTATGCATTTTAAAAATTTTTTATGTAATTATCATTCAAGAACTCTTTCGACATATGTGTAATTTTTATGTGTATGTTTCCGCATGTAGTTGTATGTTTCTTATTATTAATCTAATAATTTTGTGTGAACTTATTGAAGAGACTCATACGTATGCAACATACACAAATACTCATGAGGCAGTAATATGTGTTTGTTCAACACACACACAAACAAACAGCACACACACACACAGTGAGCATTGCAGGCATTGGTACTTCAAAGGGGTTTTCAACATAGATGGAGTAGTGCAAGCACAATCACTACTCGACATGATCATCAACACACAACAACATTCCAACAACAACAATGTTATCAAGTTCAACGATAATAGCAGGTGTGTGGTTGGGTTTAGCATTTAAGTTAAGAAAAATATGCAAACTATCTACAAAAAACATCATTAAAACCAATCTCATAAAAACCCTCAATAACTTAAAACACATACACATGATAGAAACCACATAGGAAACACATATAAACAACAAAACAACCACATATGACCTACACAACAGTGCCATAGAGGGCTTTGAGGTGCCTCATTTGAAACCCTCTCAAGCAGGATCATCATCAGCGTTCCTCCTCACTCCCCCCATCAAAACACATGTGGTTTTTACCGCTGAAACACACAACTTTCCCACTGGTATGTTTTTGTGTGGTTTTATTTTGTTTTAAAAACAAGAATTGCAATTCATACTTATAATATGAATTATATGAGTGCGAAAGTTACAGCTCTACAAATCAAGCTATTTCTATATAGATCAGACTTCTATACCCATTCAATAAATCACCACTTACTCATTCTCTACCTCCTACTATTCAGTAACTTATCAAAAAATCCTTTCTCTAATCCACCACCCACTAATCTACTTATCACACCCTATCCAACTTCCTTCCACAGGAGTGGCCCCTTTTGAGGGAGCAACCACAGGCACGGGAGGCAGGATCAGAGATGTTCAAGCTACTGGTGAGTCAGAAGAGATGACGTAGTAATCGATAGTGTAAGGATGTCACTGAGGATGGTGAGAATGAATGTTATTAAGAAATGCATGTGACCTGATGATGGTGTTGATGGTAATCATGAGGGTGATGTGATGATGATGATAATCATGGGGAGGATGATGACAGGAAGAGGAGCAAAAGTGATTGCAGGCACTGTGGGCTACTGTGTGGGATCTCTACACATACCTGGTTCGTTGTTCTATCGTTATCTATGTAATCACCTTTAATATGATAGCAAACGATAGTTTTCTAAAATATTTAAAGATTCTTTATTGAAATACAAGGAGCTACAAATATACTCAACAAATAGTTTTCCAATAATACACATCATCAGTACTTTTATATGCTCACAAGCGTTTTACTTGAATAAATTCTATAGAAATTACTTTTCTTCATTTTATTTCATTCTTCAAACTTTTTTATTTACTGTTATAACCTCTGATGGCCTTTAATGATGATCAGACTACCAGTTAGACTGGGAGGACCCCAGCCTCACCTACCCCCACAACCTCGCCAACCCACTTGAGGTGGCAATAAAAAAATAATAATAATAATGAATAAAAAGAAAAAGTGGTTTTATACATTTTTGTACAACATAAATTTTAAAAATATCATTTTAATTAGCGTCACATTTTCAAAACAATACTACATCATTTTTTCCACCACAACACCCAAGATTCTTATAGAAGCAAGCAATGGTGCAAGTGATTACGGAAACAAGTTTGGGGAGCCAGTGATTGTGGGCTTCTGTCGCTCTTTTGGTCTCGATAACATCAATGGTAGTGGGCAGGTGGTGTTGGTTTGCGGGGTTGCGTAAGATTAAAAGAAAAAATATGAAATAAATTACATAAAAAATCGTAATTACTTTTTATAAAATTACTTTCTGAAAAAGCGTATAAATAAACATATTCCATCACACACGCAGGAGAAAGAAGGGAATGGGTGAAGCCGATAATGTTTACGGGCGGCATCGGCAGCATATGTCACACACATGTGCACAAGATGCAACCTCAAACTGGTCGTTATATTATGTTATTAATTATTACTTGTTGCATTTCTAATTCACAATAGCGCCACACTTCATGGTATTTATCTTTCATGGTGAAGATATCTACACAATTTTGAATGAACCTCCAGACAACCTCGAGAATTCAATAATTCTTTTTCTAACACAAACCTCTTTATTGTCCACATGAAGTAGCACCCTGTGAAACCAATAAATTGCACAACCAAACCCCAGTCAGCGGTGATCGACTGGTCGACTTACTCTTTCTCTTTTTTCACATTCATACATTCTCACACCAAAGCTAGCCTCTACCATGATCACTAAAACATTTACACTAACCCTCTCCACATTCCCACTCACCTTCCCATATGTTTGACACTAACTTGAAACACATCCACACACCAAACCAGACATGAGTGTGGTGAAGGTAGGGGGACCAGTGTTGAGAATCGGAGTTGGTGGCGGTAGCGCCTCTTCTGTCACTCTCACTCAAGGTTCGATTTAGTTGATGATGATATCGATCATTTGACACAACTAAATAGTAATTATTTGTTAAGGCCATCAATAGACTTTAAGTGTTCATTGTGTGTTTACTTTAGTACAACTTATATAAAGTACATTTTGGTTTTCAATGTACCTCTATGATTACTTACACAATAAAAAAAATTTTTATCTGAAGCTTAATCCGTCTATCAGTTGTTGTAAGCTAGCAAATGTAACTCCAATTCAATTAAAAACACACACACACACACACACACACACACACACACACACACACACACACACACACATGCAGATGACCACAGGGACGAAGATTTGGACTTCAATGCGGTGCAAAGAGGCGATGCAGAAATGGGAGAGAAAATGAACAGAGTGGTAAGAGCATGCATCGAAATGGGTGAAGACAACCCCATTTGCTCCATCCATGACCAAGGGGCTGGAGGCAATGGTGGGTGGGTGTGGTGTGGGGGATGTGATGCCATATGATGAAAATGATGGTGATGACAAGATGGTATTCTGTCTCATCCCATACTGGCATGGCTTCAACATGATAACATAAGATTATCCAATAGTACAATGTGTATAATTATATTTTTTGTTTTTTTTAGAATGACTAACTATAGAGTTTTTTTAACTCATAAATTTATTCATCCATCTATCTATTCATCTTCTTATCAATCAATTATCTACACACCAATCCATCATTCCACTTACCACACAGGCAACGTGTTGAAGGAATTATGTCATCCGGGAGGGGCAACCATCCATCTATCTTCCTTCAACCTCTCTGACTCCTCTTTGTCTGCTCTCGAGGTGGGTGACGATGGTGAAGGGGGTGAGGAATAAAAGATTTAGTTAGTGATTATGTATATGAAGAAGTGATGTAATTCAATCATGATGTATTTCAAAAAAGATTTTACACACGCGCACAAAAACAAACACACACATAAATACACACAAAGGTATGGACGGCAGAATACCAGGAGAGCAACGCAATGTTGGTGAAGAAGAAAGATATTGAGAAGTTGATGAAGGTGTCAAGGAGAGAGAGGTGCAGTATGGACGTTGTGGGAAATATCACTGGCGATAACATGGTGGGTAGGTGCTTGAGTGTTTGTTGAAATTTCTTGTTTGATTAAAATGGCGATTTGGTGTTAACATTTTATGACTTTCAATTAAAAAAATCGTAGATCACTTTCATTGATGACCGAGAAACACACGTAAAAAAGAAAAGTAAGCAAGATAATGATGTAATAAAGAAGCACCCGATCAACCTGGACTTGGACCTGGTGCTGGGAAAGGTCCCAAGGAAGGTGGGTCGGCTTGATTCATGTGGCTTTTGTCTCCACTCTCAACATTTTTTTTGCTATTTATTTGATTTATTGATTTTTTCAATTAATAACTTTATTGTATAAAAACCTGCAACACACAGGAGTTCAAAGTGCAGAGACGCACAAGAGCACACAGAAGTCAGAAGGCACTCTCACCAACCCTCACTGCAGCTGAAGCTCTGAGTAAGGTCTTGAGACTGCCCTCTGTGGCATCAAAAAGGTTTCTGACATCAAAGGTGGACAGGTCAGTAAGTGGGTTGGTGGCTCAGCAGCAATGCGTGGGTCCCTTGCACACTCCGCTGGCAGATGTGGCTGTTGTGGCACTCAGTCACTTCGATGTGAAGGGGGCTGCCACAGCGATAGGAGAGCAGCCAATCAAATGCCTAGTAGATTCCTCAAGAGGAGCTCGATTGGCTGTGGTGGAGTCAATCACGAACCTCATGTGGGCGAGCATCACTTGTCTCAAGGATGTCAAGTGCAGTGGTAACTGGATGTGGCCTGCCAAGTTGCCCGGGGAGGACGCCCAATTGTATGAAGCCTGCGTAGCCATGACAGATCTGATGAAGAGGCTGGGGGTGGCTGTGGATGGAGGCAAGGACTCCCTCTCTATGGCTGCCAAGGTTTCTGGAGGTGTCGTCAAGTCTCCAGGCAATCTTGTCATTTCTACCTATGCGGCTTGTGATGACGTCACGCTAACTGTGACCCCTGACCTCAAGTGTCATGGCGGAAGAGGAGTTCTACTCCACGTGCAATTGTCGCCAGGATTTTACAGGATCGGAGGATCGGCACTGAGCCAGTGTTTTCAGCTGGTCGATCAATCAGAATGTTCCGATCTCACTGACCACAACAACCTCATTAATGCTTTCAACGCCATCCAGTTACTCGTTAAAAAAAGGAAAATAAAGGCGGGTCATGACGTCAGCGATGGTGGTGTGGTGGTGTGTGTGTTGGAGATGGCGTTTGCGGGAAGTTGTGGTGTTGATGTGAGTTTAAAGGGAGAAGCATCAGAGTTGGAAGTGTTGTTTAATGAGGAGCCGGGAGTGGTGGTGGAAGTGGAGGAAGGGGTGTTGAGGGAGGTGGAGGAAGTTTTGAAACAACATCATGTACATTATGACAACATTGGGTACTCTACTCTTGGTGGTGAGGTGGTGGTGAAGGTGGGTGGCAAGGAGGTGTTGAAGGGGCCGGTTAGTGACCTGAGAGATGAGTGGGAAGAGACGTCATTCGTTTTGGATGCTATACAGGCTAACTCAGCTACAGCATCACAAGAGAGGCGTTTGTTGAAGGAAAGAAAAAAACCTCAGTATCATGTATCATTCGACCCTGACTCGCCTGTGTCCCATCCTGCTGCCACCGAGGTGAGGGTTGCAGTGATCAGGGAAGAGGGCAGCAATGGAGACAGGGAGATGTCATCTGCCCTTTTCATGGCGGGATTCGTAGTGGTCGATGTGAACATGCAAGATTTGATCTCAGGCACGGTGATCCTCGATCACTTCAGAGGTGTCATCTTTGTCGGGGGGTTCTCATATGCTGATGTGTTTGCCTCCGCCAAAGGCTGGGCCACTGGTATCCATTTCAACGACAACATCAGACAACAATTCGAGAAGTTTAGAAGTAGGCAAGACACATTTTCGTTGGGAGTGTGCAATGGGTGTCAGTTGATGAGCTACCTCGCTTGGATCAATGCTGAACTGCCTAGAGACCATGCCGGTTCGTTTGGCATCCTGTTCATGTTTTTATAGTGATTTATCATTGTATTTTTATATTTTTTTGAAATTTTTTCATCAGACATGACACAAGACGTGATGCTGGAAAGAAACCTCTCTGAGAGATATGAGTCAAGGTGGTTACCATCAACCATTCGTTTTTATTATGGATATTATAATTTTTAATTTTTTATTATCACCCTTTTCATTTTATTACTATTATTCTATTCATTATCATCATTATAGTGAGATAATCCCAAACCAAAACGAAGACATCATCTCCACCACAGGTTTGTGTCAGTGAGGGTGGAAGAGACAAACTCGATGATGTTGAAGGGCATGGAGGGTAGTGTACTCGGAGTGTGGGTGGCTCATGGAGAAGGTGCATAACATCTAGTTATAGATATAATTTAATGCTGATTATTAAAATAATATTTATTTTTTTATAAATATTATCTCATGATTTTTTTCTTTTATGGTAATTATCTCAATGTAATTATGAATTGTTAATGGTTTTAATTTTTTGTCAGGACGCTTCATCTTCAGAAATAATGACGTTCGTAAGAGGATTCAAAAACAAGTGTGCCTTCATTATTGCAACCACCACCATTATGAACATACCGCTTCACACCAAAATCGTTTCTACACACATTAATAACAACCACTTTATCACAACCTCCTTATTACCACCAATCACAACCCTCCCATCATCCACCACTAACACCCATCATTACCACACTACCCCATCAGATCGCTCTGAAGTACACAGACGACAAAGGGGCACCAACTATGGACTACCCCTACAACCCTAACGGAAGTGAACTTTCCGTCGCAGCCCTCACTTCGCCTTGCGGAAGACATCTTGCTTCCATGCCACACCCTGAAAGAACTATGATTAGGTGGGTGGGTGAGGATTGTGGTGGTTTTTTTTTCAAATAGCAAAAGAATACGTCGAATAATATATACTTGTGGTGATCTCAAAATAAATATATACTTAAGTTGGTAAATGTGATTCTATTTAAAGTTCGTTAATCCGGAGTCTTGGAAATAAAACAAACTTAAAATTTCGCCAGGTGGCAGTGGCCATGGATTTCTGAGGACCACAAGTGGGTGAAGTCTCCTTGGATGAAGATCTTTCATAACGCTTATTTGTGGTGTCAACAACATTAGGAATGTGTTGATGCATTTTATTATGTTATTATTTTCTATTATGTCGTTGTATTCGAATGAATTCCGCAATTTCATATTCCGGTTTCATTACTTCTTTGGCGAGGGTTTCAATTTGAAATATTTTTCCAATCAATATGTTGCTCGTTATTTTGTTATTGTTGATGGGACTTGTTTTTGATGAACTTAAGGATGGTTACTGAGGTCGGTATACTCGTTTCACCTCCCACATGCATCTTCTCAGGTATATTTTTTGTTTTAACGATATAGCTTCATCAACAATATCATTTACGAGTGTTTGAAGCTTTTCGATAGTGACGTTGTCATGTCAATTTTTATTTTTGGTTTTATTATGCCGTTTTTTAAAATTACTATAAACTTTACACCAATAAAACCTCAACGGTAGCTCTGATTCTTTAACCTAAAGATTATACTCCAGAAAATATTTCAATGCTTTTTAACACTCATCGTATCATTTTACTGGAATCATAAAAAAGATCTGAAAAAAGTGTTATATTTGGTAATACAAACCTTTGAACTATGTTTTAATAATAAGGATAACTTTATTCTGTAAACTAGTAGATGACAAGGAACTGATTTTATTTCAAGAAATGTCCATAAACTTTAATAAAAGTCATTAAATAAACTTAATATCAGAACTTGTGAATTTGGCGGTTTAAAACTGAAGTTAATGTGGTAAAAGAAACTTGATTAAAAGCGCAAAACAGAAAATTCGCATGTTCAAATTAGGAATGAGCACAATCAATCTAATGAACGTTAATATGGAATTTATAGCAATCCGATTCAGCTTGGTGAAGAAAATGACGAGAAAGTATTAATTGTATAAGTCTGTGGTCTACAATTTAGATGGAATTTAAAAAATGGAAGTTTTCAAAAAACACAAAATATGCCAATATAAATGAATCATCGTCAAGAATGCTTTGAACCAACAAATGGTGTGATAAAGAAAAGTCTTTAAAACGTACACAAATGCAGTACAACCAAAAAATTTAATATCTTATATAATTAACCATATGACATATTCATACAATCTATTTATAGCATCAACCCTATATGGAATATTTGATGTATTTATAGAAAAATTATGACGTAGTGAAGATACATCGATATTTAAATAACTAATAAGGAAACCATCATGGATGAAATACATGGGCTATTAATAGTAAATAATATCTAGATTAACAATACTAATATTTATAAGTTGGAAATTTAAAATTAAATCAGTTAATTACCAGTCTAGATGCCATCATTCAATATATTCGCTATTGTTATTTATTACACTTGGAATATTTTTATAGAAAATAGAATATATACATAAAAACACAACCTAAGGCAGTGTACTAAAAATAGAATGTTCATTTTTAGAATGCATTAAGAAGGTGAAAAAAGAGCAGTTATCAAAATATACTTTGTATAGATTCTCGTAGAAAACACGGTTGTATGTAGAAACCTTTTGAGTTATAAAAGAGCACACACACACACACACACACACACACACACACACACACACACACACACACACACACACACACACACACACACACACACACACACACACACACACACACACACACACACCACACACACACACACACACACACACACACACAAACACACACACATACACTCCAGGTAACACACACATACACGTCACATAGTAGCGCACATGTGGCACAGAATACAAAGGTCAAACGCCCTTCTTTTGAGGCTGCAAATCCTTCAGCATGAAGCAAGCGAAGATCGTCATCACCATTTTGGCTTTCACCTGCAGATATTGTGGTGTTAGTCTTTTTATCAACATAATTTGCATTACATTGCACCTGGCATCTAACAAAATAAACATACTTCTTACCTACACCTCTCATTTACCCATTTACATCATCAAGCCACCCAACCCGCCACCTTGCCTCCATGTACTTACCCCATTTCAAACCACTCCATCACACTACCCACCATAGCAATCTTTCTACACCACCACCTATTTCAATCCACCACACCACATCCACCACGCTAACCACCTTACCTCACCTCAACACTCAATTTAACCCACACCTCACCACCCACCTCAACCACATCTTCTGGCAAGGCATACACTCTAGCACCAATCTTTCTTGCCACTGATATCCCGTAGGTAGCATTTGCTAATTTGTCCTATAAGACATAATACTTTTTATTAGCGGTTATTCTTATGAAATTATTATAATGTAACAACAGACATTAAAAAAGCAAGATTAGATTATTGTAAGATTACCACTTATATTAATATTCCGTTGCGTTTATAGCCGATTTTATTTTATCGTGATTATAAAAAATAACAATAGAAAATTCGATAAAATGATAACAATCTAAACACAAACAAATAATAAAAAAATCAAAATGATGATGAAAACAATTAAATAAGTAAGTCGACCATTTGACCCTGTCTGGGGTTTCGGTTGCACAATTGATTGGTTTCACAGGAAGCTAACAATTAAATAACCACTCAATAATACAAATAAAACGAAATATCTGAACAGCTTAGATTTTGGAATAAATCTCTTAAAAAAAGCGTGCTTATAAAAAGATGCGCCTAACTACCGCCTGAAGCGATAGTCCTTGTAGCATCAAGTTCAGTTTTATAAAGACCTTTTTGAATATCGATAAAAAATGAAAATAATGACATATGTAAAATTAAATGAATCCAGTATTATGAATAGCATTCCAAATAGTGACGAAAATAACCTCGGGGTCAGAGGAGTCTTTGACCAGGTCATAGTTGACACATCCTGGTTTGAGGGCATCTACCAGGTCGATCACCACTTTGCCTGTGTGTGTTTGGGTGTGTTTTATATATGCAT
Organism: Pterobdella sp. o SKG-2022; assembly: GCA_964035795.1. NCBI lineage: Eukaryota > Metazoa > Annelida > Clitellata > Hirudinida > Piscicolidae > Pterobdella > Pterobdella occidentalis. Next base: position 25,690,252 of record OZ038321.1, on the reverse strand, counting down.
TGAAGAAAAATGTTCAAGCATAATTTCTGACTATTGCATGAACGTTCGTATGGTTAGGTGTGTAATTAAGAGCACATTTTTATGTCAAAACGCAAGCGATAAACATTAGTGCTGTCCACCTGAGCTGATGTTGGGATCATTGAAGCCTGTGATGCTCCTGTCTTTGCCTGCTGACTTGAGCTTTAGTGTGGGGGTAGCAGTTAGAAGTAGATTGAAGATCTTCAAAAGGAAAAGATCTATGTAATCAAACAAACGAATAGTCGTGAACAAAAACATAAAAATTACATGCTCACGCGCAACTACGCACACATGAACACAAAACCATCACACACAAACAAACACTTTCACACAGACAAAAACTAAACAAAAAAACACGCACACACACAAACACCCACCTTATCATTGACCCATTGAATGATCTCTGCATCGACCACCATATGACCATCTCCAGATAGGGAAGATAACATACTCAAGGTGTATGCCTTCATCAGCTGCCAGACAAGTGCTGTGTGGTGATAGAGGAGCATTTATTTGGAATGTTTGTATGTGTGATTGGTGGGATGATTGTATGAACCCATGTAATTTAGTTTTTATAATATTTTTAAATGGAATTGAGTGCAAGGAAACATAACATTACGAGAAAAAAGTTTAAAGATAAGCATTATCATTGTTTTACGTCCTTAAAAAAATGAAACACCGAAAAATCAATAAGAGTTAAAAACAAAACAATAGCATAATTTAATAAATGAGAACAAAAATGAAACAACATTAATAAATAAATTAGGCCAGTATGGAAAAAATTCAAATCAAACACTCATTAACTGAACAATACGTGGTAATGTGAGTCCAACCATCATAAGGCTTTGTGCTCTTCAGTGCATAAGTGTTTGATTTTAATTGCTTTCAATAATTAAAAAAATCATCATCATCGGTTATCTTCTCTATAGTGCCATCTTTACGTATTTGGATTAGACTACTAATTAGATTACACTGCTGTGCATGTCCCAATAGTTGGGGGTTTCAGCAGTCGACCTAGCTTATTGATACTACTTATATGATGAAGAATGATGAAAAAAGTAGAATTAGTACCAAGGGTGAGGGTCTGATTTCCATTGAAGATGTCCTCTCCACCAATGCCCACCAGAGAGAACTTGCATTGTTTTCCAAGTTCTACCGCGTAGTTGCAGTTCTCTGGGGTGAGTTGATAACAAGATGAATGGATGCATGGATATTGATTGATAGATAGATAGATAGATAGATAGATAGATAGATAGATAGATAGATAGATAGATAGATAGATAGATAGATAGATAGACGGATAGATAGATAGATAGATAGATAGATAGATAGATAGATAGATAGATAGATAGATAGATAGATAGATAGATAAATAGATAGATAAATAGATAGATAGATAGATCTTCTTCTTCTTCAGCTGCATTCATCCACCTTCAGGTAGGTGCAGAAAGGGTATGTGTTGCTGTTTTTTGACATTTCTTCTTATGATTCGGCATTCCTTGTTTTTTGAATTTATTACCACAGAATTGACAAATTATTGTTGCTTGAAAGTCAGTGGTGTGTGATAGTCTGATGTTTTGTTGAACCATCTGAGCTTAATAAATATTGATGCTGATTATGACGGGATTTGTCTATAAGTTTTAATGTTTTGAGAAGAGAACCACTTCTACCAAGTTTCATATTGATTTCGGATTTGTCTTCGGCTTCCTTGGTTTTCTCTTCCCACCACTTATTTAAGGCTCTGCGACATTCATTTTTTGTTTCTTTTTTCACAGTAGTGTATTGGTTTTTGAGTTTTGATGGGATTGATTCACCTTTTTGGAGCAACTGTGTTATTTGAAAATGTAACACTCTTTTTTTTGGTCAAATTCTTTACTTCATCTGTGACCCACTTATATAAATAGATAGATAGATAGATAGATAGATACATAGATAGATAGATAGATAGATAGATAGATAGATAGATAGATAGATAGATAGATAGATAGATAGATAGATAGATAGATAGATAGATAGATAGATAGATAACCTATTTTCTGCATATTGATCATCATCTTATTGAACTTCTTGACAACCTGCAAATGTAAAATAATTCAAAACACATGAACTAAGTAACAATAATATTTGAAACTTTTCATTGAGAGTTCAATATGATTCTAAAAACAAACACTCAATTTATTGAAGAAAACAACTTGAATTTTTAAATTCTGTCTGATTAATGATAGTCAAAATTTAATTAAAATTTGTATGGAAAACTTCAAATTCATTAGAGTGAAAAAATACATTCAAAATAATGTTTATTCAAACTAAAGATTTTATATTAAATATTTAAAAAAAACATTTTGACTAATTTAATATCATAATAAAGTGATTCAAAAAAGTCTGGCCTGGTCATAAAACGTCATATTTAATAGGATTCATTAAAATTTGAAGAATTAATATATATAAAGAAAAATCAAAATTACTATAATTCAAGTTTATATCAGATTTTTGGTGCCAAAAAACATATATAATAATAATGGTGATAGAAATGGTAATAAAATTAGTGCTATTATTTTTACTTTAAAAAAAACAATAACCAAAAATAATGCATGAAGCTGACAGAAAATTGTTATTCAAGCCTAAATGTTGATTTTTTGAAACAGTCATGACTTCAAAAAGAGCACCGAATAGATTCATTTGAAATTTACTGGGCTCCACGTCAAAAGTGTAACATTAAAAAGTTTTAAAACTGTAACACATTAGTTGAAGGTACTAAAAGAAGCATTGAATAGCAACCATAAACTATTTATTCACCAGAAAACAATTATTAATTACGCTAAAATATTTCATCTCCCTAGACTCATAACACTCACTCACCCACCCAGCCATCCACAAAATCACCCACCCACACAACCAACCCATCCCCACAAACCTTATCCCAGTTGACAATGCCAGGTTTAATGATGTCATAGAGTTGGAAGATGATGAGTCCATCAGAGAGGTCGTTGTACAATCTGCTGACGTAGGGAGACACCCCCATGCTGTTCATCCAGTTCCTGTACACTGTGTGTGTGTGTGTGTGTGTGTGTGTGAGTGTGTGTGTTATTTTACTTTGAAATATAACAAACATAAAACCCTACAACATATACACAGCGAAGCAACGAACTTTTTTCTTCTCTGGTTTCAGGGTGGAACTCGCTGAGGTCGATGTTGGCAGGCTGGTCGAGGGCTGGGTACATGTTGAAGAGGTTAGCCACAAATGCCAAGTTCAACTTGTAGTTTCCTGTCACCACGTCATGCGATGAAACAAACTGTCTGTGATGTAAATTAGAATGGTATGGCGGGGTGTGGTGTCGAGAAGTGTGGTGTGATGTGGTTTGAGGTGATGAGTGGTGTAAAAATGATGGAACTAAATGCTGTATTGTAGTGATAAAGTCGTGGAGAGGTGGCGGGAAGGAATGATGTCGTAATGAAAGTGTAATGACGTTGGTGCTTACCTGCAATTAATCTTCTCTGCCTCCTTGAGCATGCCCTCAGCCCTCTGAGTCAAGTCTCTTTCCTGTCATTTATTAAAATTTTTTTAGGAATGTATCCTCGTTTCAAATGAAAACACCAATATCATCAAAATCTAAAAACAATGTCATTTTCATCTATATTTAATCGTCCAACCACACTCCTGCATCCAACTCAACCCACCACACCCACACATAAGCTCCTTCCCTACATGTTCAGGATGGGTGGAGATTCCAGAATCAGGAGGTGAGATCTGGTGAAGAAGGTGGATGTAGGCTACTGAATCCTTGATGTCTGTGGTGAAGTTGCTTACTTGTCTATCACATGTCGACCTGTCAATCATTTTTTTCCTGTCATTCTATTGGTCGTGCTCGAACCCATAAAATCGTTTTTATATTTCTTATTGAATATCAAATTTATTTTGGTATGTTTATCACCTATCAAACCAACAAGTCTATTTCCTATTTATAAAATAATTTTCTACCAACACTTGAGTCACACAGAATCACAACCACCCTCACACCTAACACCATACTGCCCCTACCACACCACCCACCACCCACCTAGCAAGATGGTAGTTAACCCATCGAATGAGAATCTGTTCAGGAGACAGCTTCATAAACTCTTCCAAGGTTTCACCTTCCAAAAGAAGGGCAGCCAAACCAGGGTGGTTGTGCAAGTCGATGTTCGATAATAAACCATACTGTTATGAGTGGTTTAGTGGTGTTTTTGTGGGCTGTTTTGGTGTTGTTGAATATTATAAAAAACCATTTAGAATGTTTTAATGATTTTGTAAAATTAATGAATTTAATAAATTGATTATCGGATTTTGTATTTGATATGAAACCTTATGGTTATTCAAGTTGCGTTTTTTGTGGAAGTTTAATGATGGCTATACTTGAAGCTCAACATAAGTATTTCGGAGAATAAATGTTTTGGAATAAAACTCTAACCAATAATTTAAAAATTAAAATTATTTAACAAAGAAAAAACCATAAGATAACACCTCTATTGAAAAAACATATCAAGCAAAAACTAAAAATTTGTTCCGCCCTCTGTCTCCCACAAACCCTGATGATCTGCCATAGAAGGCCCAGCACGAGGTGAGGCTTGCCAGCATGAAGATCTTCAGGTCCAATATTGATGATGTTGCAGCCGATGGAGGATGCCGAGTTGAGGGCCAGCGAGAGGTTCTCGTGGATCTGGTAAATACTCAGTTTGCTTGCCTTGTTGATCGTTCTTTCGTCTATGGTGTTGCTCTGTGATAGATTCACTAGCTTGCTGTTGGGGGAGGGATGTTGAAAGAGGGGGTGTTAAGAGAGGGGGAAGGTGTTGAGGAAAGGAGGGGGGAGAAGAAAGGATTTTGGGTGTTTATGGATAGATGATTTCGACGTTTTGTACCAAATTTTTCAATTTTCTTTATTTCTATGTACACTTTAAAAGATTTAAAATGGCATTATGATATATAAACAAAAGATGGAAATTATTAAAGAGATAATTAAGAAATTATAAACGAGCACTGCCGTATCCTCGTCTGCCGGATGTTATTAGCCCTGCGTTCGAGTTCTAACAATAATAATAATAATGGAATAATAATATAACAATAGTAAAAATTGTTATAATATAATAATAATATGAATAAAAATAATATCAACTATGAAATATTATTATTAGCTTTAGTTAATATTTTTACTTGTGGTCCTGCTGTGTTAATATATATTTAACAGTTTTATTTTATAATACTTTATTATAAGTGTTAATCGTTAACTTTCTCTCTTATTCTTAATGATTTAACATTTTTATATTCGTCCTTAAGCCTGCTGTTATCTTCTTCACCGTTTCATTTATTATTATTTTCACTAAGCATTAATATTAACGTTTTGATTAACTTAATTAGACTAAAACAATAAATTCAAATCAAACACTATAAACAAGTTGACAGCATGAACTTTTCATAAGTTGAACTCTCATCATCAAGTGATACTTGATAATGTTGGTTGCACTTAGTAAAAACTCCGCGTTATTCGGTTAATACAAGAGTTTGATTTTAATTTGTATTAGTGTTTTGATGTGAATATTTAGCCTCTATAATGTGAATTATAAAGACATAACATTTTTTGAAGTTATATTGTTTCCTTAATTCAAATTTTTCATTATTCGTTTTAGGGTTTTATTTTTTCGATATGCTTATTTTTTTATTATTAATATTCTCATTTTTTTTATTTTGCGTTTGAACGTTATTTTGTTTATTATTATCATCAACGTTTTATTATTTTTATTATTATTCTTCACCCTTTTATTAACTTTAATTTTTGTTATTCTTATTATCAACTCCAAGGTTTTATTATTCTTATAATAAGTTTAACTTTTTATTATTAATCTCAACGTTTTATTAGTTTTATGAGCTTATAGTAATCATGCTTGTAGGCAAAATTCACAAGTTTTTCAAATAAAAATAGCAGTAAAAAACAAATAGAATAGAAAACAATTAATTAAACAAAATAAGCAATAAGTAAAATATTAATGGTTTGGTCTTGATACCCTCTCCCCCCACAAGTATGCATTTGTCGATAAATAATAATAATGATGGAAATAAAAATAACAACGAAAAAAATAATTATCCTTAAAAAACATAATGATAGAAAATATGACTAATAATAGGAATGACTAACAACTTAAGCACTAAACATAACAAAAAGAAGTACCATGAAACATATTAAAAAGGCGAGTCGTAAAATAACGAGGGACGATTAGGGTAGTATTTGGGCATGAGTCATACAATTAATAAGGCATTTTTCAAGTCATGAATTCACAAAAGATTTTTTTGTTGATAATGCAATAACTATTAGCTTTTTAATAAAACTATCAAGTGTTATGTTTTAATTAATAAAAGTTATTGTTTTCGAACAATCAGCCTTAAGATTATTGTTGTTAGTTTTTGTATTCTTATTATTATTATTTTTATTATTATAAATGTTTATATAATATCATTTTAAAGAAAAAACTATTCATCAATATCATAAATCTGTTAATATACAGACAAATTGATAAAAATGATGAATCATCTTTTACGAGATAAAACTGGATACTTAACTTAATACCAACGCCATGTGCTCAGCCACTTTCCCTATCATTCCACCACAATGCACAAGCTCCACCATAACGCATTAACCAGCACCATATAGCAATAAATCACCACATAATACCTTGTAACACACCCCACCATATTGCAAAGTAGAGTATCAAAACACACATCACCAAAGCACAAGACTCACCAGTACAAGACTCCATCATTGCACTTTGTGTACAGGTCATTAGAGAAGCCATCGATTGGCAGGTACTTTTTGCATTCTGGGTCATGTTCAAAATTCCTGTTGAAAAAATATTAATTAAAACTTATGCTTATGCCATTCAGTCTATGCTGTCATGAGAAGATTTTTATATGATTATATTGAACAAAAAGATATTACTGAGGTAAAAATAATAATCGATTTTATGTGAACAATAATTTATCACACTTTTTACTTAGCCATCACCCCATTCACTTTAACTTTCTCATCATTACACCTACTTCACCACCTCTTCTCTTCTCCCCCGGTCTTGCCAACCCAACACTTCTAACACTCCACTCACTTGTTGATCCAGTTAGAGAAAGCCACTTGTTCATCATCCCGTACAGTGTGTGTTGTTCCCTCTGCAGATGTTGTTGACATGCCTCCAAAAGTCTTAATGTCTGATTTCTTCTGTAGCTTGGGAAGTTTCTGGGCAAAGTCCATGTCTTGTTTCAATTCAGCATACAACTGTAGTAGTTATTAATGTGATCTAGTAAACGTGGGTGGTTTGTGCATGTGAATTTGTTAGTGGTTTAGGTATGTGGTTAGTTGCTAATGTGATAATAGGATGTCAATTGATTCATAAAATATACTAAATAATAAAAAGTATACAAAAAAAGCCAAAAACAGTGAAAATATTGAAAGAAAGTGAATGAATATCATGAAAAAACCCATCAAAACAAACTACAGTCCCTCCAAACCTTTTTGAACTCTTCAATAGAGAGTTTCTCATCTTTGATGATAGTGTCATGTTTCTCAATCAGTCTTCTCACCTGGTATCCGGGCAGTTTGATGTTCACGAGGGCAAGAGCTTCCTGCAACTCTGAGGAACTTATGAATCCATTGCTGTTTGTGTCTATCTGATAAGAGGGAAAGGGTTGAGTGATATGCTTGAATGGTGGATTGGAAAGAAATGGTAAAGTGATGGGTTTTTGGGGTTATGCCATCATAAAAATAGTTGGAAAATTCATGAGGGTGTAATGTTGAGTTCAAATTAAAAATGAGAGGATGAATTGGTGAAAAATGAAACTGAGTTGTTTGAATGAATTCATGGGTTAAAAGTTTGTCTAATAAAAGCGACTTCTACTGATAATAATAGAGACACTAAGAAAACTTATTGCCAAACTTAAATGAATATTCAAAAAAAGTTTGTTAGAATTCTTAATTTAAATAAAAAGTAATTTTCAAAATTTTTTTATTTACCAATTATGATAGTCAAATGAATAGTTATCTATAAATAAATTACTCAAGTTGACTATGGAAGTTTTAATTCCATCAATATTGTCATAAACCTCTTAATAATGATTTGTATAAACATATCATGTGAATATCCAAACAATTAGTTTATCAGAAATATAGAACTGTTAAACCTGAAAACAACTTGAGTTTTTAAATCAAAATTTTTTTATTTAAATATTTAAATTAATAGAATTTTTGTTTGAATAATTTAAAAGTTCCACCGAATGTTATCTCAACTCAAGTTCAAGTGTTTGTTCAGATAAATTTTTCATACTTTTATTTGATACTTCACAAAAATTTCAAGCATTACCTGTGTTGTGTTTTTATGTATTACCTTTTTTCTGGTTTATTACAGCTTTTTAAAAAAATTTTCACAATTAATAAAATCAAAACACAACAATTATTGAAATTTTCATTATAAAAACAAAATAAAGGTTGTTTTCTGGCATTATTAAATCAGTTGAAGAATTCATATACTAAAACATTTTAATGATACTTCAAACCAATATTACTGCCCCTATTATTTATTATGAATAGTATTTTAATGAATTTATGATAAAAAATATTCGAAAAACAAAAAAAAATATTTTTTTGTGTCTACAAATATTATGGAAATTTCATATACTCTTTTGGTTCAACCATGTTTTAAGAAAACTAGTTTCAAATAATCCAATTAAAGTTAATAACAACAAATAAAATTTCAAAAGTTGAAAAATATTGTAAATTGTCAAAAACTATGACGAAAAATGTATTCTTAAATGATTAAAAGCGAATTATTGGTGTTCCGGGTATTGTAACAAACCTCGTTAAAAGCTGCAACTACTTCATCCAACTCTTCTTGACTTATAGCAACAGTTTTTGACGACATTTTGAAGTAAAAAGATTTTCAATAAAAATATCAAGGATTCTTTTTTGAAGAGAACCTCAAGCTCAATATTTAAAGGTAAACGTAGCCGGAAGCTAGAAGAGCGCTGTATTTATAGAGATAAATGAAAATATTTGAAGAGTAACATGCAATTTTCGAATGTTTTATTTTAATTTTCTGACAAAAATTTTGTTTGAAAATTTCAAAAGTTTCAAAAAAGTTTTAATTTGGCTTAAAATAAGTTCAAAATGACATGAAATTGATTTTATATTTCAGTTTTTTATCGATTCAATAATGATCATGTTAAGAAAATTATTTATATAACAAATCGAAAAAATATAATCTTCATCATCATCGTTTGTGGACGTTAATGAATTCTGTTCAGTTCAATGTTGTAACTCCTTAATTATTCCAAACGCAGAAAAAACTAAATGTGTTTATGAAAAAATTGTCATTCAAGACTTAAAAAGGATTCACCGACCCGTGAAGTAGACTATTCTCCGCTTAAGAATGCTCAAAACGGTGTTTAAAATTTATAGTAAAAGAATATTATTATACTAGTATTACTGACCTAAAATCGATGTTTATAAAATTCACGAAGTTGAGAAGAGATGATTAATTTTTAAAATTAAATTGTGCCAAAGTTTCACTATATTGATTTTTTTAAGGTTTTTCCAATATAACTGAATTTTTTCATTGCTTTCAATAATCCGTACACAAGAAGACTATAAAATAAAAGAATAAATTCAAAAATCCGGCTTACTTTTAATAATACTTTCAAAAGTTTTGGGAGTGGTTTTCAAAGTTAAAATTTTGAAATATTATTTCAAGATACAGCAAAACTAATAAAAGATGCTAACTTTTTCGAAAAATAAAAATTCACAATAATTAAATATGAGGTATTTTTCAACTTTTTTATAATTGTTTATTTCGTGAATCTTCTAATGTCTTTTTATTATATAAAATATTTTGATTCAAAATAAAAGTCACTTTAAATATAAGGTTTTGAAATAAAAAACATGTATGAAAATGAAGAGTTAACAGTATAAAAAAGCTCAATTATGGTTCTCCTTTAGTTTAAAAAAAAAGATAACAGTTTCAAGCATCCCGAGTAAAATTCTTTTTATTAACAAATAATATATATATCGAAATAATAAGTAATGGTAAAAACAAAAAACACTGTTTCAAAAAGTATTCCAAATGAAAGCCTTTGTGAGGCCAAAGGTAAACAAGTTCTTGTCTGTAAGGTTTTACTGTGAGAAGGGTTTTGATTAAATTTCAGTTTAAAAGCTATATTATATTTAAAAGTCTATTTATATGTTAAAATAAATAATTTCTTATTCAGTTAATTATATTCATCGATTTTTTCGAAACTTTTTTTTGAAAATTGATGGACTTATTTCAACCAAATTACGGATGCAGGAAGAAGTGGCGTAAAGTAAAAGTTGAAATGACATGTTAGCACTTTCAGGGTCAGTATAATTTATATTAATATGCGATAACTTATTTCAACTTTCTTGTGTGCGGGATGAGAACTTGATCGCAATCTTATGAATCTAATGATTGGTAACATTGTTTCAGTCAATCTGTGAAACATGCCAAAGAAGCCATTACACGGTGTATGGCGCTGAAAGAAAAAAATGAAAATATTTTTAAAGTTTTAAGTTGTTTTTTCAACAAAAATACTCCAAATAACTTGTGTCAATGTTAAGTTTTAGAATTGAGCAAAGTTCTCGAGTTCAATTATATTTCAGTCATAGGGATGAAAATCATTGCAAAATTTTGTTTGCTTTAAGTTGATAAAAACTATTTTTTCAATGCTAATTTTTTGATAAAAATAACTTTTAAGAGTATTTAAATGAACCTCACTTTTTCCGGAGTTTCCAAAAATCCGGCCAATTAAAAGCCCCGATTTCAGAATTTTCGAAAAATTATTAAATTAAAATTTTTTAACAGAAATTATTAACTAATTTTTATTTTATTTAAGTATATATTTTTTACAATGTAAAGGTGTATTAAAACCACAAAAACCTGCGAGACATGAAAGAACATCTAGAGAATAAGAATAATAATATTCAAAAAAAATTTTTAATACAAAATATAATTCAAGTTTATAAAACAATAATAATGCATATAAAACAAAATATATGAAAATCTTTAGCAGCATATCAAAGTTTTATTTATCAAAAAATTTCTTCTTTTTAGAACCATTTTATCAAATTTAAAAAAAAAACAAAAATACTAAAACGAAAATGGAAAAAATTCTAGAAAAATAAAACTATGAAATAAAAAACAAAATGGAGGAATAATAAGAGGATCAAAGTATTTGGTATTCAATCTGGTTTCTTCTCTCGGGGCCAACAAACAGGGAGAAGAGGAAGAGGAAGAAAAGGAGGAGGGTGAAGAAAGAAGAAAAAGGAAGAAAAGGAGGGTAAAAAAGATTATATAAAAAAAAAAAAAAAGGAAAAAGTTATGGGAGAAGAAAAACGAGAGATTGAAAAAAAGTAGAAAAATAACTTTTGATTTTAAATTTTGAGCGGAGTTTTTAAGTAACATAGAACTTCTGATAAAATAACTTAATGTAGGTAGATAATAAACTGTTATAATTTAATATAGTGAAGGATAAAGAAAAAAACCTAGAAAACATTACCGAAATGATACCTTGTGGAAATACAAACATGTTTACATTAATATATATTCTGTAGACATAAACACATCTGACACGCACACACACAAAAGTACACGCAAACATATATTCACATACATACACATTCCCGTACAACACAGACTTATGTATGTGTATATAAAACCACAGTCTTTTTATAATTTTGTGACTATTTATATGGTTCCATATTTTGCCATAGCATTATCTGTTATAACGACTGATATTTGGCGATGTTTCTAAATGTTATACCGCTGTAGATTGGAGATTTTTTCATACACTTTGATAGAACCATAAGAAAATCTATCAATAACAAGTTGTGTCTACTTAGAATGAAATAATGTGTTACATAAAAAAATATAAAAGACAAAAATATTAATCTTTTGTAATTAATAAATTGAACATTTGAATCAAATATACAAATATTTAATATTTCAAGCTAACATTGTTGTACGTTATGTGTAATTTTTAATAAAATATAGAAGTGGAGAACGTCATGAATATAACTTATTTCTGAACACAAAATAAATTCTTTTATTTAAGAAAGTGAAACTAGCTTGGTATATTAAATAGGTAAAAAGGTCTTTATGCTGTATTTATTGTAATGACCTTCCTTATTTGGCGTTAAACGATAAGAAGGATGAAGGAAAAACTGTGTATCTTGATCATCATCTTGTGTCTGGTGAGGTTATCTATCTATCTATATATCTATCTATATATCTATCTATCTATTTATTTATCTATCTATTTGTCTATCTATCTATCTAGCTATCTATCTACCTATCTATTTATCTATCTGTCTATCTATCTATCTATTTATCCATCTATCTATCTATCTAATCTATCTATCTAATCTATCTATCTAATCTATCTATCTAATCTATCTATCTAATCTATCTATCTAATCTATCTATCTAATCTATCTATCTAATCTATCTATCTAATCTATCTATCTAATCTATCTATCTAATCTATCTATCTATATAATCTATCTATCTAATGATCTATCTATCTATTCATCTATCTATTTATCTATCTATCTATTTATCTATCTATTTATCTATCTATCTATCTATCTATCTATCTAGCTATCTATTTATTACTGTCACATCACATTACATCAGTATTTATTTTCTTCATAAAGCGTGAAGGTCTTTTATATTTATGAATTCAAAAGGTTGACGAGTTAATGGATGCTTATCCACGTATTTGTGTATGCATGGATTGAAGGAGGGATTTGTAATGAATAAACTAAAAAAGAGTAAATGATTCTACAAAGGGTTACTATAGCAGAACAGTTAATATTTAGATTGTGATAAACCAACACACTTAATAGATTTTTTTACAAAAAAAACAAAAAAAATATAAATTTTTCAATTTAACTTTTGTCGAACGTCCCATAAATCTATGTTAGGTTTGGTTTTCGATAATTAATATAAATAATACTATTTATAAAGCTCTGTTTGAAAATTTTTCCAATGTATAAAGCTTTAAGATTCGCTGATACTATCTTCTTAAAATAGAAAATCGAGTTTTTCTAAGTTTGTATAAGCTAGATTATCTTTTTATCAATCGTTTCCTCTATCGTCATTATCACCCTAATAATTAAATTTTTCCTTTTTAATCTCGTTATCATTACTTTCCCTCATTTGTATCACCATCATCGTAACTCATTTAATTCTCATCTAAATAATCTCAAATTAACTCTCAAAAAAATTGATGGATGGTGAGATCGCTTTTTGCAAAAGCTCTAATTTAATTCAAAATTCACTATTGGAAATTAAAAGCAAACTTCAAAACTGAGAAATGATAAGAAAATTTTAAATTATAGGTAGGTGCGTGTGTATTGATGGGTGGATGCATTGATGGATGGATTGATGCAAGGATGGATGGATTGTTGTGTGGATGTATTGATGGATGGATGGATTGTTGTGTGGATGTATTGATGGATGGATGGGTGAATGTATCAATGGATAGATGGGTGAATGTATTGATGGATGGATGGGTGGATTGATGGATGGATTGTTGTGTGGATGTATTGATGGGTGAATGTATTGATGGATTGATGAATGGATGGGTAGATGTATTGATGGATGGATGGGTGAATGTATTGATGGATAGACGGATTGATGGGTGAATGTATTGATTGATTGATGTATTGAAGGGTGAATGGATGGATGGATGGGTGAATGTATTGATGGATAGACGGATTGATGGGTGAATGTATTGATGGATTGATGAATGGATGGGTAGATGTATTGATGGATGGATGGATTGAAGGGTGAATGGATGGGTGGATAAAATGAAAAATAGATGGTCATATGATTGAAGTAATAAGTAGCTGGTTTGAAAAATGGATAGATGAAAAAGTGATTGGCGAAAGATTTCCATGAAATGAAATAATAATGAGAAAATAAAAAAAATAGAAGTATAATAGGGGAGCTAAAATAAAACAATAATAATAATAATAATAAAATATATAATTTAAGGTTTTTGATTTTTTCATAAAATAAGGAAAATTTTGAATACAGTTTTTTTTTCAAAAAAAAAACTAAAATTTTTCACAAATTCAACTTTGTCATAATTCATTAGTGTATTTGATATATAATTCATTAGTGTATTTGATATATAATTCATTAGTGTATTTGATATATAATTCATTAGTGTATTTGATATATAATTCATTAGTGTATTTGATATATAATTCATTAGTGTATTTGATATATAATTCATTAGTGTATTTGATATATAATTCATTAGTGTATTTGATATATAATTCATTAGTGTATTTGACATATAATTCATTAGTGTATTTGATATATAATTCATTAGTGTATTTGACATATAATTCATTAGTGTATTTGACATATAATTCATTAGTGTATTTGATATATAATTCATTAGTGTATTTGATATATAATTCATTAGTGTATTTGATATATAATTCATTAGTGTATTTGATATATAATTCATTAGTGTATTTGACATATAATTCATTAGTGTATTTGATATATAATTCATTAGTGTATTTGACATATAATTCATTAGTGTATTTGATTTGTATATTTAAAATTTCCCTCATTCTATGAAAAAAATCAAGAAAATTGAATAAAAAGATACATAAAGTGTCTCTAAAAAATTTAATGAAATGAAGCTATTAACAAATAATAATAATAATAATTATTATAATACTAATAAAAATAAAAATAATATTAACAATAATAATAATAATAATTGTTATTATTATTATAATAAAAAGAAAAAATTGAAATGAATGAAATACTAATTATCATAAGAATAATAATAAGAGAAAAAAAGAAATAATTGCCATCAAAACTTATAGCCTCGTAATGACCCTCTTGTGGTCGATATTGATAACCTTAAGACCTCTAATAATAATAATAATCAAAAAAATAACAATAATAATCATAAAAAAATAATAATGGTTTTAATAATAACAATAATAATTATAATAATAAGAATAATAATTATAATAATAACAATAATAATAATCATAAAAATAACAATAATAATCATAAAAAAATAATAATGGTTTTAATAATAACAATAATAATTATAATAATAAGAATAATAATTATAATAATAACAATAATAATAATCATAAATAAACAGTAATAATAATCATAAAAATAACAATAATAATAATAATAATATTAATCATAAAAAAGCAAGAAGAGTCATCATAACTACATTAAAAACCACTACAAACGAAAAAAAAAATGTAAAAAGAAACTAATGAAGAAAATTTTTTAAAAATATGAAATAAATGGAAAATAAATTCACTTCATTACTGATGTTTTAAACATTGATATTATTTTTATTAAAATTTTTGTTTCATTGTTATTTAAATTAATTGTCACCCCGAAAGCAAATATTTTTATTTCTGTTTCCTGCTTCCTTCATTTGCATGGATATCTATTTATAATAATAAAAAATTGATGCTAAAAATAATTTTAAGTTAATAATAATAACAATACTACTACTACTACTACTCCTACTACTACTACTACTACTCCTACTACTACTACTATTACTACTACTACTACTACTACTCCTACTACTACTACTACTACTCCTACTACTATTACTACTACTACTACTACTGCTACTACTACTACTACTACTGCTACTACTACTGCTACTACTACTGCTACTACTACTACTACTACTGCTACTACTACTGCTATTACTACTACTACTACTATTACTACTACTACTACTACTACTACTACTACTACTACTACTATTACTACTACTACTACTACTACTATTACTACTACTACTATTAGTACTACTACTATTACTATTACTACTACTACTACTATTATTACTACTACTACTAATAATAATAAAATTTCTTAGATATTTTCATACATCTCTTATATTAGTTTTTGATTTTCAAAGCATTATGTTATAACCATGAAGAATTACACCAGTCCTTAATCAAATAGGCATTATCATTCTCAACCATGACACATCAACCCAAATAGTTTTTTTTTTGATTATAATACATATACTTCACTTGGGAGTGTGAGTTGTTACGTTGTGAGTGTGCGACACTTTAATATAAATAACTAAATTAATCTAATACAAAAACCTATATACAATAAGCATACTCGCATTATATCTTATACGGAAACGATTGAAAGCAGACGCTCTTATTAACTAAATAAAGCTCCTTAGAGATATCTTAATTATAAATGGAACGAAGCTTGGTGAGTTTAATGACGTTTAAAAATAGCGCTTCACTTGTATAATTTAATTCATGTATTCTGAACCACATTATTTACTAAAAATCGAAAAAATTATGGAACTGATGAAAGAATTTAAAAATTTTTTTTCCATATCTTCAATGGTAATTTTCATTGAAGGTTGATTAAATACTTCTTTTAGAGGCTGATCATTGCTGAAGAGAACAACAACAACAATAATAATACTAATAATAATAATAAAAATAACAATGAAAAAATTAGTGTTGATAGCTTTCATTTCAATAGTGTTAATAATTTCATAAGAAATACTGATCGTAATGATAATATAAACAACAACTATGATGGCAACAAAAGAAACAAAAATATAAATAATAATAATAATATAAATAAAAATGGAAATAATAACAGAAACAATAGTAAAAAAAATTATGGAGAAAAACAAACAACTACAGAAACAAAACATACCTACGGTTATTTGTTCATCAATACTGATGATGATGATGATAGTTTTAACAATAATAAAAATAGTTATAAAGACGTGTTGAGTGATGATGATAGTATTTGGGAAAAAGAGGAGGAAGAAGAGGAGGAGGAGGAAGAAGAAGATGAGGTTGAAAAAAATTTGAAAAACGAATATATTGCCAGAGAGGTTAACCATAAAAATAAAAATAATAATATGAATAATACTAATAATAATAAACTTAACACTACTTTTTATAAGAATAACAGCAGGAACAACGATATCAACGTAAAGAGTAATAATAATAACTATTATAAAAACAATAATAACAAACATAATAATCATTACGATAATAATAAAAATGATAAGATAGAGTTATGTTCAAGCGGCCCTCTTTTGTCAAGCAGGGAGTGTTCCTCTGTCCGTCTACATGTCTCTGCTGTGAATGTTGTGTAAGTGCGTGTGTGTGTATTTGTATGTTTGTTTTTTTTTGTAAGTGTTGTGTTTGTTGCTTCATATGGGTAAACCATCTCACTACAGGATTAAAGATGCCCATGAACAGTACTATTTCCGGTTTAATTTTAATAATGATGATAATGATAATAATAATAATGATAAAAATAATAGTTTCAAAAGTAACATTGGCAATAACGGAAATATTTTTATGAAAAACAACGGTAACTCTCACACAAGCTCATATGAAAACGCTAGTGGTGAAAAGGAAGAAGAGAAAGATGAAGATGAAGAGAAAGAAGATGTAGTGATGATGATGATGATTGAAGTCAATGACAAACTTCTTCGATTCTACAACCAAACACATTCGTGGACTCTTTATGATAAAATTAAAAATAATGACAATACTAGTAGCAATAATATCAATAAGAATAGTAATAAAATTAATAATGCCAATAATAACATAGATATTAATAAACTTAATAATGAAATAAATAATGCAAATGACGATGATAATAACAAAAAAGAAATTGATGAAGCAAATGGCAACTATCCCGACTCTTATGACGAAATGAAAATGCCGACATTTAGCGAGAAAATAAAAATTAATGAGATAGGAGAGAGTTATGGTTTGAATAATATTAACATCTACAGAAATAATGAGAATGGAAAAAACAATGCAAAAAATATGGTATATTCAGCAGAAATAAATAAAAACCACAAATACAAGCATTTAAGCGAACATACAAACACACATACAAGCAGAGACTCACATACAGAAACAAACCGAACGATAATAAACGTGATATTACTAATAACCACGCTGGTTGCTATGGTGGTTTTAATGGTGATGATTATGATCTTGTGTGGTTTTTGCAAGGCTGAAAAAGATGAAGATGATGCTAACAAGAAAATCAACAAATTACAAGATAATAATAGAAATAATAATAACAATAGAAATAATAATAACAATAGAAATAATAATGATTTCAATGATTATAAACCAAAAAAACATGACTTTAGAAACAAAAATAAAAGTTATAATGAATATAAAAGGCCCAAAAAGATTCTAGATTCTGATGATGATGAGTACAAGGAGGGTGATGACTGTGGTGATGATAATAATACTAAATTCGATAAAAAATCAACCAATAAGAAACAGGTATTAGAATGGTACATCTAATGAGCCCATAAAATTTTGTTTCTAAACTTTAAAAAATAACATAAATTAAACGAATATTGAAGTATGATCTCTATATCAAAAAACAAAATAAACATATGAATGGAGAAAACATTAATAAGAATAAGCTTATTAAAATTATCCATAATCATCAATCCTTTTATCATGGGAACTGGGGTCTGCAACATAATGAGATGTTATCTAATGGAAACAAAAACAATAGAAAACGAAAATAAGAATGAGAATAATATTTTATTATGAATTTCAATTTTATTATATTATTTTTATGTATTTTTGAAAAATAGTTTTAATCAAATTATCAAAATTCAGACCTCACGAGACAAGTTTACTTTGTATTAAATATTTAAAAACCTGTAAAATACAACTTAGACAGTTCAATTCCAAACTTACTATAAACATTGTCGTTGCAACAATTAACAACACCTCCACAACATTACAATTACGAAAGTGCTATTAATAGCATGAACTCCAAGAGTTTCTAGGCCAACCAAAGAACCGATATCAAAGAGAATTTCACCATAAAATTGCAGGGTTTAAGTTCAGAAAAAGACCTACAACACCAACCACAAAAGAATGAAACAAATGGTTGGACGTTAACCCTACATCAACTTTAAAACATAATTCATAGAAATCAGCTCTGTCCATGTAGACTTTTGTAGGTGGAACCAGTTATTACGAGAAGTTATCTCAGAGGTCTTCAATCTAGCAGACGAGCGTTTGCGAAGTTTATAGGAATAACTAATAAAACGAAAATTTAGTTATTCGACCTTAAACGACACAACCCAACATAGATTTAAGTCATGTTTCATCGAGTCTTGTAGTTTTTTTAGTCGTCCGACTTTCGAAGATAAGTATTCCATAGTTAGTTCTTTGATTTCTCAAATTAATTCTTATATAAAAAATAAAGTCGATATTGAGTTTATATAAATTTTTGTATTATTGACTGGGTTTAATGTTTTGTTTCTTGAGACGCCATATTGGATACAAAGCAGAAGTGTTTGTTGAAAATGTGTCAAGTGAAGTCTTATACGAATTTATAAACATTTTTATTACCTTTTGAAGTTCTATGTATATTATAGAAATGTTTTGTTCTCACAGACTCTGTGAATTCTTGAGTTATAATGATCATATTCTATTGTTTAGTATGTTGTTGAATATATTAAGTTTTGTTTGATGTTCCTAATGATAAGGGTTTAAATAAATATGAAAATATTTATTTACATTTATTTAAAAACTGCTCATAAAAACTTTGAAAAAATAAAAATTATCAATCCATTTTTCATTTATTTGCTCACCTAACCATCCTTCTATCATCCATTTCATAATTTCATTGTAACAACCACTAATCAAAAATTTATTCTTTCAACCACTTTTTATCCAATCATCATTCACCCTTCTGGCATCAGGACAAATCGAGTTGGATAGCTTGGCAATGTAGTTGTACTTGTGCAATTTCATGCAAACATTCATGTATCTTGCTTAACATCTTCTCCCCTCTGGTCATTAGAAAATGATGAATATAAAAAAAAACAAACATAAAAAAAATGAAAATCATAATAATTATGAGCTGGAGAAAATAATAGAACTAAAAAGAAAACATAATGACACAGCTAACAGACCTTTCAACCACCAGCTGCAACTTCACAGCTGCTTCTTGGTTTTCCACCTCCAACCTGCGCAAGGCTGCAACCTCAAAATAATATTTTGAAGAATATAAATTATTTTAAAATAAATAAAATTTATTTCAAAATATTGTTTTTCATTATTAAATGATAAGCCATTTAAACTCATGCAATGGAACAAAAGTGTTGAGAAAGTATTAGTAATAATAATAATGAACTACGCAAAACACCTCCCATCACAATGGTACCTGCAATTCTGAAGAAGAGTCTTCATTGGGAAGAGACTCTACTAGCAGGTCAATGTCTTTTGCTGTTCTCGCTATCAATTGAGCAAATAACAACGCCTCCTCGTCAACATTTTGAGATTCCTCGTTTTTGACAGTCGATCTTTCGAAGCCGGCAAAATGACTTGGTGGTGCCCGCTGCTGTAAAATTCCAACAGCGTTACAAAAATGGTCTGCTAATAAATTTGCCGCTTCTTGTAGTTGTGTTAACCTGTCTGTCATTTTAGAAGGTTTTTGTAAACAAAAATTATTTTTTACAATTTAAACACTTGTTTACATATTTGAAGAAACGTGTAAGAATGAACTTAGTTATTATGTTATTTTTAACAAGTAATGTCCTTTTGCAAGAATTTATATTTTTATGTTTTTCAAATTTTCAAAAATCATAAACATTAATATTTCGCGCCTCAAATGCATACTATAAAGCTTTGTTTCAAAAGTACTTTTTTTTTTACTATTTCAGCGCTTTCATAAATTTCACAGCTCATTGTATTTTATTGTTTTATCACCAAGTTTTTAAAAATTCACACTTTTTTGTGCTAAAAACTTATCGATCAGTTTTTTAATACAAACTTAGTAATTCAACAATATTTATTAATGTCTGACAAAGAAAAAAAAACACTTGCGAACACATCGAAAAATGATAAAAATAGTTCATCCGATAACCATAGCAGGCAACCTGGAAATAAAATAGAAGAAAGTTTTACAAAAGTTGAAAATAATAATGAAGAAGAAGAAGAAGAGGAAAATGTAAGCTTATCGAAGTTGATAGAAAAGATGGATGACGAAGAAAAAATGATGCAGGATGCTGATGCAGTTTTGGGAGTGGCAGACGATGATGTCTGCTCTTATCTACATGGCTACATGAAGAGACAAGCTTTGTACTCATGTATCACTTGTCAAAAAGAGAAGGCTGAAGGAGATTGTTTAGCAGGTGTGTGTCTGGCCTGTTCATTCAAATGCCATGAAGGTCATCAGCTTGTTGAACTCTACACCAAGAGGAATTTTGCATGTGACTGTGGAAACAAAAAGTTTTCTGAAAGTTTTTCGTGCAAACTCAACCCATACAAAGATGGCATAAATGAAAAAAACATGTACAATCACAACTTTGAAGGGCTGTATTGTAACTGTGGTCGACCCTACCCAGATCCAGAGGGAGAGGAAGAAGAAGAGATGGTGCAATGTGTTTTATGTGAGGATTGGTTTCACCCAAAAGTATATTATTCCTTATTATATCTATATTATCATTATTTTTTTATCACTGTTATCATTATGTTATAATCTTCCAAAACAATGATACTTCTTGTTAGAATTTTCAATATTTATATTTTATTCTTACCTCACTACAGCATATCTCACCAACCTTGAAAGCAGAGGATTATGATGAAATGGTCTGTGACAAATGTATGTGTAAATATCCTTTTCTGTACCTCTATGTCCCTCTCTGTCATGCTGTCTCTCTTCCTGTTAATATGGCCATTGATAAAAACCAAAAAAAAAATGAGAGTTGTGAAAACAATAATGATAATTGTAAAAGTAATGATGAAAATATAAATCATATTAGTAATAATAAGAATAACAATAGTACTGTTGATAATAATAATAATAATGAAAACAACAAAATAGATGATAATATGAGCATTGATGTGGTGACTCCTGGTAATGATACTTCAGCAAAATGTCCTTTGAAGGCTTATCATGATAATCACAACAACTATGCTACTGTTGCTAACACAACTGATTGCAACATTGCCAATACTGATACCACTGTCAATAATAAGGATAACAATATAAATACTACCTCCAATGATAATATAAATACTGCTACTATCAAAGAGAATAATTCTAACATAAATACTACTAATAACAATATTAATAATGCTAATGAGATTAGTATTAATACTACAACAACAACTGCTGTCAGTACTTTTAGTAAAGATAACAATGCAACCACATCGGGTACTGATAATAATAAGAAAACAGCAACAACTCTGCCAACTTCATCTCCAGTGTATTGGCCAGCCAATTGGAGAAGCTTATTATGTCGATGTACTTCCTGTTTGGTGAGTTATGCTTGGGTGTGTGGTTTTATGGTGGACTCTATTTCGTATTATTGATTTTTTATGAGTTTGCATTGTTTTTTTTAAAAATTGAGTGATTTTTGTTTGTTTAAACATGTGAATATAAAAATGATGATGAGGATGTTTTGTGTATAAAAACTAGTATAAAAATCAATGTAAAAGCATCGTCATGAAGATCACATAAATTTCCATACATACACATATGCATTCAACACATGCTAGCATTTAGAGGGATGTAGAATGATAGGATGATGATGGGAATATACAGCTACACAAATACATATGCAATCTTATAATCACATGAACAGCAACTGTATAAGAAATACAGCTTGGATTTCTTATTGGACAAGGAAGATTCACTTGAAGAATATGAGGAAACAGGTGATAATAATGATGATGTTGTAAAATAGTTTATAGTAACGTTGATACTGCAATAGCTACAATAACTATTAGTAAATAAGAGCATAATGTTGCTCACAACAACAAGAATGATTTAAAAACCTCAACATCGCAACAAATACATTTCCGTACATATTCAACAACAACAAAAACCTCAACAACACCACAACTTTACAAAAAAAATCACAACCACAACAACATAGGCAAACAGATGCGGCAACAGAAGACTGGAGCTTCCATCAACAAGTTGTCATATGTGCAACAAGCTGAACTTTTGCAAGGTAATTTTTTTAAAAGTTATAATTTTTATATTAAAAAATAATGGATTGATTTAAAATGTTCAGAGATCCATTTATTGTGTATCGTCGTCATCATCATCGTTTTGCGTCCGTTTCCATGCTAGCATGGGTGTAGACTTTTTATATTTTTTGTTTCATCTATAATTTAATATTCAAAAAAATATGAATTAATATGAATTAAAAATATGAATTTTTATTACATCATCTAGGCTACACAGATCTCAAGAGAAACCTTAGCGACTATTTAAAGAAATTCGCCGAAAACAGGAAGGTTAATAATAAGAATAATAATATTAATTATTAAAATAAAAATAATCAAGGTGGTGAGAGAAGAGGACATAAGTGAATTTTTCGAGATGCAGATGAAGAAGAAGAAGAAGATAAACATGCAATATTTTTGTAAATGATATCAATAATAATAAATTATTGTTATGCGCCCTATGGCTCGGAGGACAATCGATTTAAATGTTTCTTTGTTGTTTTAATAATATTGAGTGGTAATTTTGTAGTTGTAATGACTTCGAGCCGGAAGTATGCCATATAACTGTCTCATAACTTCCCATTGAAACTTTTTTAAATAAGAGAAATTCGTTTTAAAAAATTTATTAAACAAACGAATTTAAGTTTTAAATAATATAAAAGGTAATCATCACCCGGCACCCGTTAATTCCGTTACGAATATGCATATCTGTCATTGTATACCATAATAGATTCACATTTAACTGTAATGACGTAATGGTTAAATGCAGATTTAGAAGGGAGCAATAATACATAGGTTTAAATATGTTTGAAATCTAATATTATCTGAACATATCAACTATTGAAAAAATCATTTTTGAAAACGTAATAACCTAAAAACAAAAAAGATATTGGTGAAGCAACGCAAGCTTGGAGGGTATGATAAAAAGTGAAGTTAAATTGATAATATGCTGTATGTACATGTGTGGCGAAATGAGTAGTCAAAGGTAGGTAGATAAAATGAGAGATAGATAGATAAGTTTGTAGGTATAGTATGAAAAATAGAAAAGTAGGTAGATATAGTAGGAAAGATATGACGTGCAGATATAAGAGATAAAACAAAAAGCGCTTAACATTGAAATTGTCAATTTGTATACATGAAATCATTCTATATGTAAAAATATCAGAGAGCAATCGATAAATAGATGAATGAAGAAGATAGACAGATAGAAGATGATAGATGAGAAACTCATGGAAGCTATTAGACAATCGTTATTAAACTCATTATTAACTTCAAGCGTAACGAGATATAGCAAAACGAAAATAAAATGCAAATCACTAATAACAGTAGTAATAAGGAACCATGATACACAGACAAGCTAGTCATTGCTTTTATAATGAAAAAAATCTTCAGGCAATTATGTTACATTGTATATGTGTGCGTGTGTACAGCTGCATTAAATATTTCAGTTACAAAGGCACTAATTTAAAATAATTTCAATATACTCAGCAGAATATTTGCAAAAATGTAAAACTATATTAATATTTGAATTGTTTATTATTTACCCTTTCAAATAGGGTAACTGATGCATAAATTCTGTTAAGTTTGTGGAATTGATGTTGGTAAATACTGAGAAATCGGAAGCAAATGAATAACTATAGACTCCAAAATAACGTCTAGGCTGCTTACAATGGCGGTTCAAAATTTTATCCTTTCACAAGTAATCTAATTTGCATACACAACAAACATGTATGCTTAAAAGGAAACAAAAATTAATGAGCTTTAGACGCATTTAAAAATTAATTTAAATTAAAAAATGACGATATTATGAGAAAATATTACTTTGAAAAGGTCTAACTAGCTTGTCAGTAAGTTTGAAAATAAAGTAAACTTAGACAATTTAAAAAAAACATTCAATCAAAATGTAAATTTCGAATTCAAGTATATGAATTAGATGAAACATACATGAAAAATTTCATATCAAACACCTCGCTAAAAAAACACATTTAAGAATTGTACACGATTCAGATGCGCATTAAAACGCCATATTGGAAATAAATGGAAAACCTAAAAAATAAAAAAGACAAAAAAAATCACGATTTCACGAAAAATTTCGAAATGAGGAACGAAATTTGGGTAAGGTAGGCAATGAGTTTAATGACCCTAGTAGTGATGAGGATGGTGGTGATAATTATGTGTTGTGATAATGGTGATAACGATGCTGTAGAATAATCATCAAGTTGTGACTTATAATCTACTGTAGTAGTTCAGAGTTTAGTGTTGTTGTGGAAGAGCATCATGTGCTGGTAGGCGGGGGGTGGCTTAGTGCTCTTCATGAACTTTGACTTGAGGGTCGAGAAGACATTCCTGACAGGAGAAGGTGATGTCATGCGGTTTTTTTTGGTCGACAGGATATCTTGCATACTCTTGGATCTCTGGTTAAGAGTGTAGTATGAGTTCTGATAGGGGGTGGGTGAGGGAGTAGAAAGGATGTTATTGAGGTTGTCAACAGAGTCTTCCAAGTTTTCATACGAATCTGTTCGATCTTGACTGAGCACGTGTTTTAGCCTGGGTGATGTGCCCAAATTTTTCATATCTCTAACCTCGTTGGAAGTGGAACCCGACCTGCAATGGTAGCCTTTGGGTGCAGTGTTGTAGTTGTAGCGTTGTTTCTTACATCTTTGCAACAGAGTCACCATGAGAGACTCCGAGGGGGAGGGCATCTCGCTGTCCTTGAGAGAGATGGGTTTGTACTTGAGGGTGTCATCGAGGTCAGCTGTGATGCCACACTCAATGTTCAAAAGAAACTCTGTCCTGCTATCCCCAGTGAGAGGTTTGAAAGAAGGCAGGTTGAGAAGAAACTTTGTGGTGAGAAGTCTGCCATCTTCCCTGCCAAACACCTGCACATACCCATGATCAAGCAAGGCCATGCTGGATGGCTTCTCATGGGTGCATGTGGTTGCCACGATGCCTCCACTCTGAATGCTGGCTACTTTTGCTGTGTACTCGTCAACCCAGATCAAAAAGTTTCCATCCGATGTGAGCCTCACTAGGTTGAAAGACTTTTCCTCTTCTAATTCATCATTGAAGTTCCACTTGATGGTTCCATCATTCAAGTCAAACACCTGTAACTTGGAGTCTACTGCCATTCTACCATTTCCCGACACATCAACAATGCCACTCTCGGACAACTTCTCCATGCTGAAAACCATGTTGTACGTGTTCAAGTCCCACAACTCCGCAGAGTCCTTACGTTTCTTGTTGATAAGAAGAAGGTGAGGGTGGGCAGGAATAGGAATGAGACTACCACAATCCTCCCCAATAAACCTGCTGGGAGCCAGAGTATTCAAAGAATACACCAGAGCTGAGCCATCAGAAATGAAAATTATGGATTGGTCGTCGTATGAAAATACAGGACACCGTGCATTGTACTCGAAAATGCACTTTTTCTCCTTGATGCGGTACAAACTCACCAACTCCTGACCCTCACCACAGGAGTAGGCGCAGAGGTAGTCCCAGGATCGTGAAGTGCTGAAGCTCTTGCAGTTCTTGACATCGATCTCGAGAATCTTCTTCTTCTCCTTGAAGTTGTATATGGTGATGTATGTTTCCTTGTTCGACACCAATAATGCCATGTAACGTCCGTCTGTCGACACATCCACCTTTGCCGTTGTTTTATCAGATATTTATGAAAAATCAACTGCTTTTTCGTAAAAGAATGTCATATTTTCAAGTATAACTATTATTAAGAAAACTTGAGAAATATTAATTAGAATTTCAAACCACCTGTAACAGCTGGCCATAGTTCTTGAACTTCAAAAACCTAACCTTGTGGCCTGCAAATCAGAGAATATCGCGCTTAAAAAAACCTCATGAAAGTAATCACGAAAGCTTACGAAACATTGAATCGAAAGCACACACCTGTAGCGAGGTTCCAGATGTCGAGGCCAAAGGAGTCCATGTATTTGTAGGACTTGTTGTTGGCGAGAACCCTCTTGACAACGAAGCAGCGTGTGAGGGGGATGGGGGTGATGAGGTCGACAGGCCCTTCGTAATTGACGATGTTGCCATCATCATGGAAGTCCACCTTCTGAAGGTCCCAAACGTTGACGGCAGTGTGCATGTTGGATGACGAGGCAATGAAGTCATGAGTGGTAGAAAGGGACCAAGGAAAGTTTGGTGAAGAATGTAGATTAATGGTGTTGAGTACTAGCTTGTTGGACGCCTTCCATATCACGATCTGATTGCAAAAACAGGCGAGAATCAAGAGGCTGTTGTAGTTGAAATTGACGTTAGTGAAACCAGTGTGGCTGACGTTTTTGAATGCCTTGGTTTCGAGCGGTACTGGAGGTTGTTCAGAGTTGACTTTGAGGTAGAGAAGATTGGAACGTTTGACACACAAAACCACGATGCTGGAGTCGATGGGAGAAATAGCAATCTCATTGAGTGCGCAATACTCCGGTCTTCCTTCGTGAAACTTGTAGCTCAATGTTTTGTAATCGAGGGTCTTGATGACACTTCCAAACTTGTGCGATTGAGTATCTATGTCAAAGACTTTAAAGACGCAATCATTCATGTAGCCACAATAGGCCTTCTTGCTGTCAGAAGTGATTTCAATTATGCAGATGGGATTATTGGATGTGAAAGTAGCCATTTCCCCTCCGGTATCAAAATCATACAACTTGGCTGTGGTTTCTTCCCCAATCAAAATGAACTTTTCATCTGGAGTCACTTTACATTCCACAAATCGTTTTGTCTGCAAGAAGTTGTCGATTGATTTGACTGTTGCACCAGACCGAATGTCGATGAAGTTTTTTTGTCTACACAAAATGTTGCCTGACAAAAAGCCTCTAATCTGGTTGTGAAGTCGTCTGCCGGAAGTGCGTAGGAGATGGAGAGTTTTGAGGTCGAAAATATAAACAGGGCTATAAGTGGCGTCGCAATCGACCACCAACAATTTGAAGTCTTCCGAGGAGTACATCTTGGTCAAGGATCCAAAAGGGAAGTCTGAAATGGAGGTTGTCCTGGTGCATTCTCCTGTACTCATGTCCCATGAAGCGATGATGCCGTCTGTGGAGATGGAAAAAAGTTCAGTGGGAGTGAAGAGAAGAGTAACGATTTGATGGGAATGGTCCTCGAGCACATACAATAACATGGCTTTTGGAGGATCAAAACACTGGCTTAGTGGCAAAAGAGCTGAGTGCTCCCGGGATTGCTCATCACACTGTTGCAATAGAGATCTAATACCCAGAAACTTGTCGTTGTAACAATGTAACAACCTGCCGAGCAGATCAAAGGCGAGAGTGTTGGGATTATGGTTGAGGTAGGAGCCTCCCAGCCTCAAAGCATTGAACACCAAGTTGACTTCGTTGTGGTTATCACCCGCCTCAATAGCACTTCTGAAGTCAGAGAGAACTTCTTGAAGAGACATGGCGGTCAGTTTTGAGTGCAGCCATCGGTAGTTGAGAAGCACTTCCTGATGCAGGTCGAGGAACCTTCTACTCTCAATCAGATGGTAAGGCAACTCACTCAACTTTCTCAAGTTGAAACTGATTCTGTGTCCTGAAGTGGTGCTGTGAGAGTACCACAATGGCTGCAAAGGAACTTTTCGATCGGCCAAGTCTTCTTGTCCCTTCATCTTTGTGCTCTGGTTTTTAAGGATTTGCAAGCCAGACACACAAGGTTTCGGCTTGCCTCCCCCCCACGTGCCCAAGTAATAGTGGGCCAGAGAAGAGTGGATGTAGTGTTTATGACCCTCGTTTTTCATGTAACGCTCCTTCGCTACAAAAATGAATTGACGATGATACCAGTAATAGACAATGACTCCATTCGCCTCCCGCTCCATCAGGTAGCTTTGCAGTGCATCATGCAGACGTGGGAGCAACAAGGGAGGGATTCTACGAACAGGAGGCAACCAATGCTCAAAAACGTCATTTAGGACATCATCATCGAGTGACAATACATCTTCCAACTCCACGTCGGAAAGCCCGTTTTTCGAGGCAGTGAGATATGAGAGGGTGTACTTGACGAAAACTACTCCATATACTTTCTCCAGGTTATCCAATAGTTTGTTGATAATGCCTTTGATGGAGAGGGGAAAAGTGGAGGCGTCAACGTTGGTGAATGAATTCCACCTGCACACTTCCTCAAACACCAGCCTTGCATACAGGGGTAAGCTGCACTTGTTGAGAGCCTGGTTAACAACTGAAAGCTGGAGGGGAGTGAGGGACTTGTGCTGCATTTGCAACCACTCTTGCACCAGAGACAGACTGACCTCCACTCCCAAAGGCTTGATCTCCCGAACTGTCGCCTTACCCCCGTATAACACCTGAGTGTGTCAATATTAATTCAATGCAACTAATACCACTCCTAACAATTAATTTCAACTATATATTTTTCATACATAATAAAAACATACAAAGACGAAACTACCTTGAGGTTTTCAAGGAGGTCATATTCGTGGGGGAGTGTGGAGAGGATGATATGGAAGTGGTCGGGCAGGCACTTGGGCAGCCATGCAAGGTTGTGAGCCCGATGAGCTTGACTCAACTGGTCTATCGAGTCCAGCAACAACACCACCCTCTTTCCTCTTTCTTCCGTCTTCTAGATGGGCGTATACATCAATAATTATGAAATTTTGTATAGACGCATTTTAAGCACAAAAAAAAACAATTATGATATAAATAGAAAAACGCGTACTCAATGGATCCATATGAAATGAAAAAAAACTAGAATAAACACTCACTTGTATGAGTTGGTGGAAGAGCTTGACGAGGTTTGGGTAATCTCTGGGGATGCATGACGTGTCTTTGTGGTCGATAGACAACAGCTGCCAACATAAGTTGTATAAGACCAATCTAATGCTGCAGCTTAGTGAAGTTGTGCCTGCGTGGAAGAAGGAGAGGATGAATGAAAGGAGGAAAAAAGAAAAAGGAAAAAAAAAATGAAAAGAAAGATAAGAATTAAGAGTGAAGTTTTTTAAAAATTAAATTATTTAAAAAATTTTACAATAAGAAAAAAAAATTGAGCAATAAAAAACCGATATAAAAAAATAATAATAAAATTATAGCATCAAAGAAAGCATAAAAGGCTGACCCAAGAAGCGAATGATGACGGAAGGGGTGTCTTTAGGGAACCATTCCTTCAAAAGAGAGGCACACTTGGCTAGCACGGAAGTCTTTCCACATCCCGACAATCCATGCAAAATGAATGGCTGTTTGGATGATGTACTGAGATACGACTTCAAGTCATTCATTACGTCCAATCGACCCCTGAACACCTGGGATCGAATCCTGCATGTGTTCAAGTGTTGGTGAACTTCCGTTACCTTTGGGAATGTGATAATAACAATAAAAATACTAAAACAATTAATTAAAAAAATAGAAATAAAAATTAAATAAAAAAGTATTCATATAATTCCTAATGATTTTTAACTAAGAAGAATATGTTTAACTATGAAAAAAATAATAGATAAAGGGTCACCTGTGTGTTTCTGATGAAGTTCCTTCTGCTGGCCACCCCCCTGTCCACCAACATCTTTATGCGCTCCTCAAATGACTGAAGTGGTGGTGATGGGGTGAATGATAATGTTGGAGTAAGTAATGATAATGATGGTGTTATGGTGATGATAATGATAATTTTGAAGTGATGGTTTTTTTTATATAGATTTTTATTAATGTAATATTGAAAAAATTGAAATGTTAAATTGAAAAAATGAGCACACAAAACCAATATACACCCAGGCGTAAAAGCAAGAAGACAACAAAAAAGAGATGATCAAACCTGGCAGAATTTCTCAAGGTACTCTTCATCATCGTTTGGGTTTTTATTCTCTGGGTCGCACCACTTGACACTAAAATGCTTTAGATTGGCTGAGTTCTTTAACTGCTTTTCAATCTTTTTCTTTAGCCTGGTGTATGTATGCGTGTTTATATTCGTTTACTTTCGGGGTTTAATGAAAAAAATAATTATAACATTAATAAGTTTGTTTAGTTATATACTACAGTTTAAATTTTGTAGAGCATCTATTTGTGTTGGTGTGTGTATGTTTCACAGTCGTGTGACGATTGATTTAATGTATATCTTCTACGAAAGATTCATTTCTATCGCATATTTGTGCCTATCAATCTCCATAGCATAGCGTATCTATGCATGCGTTTGAATATATGGCTGCATGTATGCCCTGTCGTATGTGTGCCTACCTGAATAACATCTGCTGGGCATCCATGTCAACCACCTCCTTGTCTGGAAGCATGTCTATGTATCTGCACGTTAGAAATAATAAAAAAAATAATAACAAAGAAAAAACCAAAAGAGCTTATAATAATAAAAATAATAATGGTAAGCATTATTATAATATTGATGAAAAATAAACTATATAAAGAAATATTGATAGATTATGTAGTGAATACCTCTTGATCTTTTTATGGTTGAGGTGTTGTTGCAGGTTGTTGATGCTTCTGGTGAAGCACAACATGGTGTTGCATGGCTGCTTGGAATCCTCCAGGCCCTTCATTATTTCGTACTCCGTCACTGGGTGGTGATGTGGGATTATGGGGTGGAGGTGTGGAAAGGTACTGTAAAAGCACTGATGTTGGATAGTGATATGAGTGTGAACGGTAATGATGAAATGGTATTGTGGGCATAGAGATGCATGGTGTGCGACAATCGAAAAATTAGAGACGGCAGAGTTATGCGAAGATGCGTATGTGGCCATTACTAATATTCTTAAAACATAGCGTTTATGAATAAACATAATGCATTCTTACTTTTTATGAAACTGAACAAAAAACTAAAATGTAACTTAATTGTACAACTAAGAAAGCTCAATTTCCTATTAAAAAACCTTCTACAGGAGCAAAAATAATGCAACATTCGTATGTAACACTACACTGAAACTATATCTTTACACCACAAAAACAATAACATACCACAAATTTATGACATGCCAAAAATATATATTAATTAACATAACACTGAAGGCTAATGAATTATTACAGGCTTTTATTTGTTGAAAATTTTAGCTCAAGAAAAATTTTCTCTACGTGTTCTTATAAATCCTCACAATTTGAAGTTTCACTGGAAACGTAACACAAAAATATTTCAACGACACGACACTTAAATCTACAACATACCCGAAATAAAGTACTTGTCTTTTTCATGCGATTCAATGAGTTTTTGTTCGAGGCACAAAAGCACACCCAGCCTCAGTAGATGATGTAGTTGTCGAAATACCTTCTCCCACTCCAGCCTACCTCCTTCCTAGAGGCGTGGTTTGTATATTTAATTAGCTCATTATGTAAGCGTTAGTCAGTATTTTTTAAAATATGATTCTAAATTTATATTTTAGAACAGGTCAAATTTTTATGTATAAGATTATATGCATTAATGACCCATTCATATAAAAACATATAACAACGATGAAAGAGTGGAAGAAAAATTTTCACACACAAATACACACAGACATACAGTGGTGGAGTGCTTGATGATGGAGCTGATGGGAAGCAGGACGTAAACGGTAGGGTGCGTGTTTAAATCCTCGCGAAACCACATGTTCAGAAGGGAGATGTCTTTTCCATTTGACAACAAAGCCCCTCTCAACATCTCAAACTCCTTGGCGTCAATCGTCGAAGGAAAAGACCTGTAACCGTACTTCTGTCCCAACAAGGCCTGTGTGTGTGTGTGCTCAAAGTTAAATGCGCGTCTGTGCATATGGATTCATTTTTAAGTGTATCTATCCCATGTATACATATTGTCACAAGGCACTTATAATGAATAATGACTTTGTCAAAATAGAGTTTTCAAACACAAGAAACAAAATGAATTATTATTGGTGGATAGGAAGGACTGCATGAATCAGTAAACAACGTGCTTAAGCTTGTGTTATGATTAATATTGAAAAAAAAATATACTAAAAAGCCTGGAAATAAAAATTCCAAACATACTTCACATTCTTTATTACATATGAAAACACACTTTGAAAAACACATGCACACATAATAGAACAAACCACAAAATTTGGCCCAATGGATCGTTGGGTGCAGTTTTTTATTTCCCTGATGCAGAATTCGATGATGGTGTGGTTGTCTTGTGACTCTTCCCTCAACCCCCACCTCAAGTCCATCATCTGAAAGGTGGCGGTGATAATAGTGAGTAAAGGTGGTGGTAGGTGGTTTAAGATGATGGGTGGAAGTGGTGTTAGATTGGTGTGTTAATGCAGTGATTTTGAGTGGGTAAAACCAGTCATTTGGGTTAGTTGTGAATGAGGATCTGAGTAATTAAATAGATGGATGACTGGTGTTGTTGGTTGGGTAGATGAGATTGATGAATGAGTGGGTGGTAAAAATTGATAGATGGAAGCACAGAAAAAAATATATAGTCTGATTGGTATCAAAACTAATTTTTTTAAAAACTTCAGTATTGAGTTTTAATTGAAGATAAAAAACCTCACCTGCTAATTAAAATTGCGAAGACTTAAAAATTGATTTTAAAATTCAAGATTCTGTTACAAAAAATTCTTATTTAAGAAAATAATTTTTTTTAAAACATGTTGAATATTTTTATCGAAAAAGTTTAAGAATAAAAAACGAAAAATTAAACAATATGAAAAATTGGCTATTTTCTCAAATCTTTTAAGACCGATTATAAAATATGCATAAAAATATACTAAAGAAGATAAAAATACAAATAAACTTGAATGCTTAAATCTAGTATAGACTTTCATTATTTTTAAAAACAAACATGATGCAGAACATATAAACGAACATTGAAAAATTTATTGATTATAAAACAATGATAAATTTAATATTAATAATACTATTTGTTTGTTAGAAATGATAACAATAGTTACATAACAGATTATCTTGTTGTAAACTGTGATACTGATACATTGTGAATATTAAATACTATTTTAGAAAAACGATAAAAATGAGAATAAAAATAACAGAAACATATACAAGATTTAACAAAAAAAATGATAAAAGCATGGAAATGATAACATTTAGTGAACTGTGAACATCACTGGTTACAGATAGTTACAATGGTGATTCTTCTAGCATTGAAAACTATCAAGATTGAAAATAAACTGTAAAACCATCATCATCATCATCGTTTAATGTCCGTTTCCATGCTAGCATGGGTTGGACAATTGTATTCCTATCATTGTTATCAAGAAATGTATGCACCAATATAACACACAATAATACTTAATTTTTATTTAAAATTATAATTTTTTATTCATAAGTGATATGATGGGAACAAAAAAAAATTCATAAGTAATGAAATATTCAACAGCTATCAAGAAAAACAGAATTTAGATAAAAGAAACAAAAAATAAATCAAAATTATGATAAAAATAGAACAAATGATAAAAATGATACAAGAAAAGACAAGTATATAAAAAGATTAATAAAAACATTACCGAAAATAATGTCAAATAAAAATAAAATCAATAAAAAAAGTACTAGAAAAAAAGAAAAAATTAAACAATAGCAACAAAAACACCGTACAAAATTATACGAAAAAAAATGGAAAAAAACTTAACTCTTCAAGCCAAACATAAATATCCAAATAAAAAACTTTTTGGAGTTTATCTAGGTGCATGAAGCTTTTTATAAGATGGAGTCACATCATGAACCATAAAAACGACTACATCCTATAAGTTTGTCCCACATAAAGCTTTGTGGACTAAAATAAACTTCAGTGTTTCATTTGAGTAATATCAACCTGGAACTCAAGGCGATGTTTTTCCTGGCAGTAGGTCTTGAGCTTGTGGTACACATGTTCCATCAAAGCATTCCTCTCGTGTGTCATGTCTGCCAGATGATTAATACTATTATTTTATTAGTATTTGATTTATGTAAAGCCAATTTACAAAAAAAAAACTTCAAAACTATTATCATTTTTATTGTTATTATTATTCTTTTTTCTTGAATATCTTGCCTACCAAAAGTGGGTACCAGTTTTTTTTTCAATTTTAATTTCCTAAAATAATAAGTATTATTTTTTTTTGCTGTCATGTGTGTCAACTATGGATATTTGTTATTATTATTACTTTTATTGTTACAATTTTTTAATTTTTGCTACCATGGTAGGAATTCAAATGTCTATACAAACTATTCTCATTAAGATTTCATTATGAAGCTGTTTCTATTATTTGTTATTATTGGATAAAGAATTTTAAAGCTGATATATATGGTGCATAATCAAGATTTACCAAAATGTATTATAGTTTTAGTGCTTCTGAGAATTAATTATCAATGGTCAAAAAATTAATTATGAATTATAAACATGAGAATGAATTAAGTGTATTTGTTAAAAAAATTTTGTTACTTCATGATGTTCAAGTTGTTTTTTGCACATTATAATGTATATTCCTTATTAAATCTTTTCATTTTGGTTATTAAAGATAATTCTATCTTTCAGAGATGAGATTTTTGGTTGAAACTATTTAATTTATTCTCTAAAAAACTTTTCATAATAGATTTTCTTTTATTTACCTGAAAATGTTGAGCTGATGAACACCCTGACCAAACGAGTGGAGAGGGGAGGAAGAGTTTCGAGATTTCCTTCTAGAATGATCTTTAACAGCTCGGTGTCCATGCCTTCTACAGCTGAATGCTGCACCGAAACCTTTCGTTGCACGTTGTTACTCATGTTCTTTTCATTCCTCACCTAGCTCAAATCTGTTGATACTGCTTGAGCTTCTTTTCTAATGATTTAATTATTCAACTTGCGTTTAGAAGTGATAATCCTTTGTAAAAAATGTTCTTAAACCATGAGTGTACCAAAAATAATATTCGAAATAGATGTTTCTATATGACAAATAATGATTAATTCCATTTAAGTCCGCTCGATCAAACTCATTCTATATATATTTGACACAACAGGTAATATATAGTTTTTTTAATCAAAAGATAATTTCATTAATTTTTGATTTAAACTAAAACGTTTGCTAGTAATTCAAAAAAATTAAATTTATTTTGTTAGTTGCACCAAAATGGCAAAGTTCACTTTTCGAAGAGGTGTTCTTCAAATAAAACATATAAATTAGCAAATGCTGTTTTCAAGTTTTGCAGTTAAAAATTTAAGACTTTCATACATAGGTTTGTTACTTACACTCAGAAACGGCGTAAAATCTTTCAGTATGTCCAGCCAAAACTCTTTGAAATATCTCAAGTAATTTGCTTCTAATTCAAATTATATCCACGTTTCTTAGAAATAACTAAAAAAATGTTAACAAAATAAAAATATATTATATTCCCTAAAAAAAGTTTTTTACAGAACAACTAAAAATTTTTCTACTTTTTAAAGTCAGCAAGAGGCACAAAGCATCGACAATGAGTTGTTCACGGATTATGCCTTCAGTGTGGACCAGTTAATGGAATTAGCAGGGTTTTCATGTGCTGTTGCTTTTGCTAAGGTATCATATGTTCGTTTTTTTAACTTTCATTAGTGTTCAAATATTGTTTCTTATATAGTGTCATAATTTAAGGATGAAAATGTCTCATTTAATTTATTTCAGTTCTCGTAATGTACTAGAATATAAAAACTATTTCAAAGCTTATTGAAATTTTGAAAATTGTGTTTTAAGTTAAATATTTATTTCAGGCTTTTGAAAAAAAAAAAACAAATAAATGATATAAAATATTACCTTTTAAATTGGAGCAAAAAACCATCAATAAATTAAACCAATTCAAAAACAAATTCAAACTTGATTTTATTACTTAATTATAAAAGATTTGACCATTTGTGCAGTCATTCTCCTTGGAGCAAGCAAGCAAAGGTGTGTTGGTGTTGTGTGGGCCAGGAAACAATGGGGGAGATGGTCTCGTTTGTGCCAGACATCTCAAGCTCTTTGTAAGTTCTTTTATCTCAAAATAAAATAAATAGCAAATATTAATAATAGAACTAAAAAATAATAAAATGAAAATTCATTCAAGATTTTACAAAATAAACTATGATTTCAAAATTTTGACTTCCTTTTTGTCTGAGAAGTTCTAAACATAAGTTTTTGGAATACATCTTTTGTCAGCATGTTGATATTCATTTATTGCTACCTTCCTATGTCTTTCAACACTGAACTATGCAGCCCCATCACCATTGGTAAGCAAAGACTTGGCTCAGGTAATTCTTTTTTCATGTCTTTTATTCTGAGTTTTATTTGTGAGGTTTTTAATTTATATGCACTAAGGTTAGAAGATCCGGTTTATCTTCTTCAAAATATAGTTCCCTTTCAAAAACCTTGAAAATAGCTTTTCTCTTCATTTTTGAATTGCATGTTATTA
Organism: Pterobdella sp. o SKG-2022; assembly: GCA_964035795.1. Lineage (NCBI taxonomy): Eukaryota > Metazoa > Annelida > Clitellata > Hirudinida > Piscicolidae > Pterobdella > Pterobdella occidentalis. The sequence continues at coordinate 25,652,865 of OZ038321.1, read as the reverse complement.
GTTTCACACAAATTTTTTCTTTGGATTGCTGCTCATTATCTAGTCATTATGAGTGGCGAAAATGATTTTGTTCAAAAGTTGGTTAAAACGATCAAAAGATCCTTGTGAGGACTTAACTATTTCGTTTCAAAATAACAATAATAACATTTTTCTAAAAAAAGCTTACAATCTCAAAATATGCCTTAAACACAGGGTTACAAGCCAACGATCCACTACCCGAAACGACCCCAAAAAACTCTGTTACAGAACCTGGTAGTTCAATGCACCAAGATGGGCATCCCATTTCTTGACACCCTCCCTTCCTTCTCTACCTACTCATGCATTGTAGATGCCTTGTTCGGCTTCAGCTTCCAGGGTCCTCCGAAGGGCGTTTTTGTGGCCATCATTGATGGTGTCGTTAAAAGCAGGATTCCTGTTCTTTCTGTCGATGTTCCTTCTGGTTTGTTGGCCGTTTTTATCGTTTTTTTTTTCAGTTTCACTAGTTTGTTTTTTTTTTTCATTTTTTTGTTTTTAGTCTTATTCTTTTCTAAATTTTTTTTTTTTCGTTTTCAATACATAACCAACCATAGTTTTTTTCTTTTTTTCAATAATCACCATCCTTCTAATCATTCTCAACTCCTACCTTCCAACCACCTGGCAGGATGGGACGTAGAGGAGGGCTCTACAACAGGCATCCAACCGGAAGTGTTGGTCTCTTTGACAGCCCCTAAGTTGTGTGCTCTCAAGTTCAGAGGCTCCAAACACTTTTTGGGGGGCAGGTTCGTGCCAGATTCGTTGGCCAGCAAGTACCAGTTGAACCTACCTCCATATCCCGGTGTTGAAGTAGTCATTGATATCACACACTTGGGTGATAAGCACGAGTTGTGAAGCTGCTCGATTAGTCATCAAAACTAGAAGAACAATATTATGAGAAAGATCTTATCACAATATCATCGCAGTAGACTTTAAAATCTGCGTATGCTTCGATAATCCGGAAAAAAATTCACTTAAAATCTTTTAAATGTTTTTAAAAAATTTCTTATTTTTGAAATATAAGGAAACTACAAGCTCCATTTATCCATTCGATTTCACAGTTTCATCAAATTTGATTTTTTTATTCACAGGTTTCTAAAATATAAGCTAACTTTTGCGAAGATTGAGCTAAAAGTGCTTTAAAAGTTCTCATTATTTTATTCTATCAGTTTATCCCTTCAGATTAAAACTTACAAAAAATGACTTTGTCTTTAAAATTTAGCATGTGTTGTTTTCATCAGAATTCTAAGTAAAATTTTCGATTATTTTAAGTATATCAAATGAAATACTTAAAAACCCTATTATCGGTTTATTATATACAACAATGTCATTTTCCTTGGCTCTAGAGAGTGTTTCTTATCGTGTGTTTCATTTAGAGAAATAGAATCAAAACACAAACGACAACCTCACAAGATTTGGTTTGATTGGTTGACAAAAAGGGATAACATACTGCTAAAAGTTTCAACTGCTGAAACAAAAAAATTATCTATGTGATCTAGTGAAAGATACCATTTATGGAAAATCTGGAAAAAATAAATGAAACGAGAGTAAAAAAGTTTTTTTGAACTTCGGAAGTTAGTTTCTTCAGAAAAACTCAGGCATTTAACAATACTATTCAGACATTTAACTGCATTGGGAGAGAGGCGCTGTTTTGGCTTTTAGCATGAAAATATTTATAAATTGGCCTATTACGAAAAAAATTTGATTCTTTCCTCATATTGTATACTTGTATAGTTATTCCAAATTAACAAAAAGTTGAGTTTTTTCATGGTTATAATCATATTTTAAAAAAAGATGCAAAAAATACTGAAAATAACTACTATTTTCACACCGCTTGTGAAAGCAATTATGTCGTTAAACTTGATGTTACTGATTCACTTAAAAAATTTTCTCTTTCAAAACAATCAGGAAAATTGATGAATACTTAAAATAGCTCGAAAGAGCAGGAAATATCTTCAAGCAACGATTGTCGTCATGACGATGTTTCAGGCATGAAGAATTCTATTAAAACAATTTGGTTAAAAAGAGAAAATCTTGTTAGATTTTATAATAGCGAACAGAATAAAATCCTATTAGGTATGTTAGTAGATCTTAAAACGGAAATTAGTTATATATATATATAGTTCAAAAAAACAGATTTTGAAAAAAATGAGTTTTACATCAGTTCAAGTAGTCTATTCCCAAGTGGGAACAAAGAACGGTTGAAGCTTAATATCATTATTATTAATAACATTTTCCAAGAGTTAAAAACTAAAACAAAGTGCTACCAAAGAGCTCAAATCTTTAGTGGATGGCTACGAGGCAAATATACGTTCATTTGATCACTATTTGATGCAACTTTTCAGAGATAATTATGTTTTTTTGAAGCATTTTTTCAAAATGGTACTAAAAAAACTAATGTACATTTGGATATGACAATTGAAGTGTCTATTTGAATACACCATTTGGAGCAATTTACAAGTGAAATCACTCAAATCATAACAATCAAAAACGTTTTTTGCCTTAACTATTTTCAAAACAAAGCTCTAGATGATGGCTTGTTTTATGAATTACTTTATAAGTAGTATCAATAATCTATGTCGACTGCTGTCAACCCTAGTTACTGGCACATGTACAGCAAAATAATCTGTTATAATTGACATATATATTTGATCTGTCATAAGTGTTAAGAAAGGTGAGATGTTTCGAGAAGCCTCATTGTGAGAGGTTTAGAATGTCAGTTGAAAAATGTTTGCTCAAATGCCTGTGGCTTGATATTTGCTCAAGATCACATAGATTACTCTAATATACATAAATAAAGGCAACTCCTCTCAATTTATTCATGACATTTGAAACTCGTTTTAAAGTTTTTTTAAAAGTTAGAGTATGCTGTTTCTACCCAAACCATGTTTTCAAAAAATGATGCAAAATTTAACCTTGAAATCACGCGTTATCAATATAAAGTAAAAATATAGAAAAACTTGTAACGGTGTTATTCAAAGAACGAAATTTTCGTGAGGTAAACTTACATTATCAAGCTTTTAAGATTCTTCTTGTTTTGAACAATAATTTTTGTAAGTTTTGAAACTCCCAAAGACTAATAGATTTGATGTCATTATAGAAAGCTTTGTGCCGATGTTAAATTAAAATTTCAACTTCGAGCTTTGTTTCTATAATTAAAAAAGATCAAGTTATTTGAGAGCGTTTTTCTTTGACGTATGGTTCCAACATTTTTCATAGAACTTCAAGTGTGGTTCCAGCTGGAACGACATACAAAGCTGTAAAACAAAGTTTTTATGTGGCTATGCAAATAAAACCTTCATGAGAAGTCTGGTTTGGATTTTTCACATCGAACCATAATAAAATAGAAACTTAACACTAGGCACTTAATATTTTTTAATCATCAAAATGACTTCTTTTCTATTGGTCTTTCACGTATTTAGATGTGTTAAAATAATAGATAGATAAAAATATTTGGTTTTTAGTAATTTTTAAATTCTTTAAAAATATTTATTCAAAATAAGCACTGTTTTACAAAAATTTTTTATTCTGATTATAAGTTGTTTATTTTGCCAAATTGGTATTATTTTATGTAGGATTTTTATCTTGCAATATTTACGTAATTAACTCTAACGAACAAACAGATGTCAATTAAAAATTAAAAAAAAGCTTTAGGATAAAAATATTAAGAACAAACATAGAAATAAAAAAATGCATAAAAAATTGAAAACATCTAAAACAAAACAAATCGTTGTTCATAATAAAAGAAATATTATTAACCTGAACTACCGGTGTCGATGATTTTCTAAGCCTAGAAGACATTACTCAACACAAAAACACTTTTCACGAAGTTCATTAAAAGACAAAGCTTCTTGCGAGTCTAACTCACATCATGGAGTGTGTGGTACTGATCTTGTGGTAGACCATACAACGCAGACAAGCTAGCTTTTGTAATCTATAGCTTAGAAATTTGAGTGAGTTTCCAATGGCTCATCCTTAGAGAATGTATTTTGGAAGTAAGGAATCTCTACCCTTTTACTCCAGTGGTCGGCTGAGTTTTTATTAAGCTTATAACTTTGTAAACTCCTAAAGATTCTTGTAGTGAAATATTTTTTTTGAAGACTCTTGAAGGCTTTTGAAAGGTTTGGAAAGTTTGGGAATGTTCGAGATGGGAAAATTGTTGCTCGAAACCAACTGTTATGATGATGATGAAGATAATGATGATGATGATGATAATGAGGGCGATGATGATGATGATAGTGGAGATGATAGAGATGATTAGGGTTGCAGTAGTCTCACAAAAAGAGTCACGTTGTAAAGTATAGCTGGTTTCTGTTCCAAGATCCATGTCAGCATTTTAGAGAGGTAGAACGTTCAGCATCTTGTGGTGAGATGAAGATAATGCTCTTCACTTGGAGTTTGAATTGTTGAGTTCAAATGTTCTTAACAGTGTTTTGAATTTTTGTTTCTCAAGTTGAAATATATTTTTCTCGTTTCATATTCATTATGTTTAATTCAAATAAAATTCCACTGCTACAAAGTTTAATCTCATTTCAACTAAATTTGATTAGTTCATAAAGGTTATTTCAAAAAAAAAAATTTTTTTTTTCAAAATTATTTTTTTGAAATATAATCTAAGTTTTTTATAAAAACTCATTTTGAATTTTGAAAATGATTGGTTAGTTTCATGCTTGTGTGTATGTGTGTGTGTTTGATTTTGTAGGTGTGTTTACATGTACGTGTATGTATGTATGTATGTGTATGTGTGTTCGTGTATGTATGTCCATGTGCGTCCTGACGTCATATAAAAGGCTGCGCAAAACGTTTTCTATCCAAAAAAAATAAAACTTGTGATTTTTTATTTAAAATTGAAACAATAGAAAAAATAAATTCAAAATAATTTCAATAATAATGGAAAATTACATATATATACGATAAAAAATTAATCTCTGTTTTGCTTCGAGCGGAATACGGAATATTTCAAAATGTTTTTGAATATTAAAATCAAATAGTTTTTCTATTCGAGAATCCTACTCTGTAAAAAAAATGGAAAAGGATGTTTGAAAACAAGTTGATAATCGGAAAACTGAATTTAAAATGATAAGAAAAACTTAAAATTTGATGCTTGTAAGATAAATTTTGTTTATATATTCGAATATAGGAAAGATCTGAAGGATTAAGAAAATCTAAAGTTTTTTGTAAAATTTAAAGAAAAAAAACTCAAAATAATAAATGAAAATTGTTGCTTTACAAATATATATCGAAAAATATTGCACTAAATCAACGAAAAATTATTTATGAATGGAAATAATTATATATACCAAAAATAATAACATAAATAATACATACATATAATTTCTTTGAAAAAAATTCTTCGACATGTTTCTTGGTTATATGCAACGATAATTAAAACAAAGAAAACACTTGATCGATGGTAAGAAAAGTGAAATAATAAACAAATAATAAACGCCAAAAAAAAAGATGATGTTGGTTTGGGCTTAGAAATCCTTTGAGCCATCGAGAGGTAAATGAAATAATGACTTTCTAATTCTTCAAAATTGAAAAAAAAAATGAAAGTTTCAAATAATAAAAAAAATAAAACAAAAAAAAACAATAATACTAGAGATAATAGTTATTTTTATTGACATTATCTTGAAGATTTTTTCAATTGCAACCTGTTGCAGCATTTTTTCTTCTTACCCTCTTCTCCTTCTACAAAGTTTTTTCACGTTTTTCTCTTCTTTTCTTGTCATCTTAATTTATTTAATTTCACAATATATAATTCCGTCAAAATAGTTTCATAAATCAATGTTTTTCAAATCCATGCACACCCATTATTTAAGCCTTTTAATTCTTTTCAAGCGTTCAAAACATTAAATTTGTCTATCTTTTTGAATTTTTTTGCAGCTATAAATATTAAATAAGTGAAAAATTTTATCTTCAATGTTACAAACACAAACCTTTTTATTTGAGTTTTCCGTGCCATCTGGAATACTCAAAGATGTAAATCACTCAAAAATTTCCGAAAAGTTTGAACAATTTCAGAACTATTTAAAGTTTATAACTAAAAAATATAAAAGTGTTTATTAACCAAAAATGCAAATTTTAATTTAAAACCGTTTGATATGAAAGAATTTTGAATATTCTTATTTTTACTTTTTTTACTACATCTTTTTTTGATTTTTTCATTGTTGCATTTATTATCTCTTTTGCATCTTCATTGAAAACTATGTCAACTGAAGTCAAAAACTTGCCGGAAATTTTTACCTCATTTTCTCTGTTTGAATATTAATTACACAATTAAAAAAAAGAAACAAACAAAAAAACTACGAAAAAAATGCTAAAATTTCACTTTTCATGAGTTTATTCACTGTAAAAAATCTCTCCACAGCTCACCTAAGATGTGGCCTAATAATTTTTAGCTTTAATGCCACTTTCATCTCATACGTTACTTTAATCGTAATGTCTTTTATGTTATGTAATCATGTTTCCTATTTATAACTGTTTATAATATAACTATAAATAGAATATATCAAAATATGAATGTATTAATCATAATGCGAATTAAACTCACAAAAAGCTCCGTGCTGTGCAGTTTATATAAATATTTGATTTGAATTGTGTTTTCTATCTTTTTTTTGAGTTTTTTCAATCATATTCATAATTGGTATAATCGAAATCTAATGTTATTTTTCAAATGGAGCTGTCTTTTTTATTTTCGAGTTTTATCTTCACAAAAAATAGAGACAACTACTTTTTTTTTTGATTTCTCTGAGTGTTTTTATAATAGTATTTGATGCTAGTTCTTTTGCTTTTTTTTATTTTTTTAGTTTACAAAAATATTTATAGAAAACTTGAACTCGGAGTATAATTTTGATCTTACTTTTTCAACTACCTTCTCATAAGAATGTTTCCACAAAGCTCTGCGTTTTATTTTTATGTATACTTTCTAACTCAAGTTTCAACTTGGTTGAGTATTGTATTTTCTTTGTGAAAATATTTTAAGCACTTGATGATAAGACTACATCACTTGTCTTGTAGAATTTTTTCGGATTCCAATGTACACTTGCTCGTTGTAGCCCTTAGATTTGAACGTAACACATCACAACATAAAAGGAACATAACAAATCATGTAAAGACTGTAATCATTTCAATGTGGAATCGAAAAATACATCCTATCTGTGTGCTATTTGATAGTTCTCATAACTTTCATTATCATTTACAACTTCGGGTTCAATTATTTTACATCGTTATGCAGGGAATCGTTATTGCGTTCTATGAACGATAATCATTACTCTTGTAAAAATTGTTTTTTCATTCTCATTGTTTAGGGGCTGACATTTAAAAAATGCAATAAAAATATTGAACCATGAAGCTCTAAGAAATGTTAACGATCTTGAAACAGATCCATGGGTACGTGGTGTCTCATGGTTGTGGTGGTTTCAATTCAACTTTTTATTGAAAAAATTTGTTGTTCCAAATCTGTTTGTTTTGGAAAATTGATTTTTTGAATAATTAGTTGAAAGGTTTTGTTTCAGCTTTAACTTGAGCTGTTATTTTTTGAATGGTTCAAATGTTCCATGCTACAACAGTGATAGTGAATAAACCAATAAAATAAATGAAGTAAAATAAGAATATTAAAGAATAAAACAACAAAAAAAAACTAAAAAAATAATGTGAAAAGATTGAAATAAGGAAAAATAAAAAAGGAGTATTAAGTGTTGATAATGATGACGAAAGCACTTTTGACACCTTGCAACGGTTTTGACAATTTTGAGTTTGTTATTGCTTCGCTGTGACTAATAACAACGATGAAAAAATAGAAATAATAAAAAAGAATGTGAATATAAAAAAATAATAAGTATCATATTAATGGAAAAAATAACTGATGTTGAAAATATGATCAAGTTGCTGGGATTAATGAAAAAAAAAAAACAGTTTGTAATTTACTATTGAAAACTAGATGCTAAGTTTGAAACTTCAAAAACATAATGAAAGTATCATTAGAGGAAGCAAAAAAAACACTGCTTGTTATTAAAAGTTTATATGGAAAGAATAAAAACAACAAAAATCATGATAATGATTGAAAAAATCAAAACAATAGAATAAATGATAAAAAATGGAAAAAAACAATATAAATGAAAATTAACACAATTTATTTTTTCCATATTAAAGGCGGAAACCATATCTTTAGAATTCCACACACATTTCAACAAGTATATCTATATGACGTGAAAAAATAATTATCGAAAAAAAAAATGAAATCATAGAAATATTCATGCATAGTAAATCAAAAATGATGAGAAATGTGAGAAACATGGTGATAAAAGATTAAAAAGATTCTTCATTTCATTTATTTAAAAAAAATTTTTTAATTGCTTTAGTTTATTTATGAACCTACCTTCAAAGACTAAGAAACGATAGATTTGCTAGTTTATGTATCACAGTGAAAACAGTTATGAGTATTTTTTCTTTCAAACAAATTCTGAAACTTTGTATTTGAGTTAATGTTTTTATAAAATTTAATGTGTTCATAGAGTTTTTTGCGAATATTTTTTTTTTAAATTTTGACTGTTTTTTGAAAGTTTTCTAAAAAAATGTTTAAATAGATTCACAGACTCTGTTTGATTGATATACTCCTTGTTTTTACTGAGTTGGTGTCTAAAAACTTTTTTCAAATAATTCAGCATTTTAACTTATTATACAGATTTCAATTTTTTTTTGTTATATTTGTTATCAAATGTATTAAAAAATAATGTTAAGATTTGAAAAAAAAATACTGAGCAAATAATAATTACTTAAAATATATATTAAATAATAAAAGATAAGATACTATTATGAGTTTGAAAATTATAACTTCAAAACAAAAATGACAAAAAATTTAAATTAAACTAAAAATAAAAAAAATAACAACACTGGTTATAAAAATAAAAACACAGCATGGAAAACATAAAAAAACAAGCTAAACAAACAAAACAAAAAAACAGGCTGGTAATAAGAACGATGGAAAGTGCAGAAATTGATTTAGTGTTGAGATTTAGGTGTGTTGCCATAATTTTTATATCAGCTTCATAGTACTCAGGTTATTATTTATATCTCAAAGATTCCACTGCATTTTTGCTTTCCTGCTATTATTCCTCTTCTACCACTATTTATTTTGTTTATAGTTTTTTTCTTTGGTACTTTTACACTACTCTTTTTGTTTTTCCACTTTTTTTTCACCGTCTTTTTTTAGTATCAATATTAATTTTTCACTTTTTTTTTATTTTTTCTATGTTTTAACTCATCTTTATATCATTCTTGATTCATTTTTGTACTATCATTATAATCTAATGATTTTTTCCCATTTCATTTAATTAGTTTTTTCATTAGTAACTTCATCTTATCCATCATCATTAGTATTATTCTCTTTAACCATTTTCATTCCTTTTGTTATAATCAATGTTATTATTATTTATATTTATTTTTTTTTTCTTATTCTGATTGACACCTTAGTACATCTGTTTTTTTCATGACCACACCTTTTTTTGCTTTTTCAGCGCTTGCCATTTCAACCATATATGTTTTGCTTTAAAGTTTTTTTCTGAATCTTTTGATGTTAATATTGAATTTACTTAATTACTGATTACTATCATCCTCACAGAACAATGACGTCACCAAGTCTTACGATGTTTGTGTTTTTTTTCTTCCTTCCTTTGTCTTTTTCTCTGTCAAGTGAGTGTGTGATTTTGTAAGTGAGACACTTTTTTTAAACAACTGAGAACTGCAAAATAACATGCATCAGAATCAAATTTAGTTTTACAAAACTATGACTCATCATCTAGTTTTTTGTTGGGAAAATGAATTTTGGAGTTTCTAAGCAATAAACCATTTGTAACAAAAGCTTTTTACCATCTTTATCTAAGTTTTTGTTTTTTTATGATTATTTTTATTAAGCCGTTCTACTCCATCAAATTGAATTGTATCGTCTTTTTCATCGTTATCCTTATTTTATTCACAGAAAACGTATAATTTTGGGTTTTATGGTATTTATTTAAGTTTTTGAAGAGACTAGCTCCTTTTACATCAAGACTCGACATCATAAATTCATTCACGTAGCATGCTTTTCACAGTTTACTCGTGTCGGAGACGTTGTCATAAAAAATGTACATGGGAATTCATTGAGTGCATGAGCGAGTTGGGGAAATATTGAAATCAAGTGGATGTAGGAGTTATGAGAGTTTCAGGCTGATGGCGCGCAATTGAAAGCTGGAACTTTATTTGTATAGAGATTGTAGTAGTGCTATAATTTCTGAAAACTGTAGGAGGGTGACGATTTTTATTTTTATCACTGAGTTTTTTAGAAAATTTTATTACCTAACAGAAAATTTTTCACAAAGGAGTTTTTATTAAAATTCAAAGATGAAATAAAAAAATATTGAAAAACTTTTTTGTCACCGTACAGTTGAACTTTTAAAAGCTAAACGGTTGATATATGGTAATATATTTGGAAAGAGTGTTTAAAAAAAATTTGAAATGACATTGGACTGAATACTATAACGAAAAACATGATATATTGATATAAAAATAAATGAAAATAAATATATAAAATTAGCAATCAAACGAAGGAATCGTTTTAAAATCACAAAGAGTTTTGCAAGGTCAGTTTACATTATCAAGTGGTGTATAAAATAAAACGGAGATAAACAAAAATTAAAACCATGATAAAAAAATGAAAACGAAGAAAAATAATGAAACAAAAAAAATTAACAAAACAAACTAAAAATAAATAATGATTACGACTGAAACTTGACAAGATTTATCACTGTCAAAAACATGGAACCTTGTGACAAGAACCGTGAATAATGACAAATACATAAATAAAAATAACAAGAATACTACAAATAGAATTCTAATAAAGCAATTGAAACAATAATAATAACAAAATAAAATAAAAATAATAAGAATACTATGAATTGGGACAGTGATAACAATTATTGATACAATAGAAAACTGCGTAAAACAATCCAAAAAATGCTAGCAATGATGACTATAAAAAATGGTAATAGTTGAAAAAATGTAATAAAAATAAAAATGACAAAGATATGTTGAATTTCACTAATATTAATCAAAATGAAACTATCCATAATACTTTGAAAAACATGGATAACATCAACAAAAATGACAACAATAATACTCCCAAAAACAACCAGTGAAAGACAAAGCTGAAACAATGAAGAAGTAAATACAGCAAAATAGATGATGGTGTAATAATGAAAAAGGAAAAATTATCCAATATGGTCAATAAATGAGTTGAAAAACATTGAAATAGAGCATCAAAATTTTAATTAATGTAGAAAACAAAAAAAAACTAAAAATGTTCGAAGATTATTTTTAATTGGACAGAGCTGTTCATTTCTTATTTAATTTCTTGATTTTTAATATTTGTTTCCAAATATTCAAACTTTAATGATATTTCCACAAACGAAAAAAAATTTTTGAAAAATTATGTGGATATTTTTTAGCCTTTTAATTCTCTGCGTTCTTCTGTTTGACAAATGGTACCTCAACCGTTTTTCTGCTGAAAAACAACTAAAATACTGCGATATTTTGAGAATTTATTTTTTAAATAGAAAAATTTTTTTGTGATAACTTCGAGTGAGTTCTAATTTTTTTGGATCTTCCAAAAATTTGTGGAATTTTTTTTTCAAATCTTTTTTAATTATTTCAAGTATATGTTTTGAGTTTTCTTTTTTTTCCCCAGTTTTTTAAAATAATTTTTTTAAAATTATGTTTGTTTTAGTAGGAATTTTAAAAAAATAAATGACAATTATGAATTTTTGAAACCAAAATAATTTTAACAGTACTTGAACTTATATTTTTATTTTTTCCATTAAAAAAACAAAAAAACTTTCTAAAAATTTAAATTTTGATTATTTCTTAAAATAGAATTGAATAAAATTGATATTACAAATGTAAGCTACTTTATCAACTCCCGGTACATCCTCTTAAATAATCAGCAGCTCTCTGATTGTTCGAGAGTCAAACTCCAATCAATGAAAGAAAAAGTAAAAGTTTAAAAAGACTATTAGTACTGTTAAAATATTTATACGTTGTACAATTCACCGACAAGATTTGTTTCAGAAACACCTATAACTTGTAAAGACGTATGGATGAAAAAAGCTATGGATTTACAAGTTTCAAAAGTTTGCAAAATCTTGAAAAAGTTGATGAAATTGAATTGAGCAAAAATCCTAGAGTTTGATGAAAATAGAATAATTCAAAACAAATTTAAAATTTTGGAAAGATTTTCAATAATAATAAAAAATTTCATAAAAAAATACTAATATTTTTTCATAAAAATAAACGAATGACCAAAGTTTTCCCAACCACCGAACCAGCTTTAAAACTTAGAAAGTCACAGATATACATGCAAGGAAAAAAGCAAAAGACGTGGTGCCAACTACTGTTGTAGGTTTAGAAAACATTAATTTTTTCGAAAATCTTCAAAAACTAAACTAAAACTAGAATGAAAGAGAAAATCAACATGAAACCTTTTAGCATCACAGAACATCACTTATTTTCCAGCCATCTCTCATGGCCTTCTGGAATCTCATTCATATAATATTGGAAATAAGACAATAATCATTATTATAAACAAAATAATAATGATAATAATAAAAAAAATAAAAATAACAAAAATAATAATGAAAAATTAAGTTAGGTAATTTTGGCGACCAAACTCGCGTAATCTTTCATTACAAAAACGATTCTTAAAATATGCATAAAAAGTTTATTGCTTCTAAAAATGAAATTAAAAATAATGATAATATTCAAAAAAATACTATAAGCGGAAATACTAAAAAAAGGACCTAAAAATCAAAACAGCATGAAAAATGAAAAAAACGTAAATGACTTTAATAAAATGGGAAACACTTATAAAAAATAATTGCTTGGAAAAATCAAAAGCCAATATTTTTTACTTGATTTTCAGCTCATCTATCATTTTCTTCATTACTCTATTTCATTGTCTTTTCTCAATGTTAACAATCTTTTTCCTATTTTTATATCCACATTGATAATTCAATTTTTACTTTTTTAATTTCAATATTGATAATAACTCAAAATGAAAGCAGATAAACAAAGTATTATATTTTTGCAAAATCATTATTAATTTTGTGAAACACAAATCGTCGTACTAAAAACAAAACTCATTTCCTCATCACCATTATAATAGAAACAAACACTATAGTTTATTGAGAAACTTATTACACAAAGCTTTTCGTAAGAATATCTTACCTTATCATCATTGTCTTCAACTTCATTGAGACATATGCTTATTAATGACCTTCTATTAATAGATATAAAAGATATATATCAAATGATTTTTATTATCTCATCTCAAAGCGTTTCGTGAGGCAGTCCTTCATTGATTTTGCGATGCATTTAAATCCCCAAGCTAATAACCTTATAGGGTTTATTCTTTTCTTTTTGGTTCACTACTTCAATATCACAAGCATAAAATTTCAAAAATATGAATAATAATCCTCTTAATGTTGTTTTTTATTCTTATTTTTTTTATTGAAAATAATGAAAGTGTAAAACTTTAATCCCTGCAAAAGTGGAAGCTCACTTTATATTATCTTTTTCTTATTATTTTTATTATTAGTATTTTATTGATATTATAATTATTATTTTTCCTATTTATATTTATTCAATTCACCTAAAGTTTTATTGCTATCTTTATTTTTTTTCTTTTTTCTATAATTAAGGTTATCTATTATTATTATTATTATTATTCTCACCATTACCTCCCCCATTTTTATACTCATTAAATCCATTCCCCCCTACGTCTCCTATGGTACATCCCAGAGGCATAGGAAAACTCACACTGGTCAATGCTGCTTGGGAACTGTGACTAACCAACCTCTGGTAGATCACTTATGTAAATGAGGGCCTTGACTATAATGACTTTTGTGAGTTCACAACACTAGCCAAAAAGAGCTGTACCTTGGACATATGATGTTCAACGTCTTTTTTTTCCATAACTCATTTCAATCATTATCGTAAACACATTTGATATGCAATAGTTTGAAAATTATATTCCGTTCAAAATCTCATCACTTATTGTTTTTTTTACTACTAAAAAATACTGTCAATAGTAAAAAGATTAATAGCTGTATTGTATATTTTGTATTAAAATATTAATTATTAGTTTGTATTAAAAATAATATTTATTCTCAAACATTTGAATTGATTATTGTTTCGTATTTTGTAATGGTAACAAGAATAATTATTTTAATCTTCTCATTTATTCGATATGATTACTTCAGAGACTAGTGTAAATTTCACATGATTTATTTCAGTTGATACAAAATCACTTTGACGCAAATTGTGTTGACAACAAAAAAAAATGAAAATAATTTTTTTTTCACGGATATAAAGCACTAAAGTGTATGACGTCATAATTTGAAAAAGCTTGCTTTATGACCCGCAATTTTGCCACAATTACTTATGAGAAATTATTTATTATTCCTACCTAAAATTACAAATGAAAATACCGCTGATAATAAATAAGCAATCAAGGTTATGATGATGATGAAGATGATGGCGATGAAAAAGATGATGATTAGGTTGAGGAAATTACTTGAATAGAGCTTCTTTATAATACAAAGTCCGTTCAGCAACCTAAGTATAGAAAATATTTTTAGATCAACACAACAAAGGTTTTTAAAATAAAATATTATTTCCATCAACGTTAGCGTTCTTGAAAAATGATTTCCATCACCCAAAGTAAAACAATAGAAAAACTGAAAAAATGATTGAGAAATTTAAAAAAATTTAACAGCGTTGAAAATCATGGAAAAAATCGGAAATTAGAACCCAACTTTTTAGATATGTTTTGATGTTTTTTGAGTAATTGAATTTTTAAAAATTACAATTAATGGAAACATGATGAAGGCTTACATTCGTAACATAAAAAATGGAAACGACGACAAAATCTTAATTATAGAAGTAATAATAGCAAAAACGAAACAATAAAATACTAATAATAAATAACTGTTGCAAGCAGAGTTTGATGAGGAGTTATAATGATAAACAACAAGGCCCGCTAATCCCACAAGATTGCTTAGCAACAATAACAATAATAATAACAATAAAAATAAAAAATAATAATGAAAAAGTAGGAAAATTAATAATAATAATAATGAAAATAATATTAACACAATGTGAAAAACAAAAATGATATAATCATTAAAAAATAAAAAAGTGAATTGAATGGTTAGAATCATAAAATAAACAATTTATGTTTATTTTGATGGAAAATAATGAGATAAAAATGAAGAAGTGCCCTATATAAATGGAAATTAAAAAATAAACAGAATGAATATCGAAGAAATTGTCATTATCATACAAAAATCGAAACTAGTATGTTTTGGCGAGTTTGAGAAAAAAATATTGAAAAACTACTTTTTTCTATTTTATGTTTCAGGTTTTTAAGCGACTTTCTGGTAAAGAATTTAATTTTTAAACGTTTTGCTTACAAAAGAAGTTGACTGCCGGCTACAAAAAATTTAATACAAGCTTCTTTTTGGGCTTTCAATTTAAAAAATATTACGTGTAGTATTATTTTTCAAATTGAAAATCTAAACTCAACTACTATGAATACATAGGTATCGAAAAGGCTAGAAATACGTTTTTCAGGATTTGAGGCTGAGCCGAACTAGGGCTTGGTAGAAAAGTGGAAAAGCAGGACTTGAAACTTTGAAAAGTTGATAGATTTGTAGGAATGCCATATTGTTTTCAACAAGCTCAAATGGTTGTAGCAACAAAAATGAAGGGCTGGATCTTACTGAAAAGATCGGAGTATGATAACTCCAAAAGCAGGAAGTATTCCGATCAACTTCATAAAAAAGTTGAATTCGCACCTTGCGTTCAAAAAATTCAATATATTGCTTAAAACACTGCACTTGGCGTCTTCCAAAAGTGCATCTGTTTTTTACATAAATAACCGATACAAAGTTGACCAATATGGACTGAAGAATACTCATAAAAACTCATATTTACGATCAAATTTTGTTTACTGACGAAAAAAATTCAATTTACACGAGCCTGGTAAACCCCAATGTTAGTCGCACGACTTCAGGAAAAAACAAAATTATTTTTGAAGGGCCTATAGTGCTAGGTCAGAGAGGGTTTTGGACTCTATCTTAAAAAAAACTTTCTTTTTATGACTATCCAGTTAATGTTTCAAAACGGCAAATTTCAATTATCCTTAAAAGATGTTAGAGTGCCAGTAAGCAACAACAAAACACAACTTCAAAAAATTTTTCTAACAATGTTTGCCATTGATAGCTTATACTTTTGTTTTCATAATAAAAGAGGCATCTGTCATGAATTCAACTTCATCCGTTTCATATTCATTATCAATCCATTAACCCAGATATCAAATATCATTGACGAAGACTGAAAACTATGATATATGATAGTTTAGGTTGGAAGGGTGATATCGAATAAGAAAAAAAGTATTTTTACAAAAAAATAATAATATTTTAAAACGAAAATGTGAAGCTTAAGGAATATTATAAAAATGAGTTGAAAAAATCTTTCTACTTAAAATTAAAAAAAAAATCGATTTAAGTGATAGCCTAATGAGATAAACAAAGTATTCATACATCACGAAGCTTTTCGCAAGTCTCACTTATCAAGTGATTGATTCAGGCTATTCTACATAATAATAATAGCATTATCATTATTCTTCATGTCGGAATATGGCATTGAGAAAAATCAATCGAACAGTGAAAAAAATGTGTTACTTCTGACCAAAAACTCACCATCTTGTTGAATAAATAGAGCAAGAAAGAAGAAGACAATATTTATCTGCTTTGCTGTGATCTTATGTGATTTATATAGGATGAAAGTTTTATCAAGTGAAACGCAACTGTGGGTGAATAAAAAATTGAAGTGAGAGATTTTAAAAAAATAAAAACAAATTTTGTAAAATTTTTAGATATGTCAGTAGGAAAATGACTGTAGAAATTTTGTATTGGGAACTAGTGCAGGAATAATGAAATGAAATAACCATGTATTTAAACATATGTGATCTGTCAATTTCAGATGAAATTTGAATTGATAAAATTGTCTCCATTTTGAATGTTAATATATTTATAGCATATCAATTTTAATCTCACAAAATAACATAAAGTATTTAATATTTTTTATTGTTGATAAGCATGAGTTTATGGACATAATTGTCTTCATCTTTATCTCACTTTCACCAAGATTGAAAACATTAATTTCCATCACTAGGAAAAATGAGGTAATCATAAGTTTTCATACACCTTTTCCAAAAATCAAAAAAACAACTTTTTGAAACATTTCAACCATTTGTTAAAAAACAAAATACCAAAAAACAGAAGTATAGAGTGCTTGAACTAATTAAGAGCAAAATTAGATTTTATTTTTTTTTAATGATCAGAAATCACTTTTAACAACTATTTTTGGGTAGTAGTCTAAAATTGAATTTATAGCATTACACAAGAGATCAGCCAATTTGCTTAAAGTTCTTGCAAGCAGATGAAAAGGACAGTGAGCACGTGCTAGGTAGTCAAATATCTTTGAAGCAAAATGTTCGAAAGCATAGGTGAAGATTATAAAAAATTTAAAATAATATAAATGAATATTTATGAGTGTTAGCGTATTTTTAGAGTTTAATTTTTGTTTGATTCGTTTAGTGAATTTATTTATACATATTCTTCTAATGACTATGTGCTTAAATTTTTTAAAGTTTGTATGACTATAATTTTAGTTTTCATGTATTTGATTCTCATTATTTTAAGCTCGAATTGATAATTTAAAATAAGGTATAAATTATTTATACTTACTTACCGTGCTTGCTGACATGAAATAAAAAAAACAAAATAAAAATAGACAAAACAGCTTGATAACTTATTTTTATTCTGTTTCTTTAACAAAGACATGAGCAGGTACAAGTAAAAGCCGGATTTAAATTTGATTTAAGAGAAGAATCTTGGGAATTTAGAATAAAATTTAATTTAAAGTTAAAAAACAAATTAAAAAAACCATGAAAAAATTAAAAAAGAGAATTTTTAAAATGAATTATTGTTGAAAAAATTATTTATTTTTTGAAAAAAAAAATACAATGTAATTAAAAAGGACAAATTAAATTGAAGTTTTAATATTTTAAAATAGTTATTTTTTATTCAACCACTTAAGTGAACAAAAATTAGAATTTCTGAAACTTTTTACCATGATTTATACCGCAACTTGCGAGAAGATTTTGCAAGTTTTTTGAAAATCTAATTCTATTTCTAATTTTTGAAAGCTTAAAACACAAACTGAAAGGTTCGAATAAAATTTTTGAAAATTTTTTAAAAGCATTTTCACTTACATAGAAAAACTCACAGTGGTTGATGTCGTTTGGGAGCCCCGTGACTAACCAACCTGTGGTAGATCACTTATGTAACTAAGGGCCTTGACCTTAATGACTCTTGTGAGTTCACAAAACCAACCACATACGAGTTGTATTATGGACATATGATGTTCAACATTCAATTCTTTGTTTTTCATTTTCAATTTTTACTTACTCCAAGTATTACTTGTGTTGGGTAGCAAAACCCTCTTCGTCTCCATGAAAACCTGATAACCATGCATTTCTGTCTAAAAAGTTTTATTCTTTTAGGAAAATTTTGTACAGTAGCTGAAATCTTTGGAATTTTTTTTGAAATATTATGTTTGAAAGACAAACTCATAAAATCTGAAGCTTCAATACCTCTAGCATGCCCTGTCCCCCTTAGTTGTGATTCATGGTGAACTCACTCTGTCAAGCACTTCACTCTGAAATCCTGTTCCTCCATGGAGTCACAATCGTACATAGTCACCTAATAAAATCATTTTTTCATAAAAAAAATACTTTTCACTTTTTCAGCAAAAAATGCACCGCAAAAAAGATGCCATTCCATTCATCCACCTCCCCTTCCACACCAATCTCTGCTGTACTTGAGCAAGTTCTTTAGATGGCTGAAAAGTTGATTCAAAAAATCTTTGTTTTGGTTGGTGATGTGGTTGATGATGATATTCTCGCTATAAAGACTGCAGCTGCAGAATACTGGTTGAAGGTTTGTAAGATTATCATTGGTCGAAGGCTTCAAATATAGTTGAAAATTCTTCCAGTCTTTTATTTTCTATTATTTATACAATATTCATATTTTTATTTAATTCAATATAAAAATTCATTATTTTCTATGGTTAATGGTTTGAGGCGATAATAAAGCGATAAACCATTGAGTTTAATTACATTTTATATAAGTTTTTGAGATAATTTTTGTTAGTCATAGTTGCTTTGTTATTGTAAAATGTTTTCAAAGCGCTGACCCTTAAAAATAATTTTTATTTAAATGTGGAAAAAAAATTCTTTAACAATTATCTATAATACTACACATTCAAATAAGAAAAATAACATTGGAGTCTCAACCAGGGAAGATTTAATGATAGAAAAAAAAATATAAAAAAACAAATATTCTTTCGAAGAAATTATAAGTAACTTGTATCTTTCAAATTTTTGTTTCAATTTTTTGAGAGTTTGTAGATGTTTGTGAATACCTGATACTGGTTTATAGTGTTTTCTTTTGAATACTAATAAATTATGAAAAAGTTGTATTGTCGGAAATTCTAGTTTCATTATTGTAATGAACTTAACTTTGAAATCTTCATTTTTCAACAAGTAAAAACAAGAATAATGAATACAGTATACAATTTTTATGCATTATTTATTTACCATTTTGTTTATTTTTTAGTTTCGTGTATTATCTTTCAAAAGTATTTAAATATTTGCTGCTTTGAATGCTGTAATATTTCATTTTGCTTTATTATTCTTTAGTTTTTGTTGTTTTTTATGGTGCAGATTGTTTTATTCAGTTTTCCTTAATTAAAAGTTTCACAGTTCATTGTGTTTTTAAAAGATCAATCACTAAGTTTATGTGGAAAAAAAAAGAAAAAAAAAGAAAAAAAAATGGAAAAAAGACAAAAAAAAATAAAGAAAAAAGAAAAAAATTTTACATTGAAAAAAATAAATAAAAGACAAAAAACAACAAAAACAAACAAAAAAAAATGAGGGAAAAAAAAGCTCCTTATAAAAAATTTTTTCGGTTGTTGCAAATACGCTAAAAAAAAACAGACCGACAAAATACAAAAAGAACATAAATGCAAAAAGTTGTTTATTTGAAAAAATAATTTATTGAATTAAATTTGAAAATGATTATAGGATCAAAACTTCGAAAAATGATAAAAAATGAAATACTGATTCAAAAAAATGGATTAAAATAATTAAAACGAAAAAAAGTCAGGCTTATTGATAAATATAAATGAAAAATCAAGAGTTGATAAAAAACTTAATAAATGTGTAAAATAAATAAGAAAGATCTTTATTGCGTTTTAATTTTGAGAAAAATGTCTTAAATAATGCGAGTAATTAAGCCAAAGCATGCCTGATATGAAAGCTAGCAAGCTTTCGATTGTTTTTTTTATATCAATTACTACTACTACTACTACTACTACTACTACTACTACTACTACTACTACTACTACTACTACTACTACTACTACTACTACTACTACTACTACTACTACTACTACTACTACTACTACTACTACTACTACTACTACTACTACTACTACTACTACTACTACTACTACTACTACTACTACTACTACTACTACTACTACTACTACTACTACTACTACTACTACTACTACTACTACTACTACTACTACTACTACTACTACTACTACTACTACTACTACTACTACTACTACTACTACTACTACTACTACTACTACTACTACTACTACTACTACTACTACTACTACTACTACTACTACTACTACTACTACTACTACTACTACTACTACTACTACTACTACTACTACTACTACTACTACTACTACTACTACTACTACTACTACTACTACTACTACTACTACTACTACTACTACTACTACTACTACTACTACTACTACTACTACTACTACTACTACTACTACTACTACTACTACTACTACTACTACTACTACTACTACTACTACTACTACTACTACTACTACTACTACTACTACTACTACTACTACTACTACTACTACTACTACTACTACTACTACTACTACTACTACTACTACTACTACTACTACTACTACTACTACTACTACTACTACTACTACTACTACTACTACTACTACTACTACTACTACTACTACTACTACTACTACTACTACTACTACTACTACTACTACTACTACTACTACTACTACTACTACTACTACTACTACTACTACTACTACTACTACTACTACTACTACTACTACTACTACTACTACTACTACTACTACTACTACTACTACTACTACTACTACTACTACTACTACTACTACTACTACTACTACTACTACTACTACTACTACTACTACTACTACTACTACTATTACAAAAATTTAGATAAAACTCAATAAAATAACTGAAACCAAACAATATAACTAAATTGACAAAAAATTAATTCAGATTGAAATTTTATAATTTTTTTTTGAATAAACAAAATATAAATAAAATGAATAAGTTTAAAAAAAAACAATTATTCAAGCCTTGGTCTCGCTGGACCGTTTCAAGTCGTGATTGAAATAATAATAACAAAAAAAATGAGAATAATAATAATAAATAATAAAAATAAAAAAAAATTTAGGTAATTTTAATAAATATGGTAAAAATAATAATACTAACAATAAAATAATAAATAAAATGTTACTTTGACGGGTGTTAGAATGGCAGATCAATTCGATGAAACTGAAAAACATCCTTAATGTTGAAAATTTTGCATAAATTTACAACACATTCCAATCAATTTATCCATTCACAAACTTTCTCTACTGTTTTTGAACTTTTTTAAAACTCCAGTGAGTTTATTTTTGATTCAATTGATGGGACCTAGACTGAATAGTAGACTCTAAACGATGGGAGAGATGAAAAAATAATCCTAGTACACTTGTAACAACTTCAATAATGTAAATATCAATATAAATAAATCTGCTGCTGACTTTTGCATCAAAAAGATGATGGTATGAATGAGTTTGTTCACAGTGGTAGCCAGGCATTTGAGCGGTATCTCAGCTCCCCAAGCACGGATGAGCTGCAGAAGTTAGTTTGGAATGCAAACACGTGACTTGGAATTGGGAATGAATTTGAGTGGAGAGGGATTGAGATGATGCAGGAATGAATAATACATGATGAAAAGTTGGCTTCATTCATCACGAAATCTTTTTGATTTTTTTTTCCAATTAAAAAAAAACTTGTTTTTATTCAAGAAAAAGTTTTTATGAATTGCTTCAATTTTACTTTAGTTATTTATAAACAAAAACGATGGAGTTAACTGAAGTTTTTTTGAAACACACTAAACAAAATTTGAAAATATTTTGTAAAAGTATATGTGAAAAACTAAAAAAAAGTATTTCTGCTTTATCAACAAGACACTTTTGCAAAGGGTTTTTGTCTGTGGAAAAACTTTTACTTTTCTATTCAATAGAATAATAACAATAAATCTAACGCACGTTTTTAATATATGCTATTTTTTTAAAATTTTATGCAAATCATACTTGCAAAGATTTATTAATTTTCAATAAAGACGTTGAGTTCCAATAAATTAACTTTTAAAACTGAGAAAAATTTTTGAAATTACTCAAAATACGTTAGAAAGGGATTTATATATAAAAAAAAAAAAATTTTCTTTTTAAAACATTTTTAAAATATCTAATAGCTTTTCAACCCTATTTCTTATAAGAAATTCAGAAATAATAATTGTGGATAAATTGTGAGCAAATTTCAAAACTAAAAACTTTGCTCCGTCAACAAAAAACTTTATTTTGTAACAAATAAAACATTTATTTTTAAAACTCCCAACAAAAATGTTCTTAGGATTTATTTGGCTCAACATTTGTTGTATAATGTTATTTGGTCTAAACCCATCGTGATTGTGATGGACAAATTCAATTGAAAAAAGAAAAATAAAATTGATGCTAATGACGAATGCGTGAAGACAGGCTGAAAACGAAAATAAAACTAATATACGATATAAATATAATTATAAATGAAGATAAAAAGAAAAAAAAAAAAAATAATTAAGTTGTAAACAAATGCATGAAAAATTTAAAAAGTTTGGAACTTGAGAACAGCGACAAATTCTTCTCAAAAAATGACACTGTCATTATTCTTTTCAAAAACTTTTTATCCATCGCTGCAGAAATAAAAGCTGGATTTATTGATGAGTGTGAAAACTCACTTTTTCACCGTGGTAGCATGAGTTTGATTCCCGCTTCTGCTCAGTGTGGTTCAGCTGTCCATGGAGCTTTTAATAAAACTTTTTCGTTATATCCATTTTTTATAGACATTTTTGAAAATTGTACATTTATCAAATAAATAATTGCATTCAATTAAATTTTTTTGGTGTTTTGGAAAGTATTTTTCAGTTTTTTTTAGGAAATGCATTTCGTTTAACAATTCAAAAATTTTAAATAAGATTGTGAAAGTCAAATAAGTTATAAACTAACGATATGGAAGAAGTTGAAAATAATAGAAAAAGCCAAGTTTAAAAAAAATTTGGAAAATTCACAAAAATCAAAACAAAAGACTTTATTTAAACAAAAACAAACTTCCTACAAACTGAATATAGATTTTTTTGGTTGAAGATTTGTTTCTAACAAGGTTCTAATCCAAAAGTTTTTGAAAACAGAGCCGCCTCATTCAAACGCCCTTGATAATGTAGCATAGAAACGAGAACCTTCAAACTTCGGAATAAAACTATTTAGCGTGCACATATATTTGCATTGAAAATCTCCATTTGCGATTTTTTACTTATATAGAAACTGGTAATGTAAATCAGGATTTGAAGATGATCCTAGTGAATATAGAGCCATTCCTCTTAAAAGCATTTGTTGCGAAATATTAGAATCATTTGTCAAAGAAAATCTAATTTTGTTCATCTATCAAAGAGCATCCCATATAGTTCAAACATGGTGCTGTTCCCCAAAAATCTGAAATTTTTAAAAATGGATTTAAGGGGCAAAGCGATTGCCGATGAAAAAATTCACAGACAATAAATAAAAAATTTTAAAATTTTTGATAAAGTAAAAATTTGTGAAAAAATGAAAATCACTGTGTATAAACAGAAACATGAAGGCTTGTAGGCAAGTATATCCAAAGCTTTTGGGCAACTAACGTTTTGAAAAAAAGCCAAAAGTATTGAAAGTGTCTCAGAGTTTAACGTTCAGTTTTCTAAAAAATACTTAAATTGTCATTTAATATAATAATAAATTTGGAAACAATAAAAAATTGAAAAAAAAACAAAAAATAAAATGTTAATAATATTGAAAAATCATAAGGCGACGAAACCACACGGTGAAATTTATATACAAAGATGCAATCTTTATGTTTTTAGAATCGAACTGTAAAAAAATCAATTTTTTACTTTTCTTTGAACCATGAAAATAACAGCGAAAACAATATTATTATCAAAAAGAATGATGGTATACAATTTTCTTATAAAAAATATGTCTATGATGGTCCTTGTTGTGGCAAGGTCGTCAGTTTGTAGCTGCTATTCAAGTCATCATCTGATTATACCGTCATTTTCATCCTCATCATCATTACCATCACTAATTTTTATCATCATCATCACTGAATCATTTTATTTACCTTTATCATCACTATCATCATCATCATCACAACCATCGTCCTCATTAAAGCCATCATCCTCGTAATCTTCATTATATGTATATTTAACGTAGAAAATCAATTTTCCAAAATACGTTGTATCATATGCTTAATAGTTCATCAAAGAAGTTCAATTGTTCAAATGTTAAAATCAAGATAATTACTCGAAAGCATGCAATGAAAAAGTAAGTTTATGAAGTTTTAAAAGTCATGGAAACTTTGAAAAATGTTTATTCCACCGGATTGAGATGTCTACATGGAGTTCGTGTTCAAAAAGATTTGATAATATTTGTGAAAGCAATTGAAGAGAGAGATAAATAGATAGATAGATAGATAGATAGATAGATAGATAGATAGATAGATAGATAGATAGATAGATAGATAGATAGATAGATAGATAGATAGATAGATAGATAGATAGATAGATAGATAGATAGATAGATAGATAGATAGATAGATAGATAGATAGATAGATAGATAGATAGATAGATAGATAGATAGATAGATAGATAGATAGATAGATAGATAGATAGATAGATAGATAGATAGATAGATAGATAGATAGATAGATAGATAGATAGATAGATAGATAGATAGATAGATAGATAGATAGATAGATAGATAGATAGATAGATAGATAGATAGATAGATAGATAGATAGATAGATAGATAGATAGATAGATAGATAGATAGATAGATAGATAGATAGATAGATAGATAGATAGATAGATAGATAGATAGATAGATAGATAGATAGATAGATAGATAGATAGATAGATAGATAGATAGATAGATAGATAGATAGATAGATAGATAGATAGATAGATAGATAGATAGATAGATAGATAGATAGATAGATAGATAGATAGATAGATAGATAGATAGATAGATAGATAGATAGATAGATAGATAGATAGATAGATAGATAGATAGATAGATAGATAGATAGATAGATAGATAGATAGATAGATAGATAGATAGATAGATAGATAGATAGATAGATAGATAGATAGATAGATAGATAGATAGATAGATAGATAGATAGATAGATAGATAGATAGATAGATAGAAAATGTTTTTCAACAAAATATAACCTGTTTTATAAATTCTTTCCGTCGCAATCAACTAAAACGAGAATAAACTTATTTTCGTGCTCTACGTTTGAGTGTGCGTGTGTGTGTGCGTAAATAGAAAATTTTACTTGAACTAATGTTTTATGCATGTTTTCAAATTTCAAAATGGCGACGCATTCCCAATAGTTTGGCTTTCATCATTTTACCCAAAATTATTCACTGATTTCTAAACAGATTTTTGACACATTAATTTTTGCTTTCTCGAATATTCCAGCTACAAAATGCCACAATTCTTACCACTTATGTTCTGGAAAGAAATATTCCAAATAATTTCAATCTTATCATAAACCACATCCAATATTTTCAAAAATAGCTTCCTTTTTCATAGGAAGGTTCATTTTTTTACTTCAAAAACTCAAAAGATTATTATTAGAAGATATATTTCCAATTTCCTTCATTCCTAGCGTGTGTTAATCCTCAAATGTTGCAGAAAAACCAATGTTTCATTTAAAATTTTCTATATTCACCATTATTAGTTAAATTAATTGTGTTTATTTAAACATGTTGTATTTGTTAAATTAAGTTCTATTCATTTAATTAAGTTGTGTTTGTTTGTGTTGAAATTTCATCCGTAAGCATTAAAAAGAAATTCTGTGAATTTATATATACTGGAGTTTTAATTGTACTTATTTTGCATGTCTTCAAGTTGTATCAGTTTTTTTTTGCTGAAAATGTAAATTTGAGTTTTTATAGGTAGTTTTTAACACATGAAAACGTTCAAATGTCAAATTCGATATTCACTGTTAATTACATCTAGTCTCGTAATTGTAAATTAAAAATTAATTAGTGAATAATTTTATCCCTAATTGTAAGTATTGTCTGGCAATTTTTTCCTTATCTGATAGTTTTTCTACAACTAACTTCTAACTGAGATTTTATTCTGATGGAATTTTTCATTATTTAGTTTTATTTATCAAAATGAAAATAATTTTTTGAAATTGAATTGCGTAGAAAAATATATAAATTAACTTAATTCATTTTAATTTTATTTTTCAAGCGTCCAAAAGTTGAATGTATTGTAGTTTAATTTGAATTTACTATTATATTTTTTTGTTTTTGAATTAAGTTTAAGTTCTTATATCACTCAAATCTTAAAATTTCAACTTTTTGTCGACCAAAAACATTTCAAAAATATTTTTCATATATATTTAAAAATTTTTTTTAAACATTCAAAATTGACATCAAAGTATAACATCCACTAATCCACATAGAAAAAAGTTTTGAAACCTTTAAACTCACAATAAAGTTTTCCAAAAGCTACCGCTTCTAATGTGCATAAGTGAGTGGTCGATATTGTAGGGGAAAACTGCAAAACCTCTGCGTAGTAAAGATTATTTCATTTTCTGAGGTGCGAAACTGAAGGAAATCCTTTAGATAAAAAACTTAAATCAAAAGTTTTTTTTTCTGTTTTTGAAAATAAAATGCATGAAAAATTTCAAATGTGAAAAATTCAACGTATTTTTTTAAAATTAATTATTTCAATTTGAAAAAAAAGTATTTTATATTTTATCCAAGCAAAAAAAATGAAATATTGCATGCAAAATTGAGAAGTCATTCATTTAAAAAAAAATGATTTTTTGAAAATTTTTTGAAATTTGAATTTTTCAGTCAGTGTTTTTGATTAGAAAATTAATTTTAACAAAGCATGGAAAAAAACAGAAAATATGTTCTGGAAATAACTAAATTAAAAAAAAAATGCCAATCGGAGAAATAAATAATTTTATACACAAAACATTCAATTTACGACTGGCGTTCATGGAGGCAAAATAAAAAATATTAAAATTTCAAAAAAGTAGGTTAAAATAATAATAAAAAAAATAAACGAAAAAATATTTTTTAATCATTTTATTATCTTTTTTAAGACATGCGAAATTTAGTGAAAAATTTTTAGATTCTTCTGAAAATTTCCAACTTTGATAATCCATGACAAATGTTGAGTGTGCTTGATGCATAATTTTCTTGTCTTGATCTTTACAAGTTTTCCATTCCATGTTTCACATCAAACTCACTTCTGCACACCCCCATGAAGCTTACATCTCGAAATATCTTCCCACCTTCAAACATCGGTCTTTTGTACTTTTTTAACTTTTACCAATTTTTCTGAGCAAATATTTGATTTTTTGCCAACAGCGATTTTTCATTTGCTTAGATTCACTTTAAACAATTATTTTCAACTGAGTATTTCTTTTTTTTTTTTAATTTAGTCAATTTTTTTTTGCCTTTTTTGACTAAAAACACAATGTGCTTTCTTCAACTTCATATAAAAACCAAGGTTAATATTCCTCAAAACATGCATTTTTAATTTGTGGCGTTTCATGTTTCAATATTCCTCAAAAGCTATTGCCTTCAGCGTGGAAAACAAATTGAAACAACAAATTTTTTTAAAAATAATATATATAAACCAAAAGTTTTCATGGCTTTGAATGAAAAAATGATAACGTTAATCTTTGTTTTTTCTCAAATCTCTCACTAGCTTCACTCCTCTTTTTCCCTAGCCTTACCTCTTTCTAAGCTTACCTCTCACTAGTTTCACCTCTCACTAGCTTCACCTCTCACTAAACTCACCTCTTACTAGCCTCAAGTCTCAATAGCCTCACCTCTCACTAGCCTCACTCCTCACTAACCTCACCTCTCACTAGTCTCACCTCTCACTAACCTCACCTCTCACTAGCCTCACCCCTCACTAACCTCACCTCTTACTAACCTCACTCCTCACTAACCTCACCTCTCACTAACCTCACCTCTCACTAGCCTCAAGTCTCACTAGCGTCACCTCTCACTAGCCTCACTTTCTTACTAACCTCACTCCTCACTAACCTCACCTTTCACTAGCCTCACTTCTCACTAACCTCACCTCTAACTAGCCTCACTTCTCACCAACCTCACCTCTCACTAGCCTCACCTCTCACTAACCTCACCTCTAACTAGCCTCACTTCTCACCAACCTCACCTCTCACTAGCCTCACCTCTCACTAACCTCACCTCTCACTAGCCTCACCCCTCACTAACCTCACCTCTTACTAACCTCACTCCTCACTAACCTCACCTCTCACTAACCTCACCTCTCACTAGCCTCAAGTCTCACTAGCGTCACCTCTCACTAAACTCACCTCTTACTAGCCTCAAGTCTCAATAGCCTCACCTCTCACTAGCCTCACTCCTCACTAACCTCACCTCTCACTAGTCTCACCTCTCACTAACCTCACCTCTCACTAGCCTCACCCCTCACTAACCTCACCTCTTACTAACCTCACTCCTCACTAACCTCACCTCTCACTAACCTCACCTCTCACTAGCCTCAAGTCTCACTAGCGTCACCTCTCACTAGCCTCACTTTCTTACTAACCTCACTCCTCACTAACCTCACCTTTCACTAGCCTCACTTCTCACTAACCTCACCTCTAACTAGCCTCACTTCTCACCAACCTCACCTCTCACTAGCCTCACCTCTCACTAACCTCACCTCTAACTAGCCTCACTTCTCACCAACCTCACCAACCTCACCTCTCACTAGCCTCACCTCTCACTAGCGTCACCTCTCACAAGCCTCACCCTTCACTAGCCTCACCTCTTACTAGCCTCACTCCTCACTAACATCACCTCTCAATAGCCTCACTCCTCACTAACCTCACCTTTTAATAGCCTCAAGTCTCAATAGCTTCACCCCTCACTAGCCTCACTCCTCACTAACCTCACTTCTCACTAGCCTCATCCCTCACTAACCTCGCTTCTCACTAGCCTCACCCTTCACTAAGCTCACCTCTTACTAGCCTCAAGTTTCAATAGCCTTACTTCTCACTAGCCTCACCTCTCACTAACCTCAACCTTCACTAACCTCATCTCTTACTAGCCTCAAGTTTCAATAGCCTTACTTCTCACTAGCCTCACTCCTCACTAACCTCACTTCTCACTAGCCTCATCCCTCACTAACCTCGCTTCTCACTAGCCTCACCCTTCACTAAGCTCACCTCTTACTAGCCTCAAGTTTCAATAGCCTTACTTCTCACTAGCCTCACCTCTCACTAACCTCAACCTTCACTAACCTCATCTCTTACTAGCCTCATGTCTCAATAGCCTCACCTTTCACTAGCCTCACTTCTCACTAATCTCACTAGCCTCACCTCTCACTAACCTCACCTCTCACTAGCCTCACCTCTCACTAGCCTCACTCTTCACTAACCTCACCCTTCACTAACCTCACCTCTCACTAGCCTCACCTCTCACTAGCGTCACCTCTCACAAGCCTCACCTTTCACTAGCCTCACCTCTCACTAACCTCACCTTTCAATAGCCTCACCTCTCACTAGCCTCACTTCTCACTAATCTCACCTCTCACTAGCCTCACCTCTCACTAGCCTCACTCCTCACTAACCTCACCCTTCACTAACCTCACCTCTCACTAGCCTCACCTCTCACTAGCCTCACCTCTCACTAGCGTCACCTCTCACAAGCCTCACCTTTCACTAGCCTCACCTCTCACTAGCCTCACCCCTCACTAACCTCACCTCTTACTAGTCTCACTTCTCACTAACATCACCTCTCAATAGCCTCACCCTTCACTAAGCTCACCTCTCACTAACCTCACCTCTCACTAGCCTCACTTTCACTAACCTCACCTTTCACTAGCCTCACCCTTCACTAACCTCACCTCTTACTAGCCTCAAGTCTCAATAGCCTCACCTCTCACTAGCCTCACTCCTCACTAACCTCACATCTCACTAGCCTCACCTTTCACTTGCCTCACTCCTCACTAATCTCACCAACCTCACCTCTCACTAGCCTCAAGTCTCAATAGCCTCACCTCTTACTAGCCTCACTCCTCACTAACCTCACCTCTCACTAGCCTCACTTTCTTACTAACCTCACCTCTCACTAGCCTCACTTTCACTAACCTCACCTCTCACTAGCCTCACCCTTCACTAAGCTCACCTCTTACTAGCCTCAAGTTTCAATAGCCTCACCTCTCACTAGCCTCACTTCTCACTAACCTCACTTTCACTAACCTCACCTTTCACTAACCTCACCCTTCACTAACCTCACCCTTCACTAACCTCACCTCTTACTAGCCTCAAGTCTCAATAGCCTCACCTTTCACTAGCCTCACTTCTCACTAATCTCAATAGCCTCACCTTTCACTAGCCTCACTTCTCACTAATCTCACTAGCCTCAACCCTCACTAACCTCACCTTTCAATAGCCTCACTCTTCACTAACCTCACCCTTCATAACCTCACCTCTCACTAGCCTCACCTCTCACTAGCCTCACCTCTCACTAGCCTCACCTCTCACTAGCCCCACTTCTCACTAGCCTCACCTCTCACTAGCCTCATCTCTCACTAGCCTCACCTCTCACCCATTTTTCCACCAAACCAAAAATTTAAAAAAACACTTTTTGCTTATTTTTTCAAACTTTGCATCAACAATCCTTTCCAATCTATCCTTCTGCCAATCAGTGTCTCAGTGTTTTAATCAGGCACATAAACAAAATGACATTAAATTGTTATTTTTTATATTTTTTGTTTTCTTGTTGTTTTTTCTTAACTTTTCGATTCACTCAAGTTTTTTGTTTTGGTGTGTTTATGAAGTGATTTCTTGAAATTAATCGAATACTGAAAATTATTTAAACACTAACGGTAATTTTATTAAGTACAAAGCTTTGTACTTAATAAAATTACCGTTAGTGTTTAAATAATTTTCAGTATTTACTTCGGCTAAAGAAGATTATTATCGAATAATATATATATATTTTTCAATTATATAGTTACTAATGCTATAATTTATTTTTCTTCAATGTATTTCCAGTATTATTTTTTTTTATTTCATTATATTATTTTATTATTATTTCAGTATATTTTTTTAAATTTGTTTTTATAAATTATTTTTTTTATTATTTTATAAATCAATAAAACTTTTTGGAAGCTTAATATAAGTTTTTATTATGAGCCCTCTTTGGGGTTGTGGTTTTTACGAGGTTTTTATTTTTCAAGTTTGAAAATTTCATATGAATCACTATCTGTGTAATTTTTGGTTTTCATATTAAAAATATAATGATAGTTGTTGGAAGGGTGAAAAAGAAGAAAAAGAAAAAGATGATGATGGTAATGAAGCTGATGATGATGATGATTATGATGATGTTGTTGATGATGACGATGATGATGAGGATGAGGATGATAATATTGTTGATGATGTTGATGAGAATGATAATGTTGTTGATGATGTTGATGAGGATGATAATGTTGTTGATGATGACGATGATGATGATTATTATTGCATTTTGTAATCTGGTTATTTTCGTCTTTATTATGGATTGTATATCTGAATATTAAAGCAGTTTTTATAGACATTTTATGACTGATTTTGATAATGATTATATAATCAGAAAGTATATATAGAATAATGGAAAAAAAATGCAGAAACTATTTCAAAAGTTACAAATAATAATAAAAAATAATGAATATTAGCGAAAAAATAATAATATGAAAAATAGAAAAAATATATAAAAAAGTATAAAAAAAATCAAATCAAATAAATTATGAAAACAACAATCACAAATATTATTTATTATCTCGGATTTTTTCTAAACATAGAATGAATAAATTAATTTATAGCTAATTTTAGAAACTTTAAAGAATTATAGTTTGAAATACACTTTAGAAATATCATAAATAATACTGTAGTAATTATCATCGTCATCATCATTATCATCATCACAATTACAAACGAGATTACTGGGGCATTAACTTCAAGTTATCATCATCATTATCATCATCATTCTCATCATCATCATCTTCCTCGTCATTGTATAAAAGTGACTTAATATTTGCATTAAAGAAACACCATAAAATAAAAAGATAATAAAAAAATAACTGGTTTTTCTGGAAAAAACATAATCAACAAAAATCACTAAAAAGTCATAAAAATTGTGAATAAAAACATCAAAACTGATAATTACATGAATGAAAAGTTTTTAAACTGGTGGGTTTGAAAGAAAATATATTATTGAGAATTTGAAGTAAAAATTATTTCAAAAAGAAGAAAATCTATTCGAAATGAATAATACGAGAACAATCTATATTTAATGGTTAAAATGAATAATTTATCTAATTTTATAACATATAAATAATATAAAAAAATTCAATATGATATTCAACGTTTGAAAACTGTGGCTTTGTGTGCGCTTTTTGAGAGGTTAATGAGTTTTTATTGAAAGAAAAGTATCCTTTTGAAATAATGTCTGATAAAAGCCGAAAAACATAAAGTTTATTGAAATTTCCAAGTGGTATTTTTTGACTGATGATAATAAGTAATAGAAACAAAAAATAATTTTGAAATTAAATAAAAAAAAATTATGATAAAAAAATGAATAAATATTCAAAACATAAACAGCTATAAAAACAAAAAAAAATAATAAATATATAAATAAGCAATAAAATTGATAAAAAAATAAGCAGGAACAATAAAAATAAGAATAAGAAAAATAATAAAACAATAAGAATGAAACAAAACTTCAGGGTTCAATTAATGGTTTTTTTAATTAGTTTTCTTTATTCACATTAGTTTAGTAGTTAGTTTTTAGAAACATTCATCACGAAATCCGTTTTTACAATTATTTCAACAAAAATTATTTTACAAATGTGAAATTTTTTTTCTAAATTTTTGAAATGGAAAATATTCGTTTTTTATTTCAGTTTTTAAACTCTAAAAATCTTGAGTTATTTTTGTTAGAAATAATTGCAGACTTCAATAATATTTAAGCAATTTTGGAGAATATAGGCTCATAAAACAAAATTTCTTTCCATTTTAATTCAAATTGTAAAGCACACATCAACCTGCCATGCTCACTCACCAATGTTGAAATCACATTTTTCTACTGTGTTGATGCTTCACTTCTTACAGTATTCAAAACTGCCCATCTCATAACATGAATGATCTTTTGAAACTTTACGCACTGAAGTCATACGATAAGAAAGCATAAACTAAATGAAACTTTTCAGAGACATCTCATGTATGTTTTGTATAAAAATTAAACTTTAAAAACATCAATTGAGGATTCATATTATTCAAAATAAAAACTATAATTTTCGATAAGTATAGCCTTATCATAACCGCTTTGTCGAAAATTATAACTTTTATTTTAAATAATGTATGAATCTTGAATTGACGTTTTTAAAGTTTAAATGAAACTTCAAAATCTTTTAGTATGCTATTAATAGTTTTATCGAGAAAGTTGCTATGATGACGATGAGCATGAAAATTTTGCAATGTGTTTCTAATTGAGCTAATGGGTCAGCCCCCAAATTGAGTAAAAATGATGTCCAGAAAACCGAAGCCCAGTTGAACAAACAATGTTGTGGCTCAAGTCATAGGATATCAGGGTGGAAAACCAAACAATTTCATTCTAGTTTGTTATTTCAAGTTGTGAAATCATTACTTCAATATATTATCGGGCGTTTTTAAAAAAAATGCTCTTAACTAGCACAACTAAAGGCTTGCATGGGGCGAATAAAATTTTGGCTGAACTTCCACAAACTGATGATACGGGAATGACCCTATTGTTGCCAAAAATTAAAAAACATAAATTTCATTCCGAATAAGTTTAACTGCATGGTAGCAAAATATGAACCAAAATTAAAATGCAGAAGAAATTAATCAAATTTTCAAAAAAAATGATACTTCCAAGTTTTGAATGCACAAAGTGTGCAAACAAAAACCTACAGAGACTTGGTCTGAAAAACATATCTAACCTTCTCTCAGGGGCTTATCTTGAACTCAATAGACAAAACATCCTCTCCATCACCGCTAAAATTTGAAATTTCAGGCTATGAAATGAATATTTTTTTAGTTAGTGTGAAATAAGTTATCATAACCCACACCATTTTAGACCCTTAAAAAAAACATTGAAGAATGGTAAGATGGTTTGCATACTGAAGCATAAAATCGTTTTTCAAAATGTCATGCTAAGAGCTGCTAATCAGTGCTGGCTCAGTTTACGAGATTGCCAATTAACTCGTATTTTAGTTTCAATTCAAGAAAAAAAACATGTAACCATAAGAAAAAGGTTTTTGCTGAGTTTTTCTCGAAAGACACTAAAGAATGGAGTAATCAATTGATGACAGGAATCAATTGAGACAGTTACAAGGCCATTCTCTCAGCGCTAGAAGCACTTGTTAAATAATTTTGTTATCAGTCAAACTCAAATCATTTTAGTTATAACTTGAATAATCCCATAGTGATTGAAGTTTACAATCAAAAAGATTTGGACAAAATTTGTAAGATTGCTTTGCATTTGAAATTTATATATCAAATATTGCAAACAGCAAATAAACGTTGAGATTTTTTTAAAAAATAATTCCTATTTCTTATGTTCTTTAAAACCATTGAAGTCACTACTTTCCCAACATCCGACTTCAACAGCCAGATCCGTTCACGTTCTAGCAGAACAAAAGCAAAGTGCTATAAAAAATATAAGCGTCAAACAGGATTTTTTTCAGAATCTCATTCTCTAGCCATAATTAAGGAATCTGGAATTGACACGGTGTCATTAAAAGCAACATTAGTCAACTTAATCGAAGTCTTTCAAAAACACATGGTATTTCTGAGAGCCATTATAATCTTCTTTTAGATATTCTCAATAACATTTTAACTAAACGGACCATCTGCTGGAAATAACCAAACAAAAAATTCAATGCTTAGAAACGTTCACATGCAAAAAAGCAACTATAGTTGTGGTAGAAAATCAATTATTATCATTGAAAAAGCTGGACTCTATCATTATGAATCGTGAATAATTACTCACTTTTATGTTCATTAAATGGGGCTTATTACTATTATTTTTATTTTATTAATATTATGAGTTTATTATTACTATTATTATTTTAATTTAGTCGAATCTTGCTCTTGCTTTCATTTTAAATATAGTATGTAAATTATCCCTAATTTACCCTCTATAGAAGATTAAATTTCTTACAAATGCTATTATAGTCACACTACCAAAATCATCAGAGTTTTCAATATATAACCATTAGCCATGTTGTTTCTATTTGTTTTTTTACAATTAAATTTTTTTTTTTTTTCCTCCTTCTCCCCATCATTAGATTAAAAGCTTTCAGGAATGTCTTTGATCAGATATTAAATTATGCACGGTATATATTATTATTTTTCTTCACTTTCATTTTTTTTTTTTCACTTTTATTTTTTTTTTCACTTTTATTAGCTTTTTAATTTTATTATTCTTTCAATCACTATTTTTTCAATCATCATTTTTTCAACTCACTTTTATTTCCCACGATAATTTTCTTTAAATACCATTCTTCCGAATTTTTTTATACTTTTTTCATACTATTTCATTATCCATTTTCTTCGATAATCAGTTTTATTTTCACTTTATTTATTTTATGTGTATAATTCTGTTTATACTCACCACCACCCCCACCATCACCATCACCATCACCACCACCCCCACCATCATCATCATCATCATCGTCATCATCATCTTTTATTTTCTTTTTCCCCTTCATTATAGCTTTATTTAATATTCAAAATCACCTTGCAAAAGATTTGAATTTCAAATTATAAATTTAATAACCTTGTTTGTGTTTGGGATTATTAAATTCTAATAATCATATTTTTACATAATTTTTTATCTTTGTTTGTTTTACATTATCAGACGAAATATATATTTTTTGTATGGTTTCAATGCAGCTTTTTTTAATGTTTCAGCTACATTAAAAGTTTGCATTAGAATCCTCTAATCTACCTAGTTTCATTTTACCACCAAACAACACACCACACTTCACCACATCATCATTTTAATGCATACCTCATCACATCACATCAAAGCACGCAACACCACACAGACTTGGTAGGAGAATTGATCGAAAGAGATTACTGTGATACCCAAACCTTTGTGGCTGAGTGTGATGAAGGGTGGGTGGTGGTGGTACATGAGGCGAAGTATGGCCGCATGAGGGCTGGGAGATGCGTGGGGTTCAACATGGGCTTTATAGGATGCTATTCCCACGTGCTGCTGCAGACAGACAAGAGATGCTCAGGCAAGCGGAGATGTTCCATAAGGGTACCTGATGCAGAGTTTGAAACGACGAGGCCCTGTAACAAGGAGCTTAAGACATACCTTGAAGTCTCATACTTTTGTCTCAAAGGTGGGTGGGTGGAAACTTGTGTGAGAGATGTAAAAGTTCAGTGAGAAGTTGGTGAAAATATTTTGAAAAAAGTGAGTAAAGAAACATTTAAAAAAATGAGAAAGAAAAATGAGAAGGAAGAACAAGAACAAGTAGAAAAGATAATTGAAGGTTTTGGGACATTAAAACGTTGTGAGTCACCGAAAACATTCTCGAACGTCGAAAAACTCACATAGATTTCCAAAAATACCTTAAATTTTTCCTGATTAAAAAGTTTTTCTATTTAGAAAATTTTTTGACAAAGTGCCATGAGTGTCTTTTTTGATACAGAAATATTTATTCAAAAAGACGTTCTGAATTTTTTAATTAAATTTTTTTTCTGTTTCCATTATTAAAATCAAATTGCATTATATTAAAATGTGACAGAGTTTTGAAAAAATAATTTGTTTGCTATTCAGCTTGATTAAATAATTTGAAATATAGAAATTTTTATTTGAAGATAAAAGAATCATTAAATAATTTTTGAAAATTTCCATTTTCAAAACCCTTGATCTTTTAAATATATATTTTGTGACAAAAATTTTTAGCCAGTGATAAACCATCTCTCGCAAACTGCATCAGATTATTAAAGTTCAACTTGAATCTCCCTCCCCAAATTTTTTATATCTTTTTATTTACTCGCCATATTTTAGATTAAGTTTTCTCAAAATTAAGTTAGGACTTTTCAAAATTTAATAAATATGGTCATAAAAAATTAAATTGAATTTGAGGTCTATAAAATGCAGAAGTTCATATCGAACCAACTTTTCCTTTTGGAATAATTTAAAATTCATATCTCTAATGTTTAAACATTTTCAGTTTACTTTCAAGATTTTTTGTTTTAAAAACACACACACACACACACACACACACACACACACACACACACACACACACACACACACACACACACACACACACACACACACACACACACACACACACACACACACACACACACACACACACACACACACACACACACACACACACACACACACACACACACACACACACACACACACACACACACACACACACACACACACACACACACACACACACACACACACACACACACACACACACACACACACACACACACACACACACACACACACACACACACACACACACACACACACACACACACACACACACACACACACACACACACACACACACACACACACACACACACACACACACACACACACACACACACACACACACACACACACACACACACACACACACACACACACACACACACACACACACACACACAAACAGTGCAACAAACAACAGACGATGCTTGTAGCTTATCCACAAACATCCACGTGAAAACAACTTCCGGTTTTTTGACGTCACCTCCCCAAACACAAAATTGCCAAGCGACCACCCATGCATGGCTGATCAGAGGTCACACGAACCAAAAAGTCAACCTCACTCTCTTCGACTTTGCTGTCAACATCCCTGATCGGAAAAAGTTCTACAAGTATAAGAATTATCGTCTGCTTAGAAGAGACAATCAGGAGAGAACTACAAGAACAAACGTATCATACACACAAAAACTGACACACAAGCACACATCCAATTACACACATGCACACATATACAACAACACAAGAACGAGCGTTGGGAGAAATTACAAAAAGAAAATGGAAAAAATGAAGCCTCAAGCACATGAGAAGATGATCTTGAGGTTGTGTGTGAATGTGTGTGTTTGTTTGTTTGTGTGTGTTTGTATGTTTTTTTGTTTGTATTTTGCTTCAAAACTCTTGTGCATTTGGATGCAACCAAGAAAATGGTTGAAACTATGTAATAAAAAGTACCTTCAATATTTTCCACAAGTCTCATAAAGTTATATCATGGTTCAATTTTGAAAACAGCAAAATAACAAACAAAAAATTGAGAAATTTTAGACTGATACCTTTTTTTTCTTGTTTTAATTT
Organism: Pterobdella sp. o SKG-2022; assembly: GCA_964035795.1. Lineage (NCBI taxonomy): Eukaryota > Metazoa > Annelida > Clitellata > Hirudinida > Piscicolidae > Pterobdella > Pterobdella occidentalis. Next base: position 25,613,859 of record OZ038321.1, on the reverse strand, counting down.
TAAAATAATTGTTTTCGTTGATGATGGAAGGCTCTTGCAGTTGTTGTTGTCAACCCCTGTGATGATAAAATAGAGATCAAAACCGCAAACAAATAAATCTGAGACAAAAATGAAACATGAGGAAATGAAAAAAAGGTATATTACAAGAATTCTATGAATTTCCTTTTTTTTCAACAGTTACTTGTCGTAAATTTTCGTTTTACGATTTTTTCATTTGAAAACGTGTAAATTATTCACATATATAATAAGCTAATTTTTTCTTTTTTGTGTTGATAAAATAAAGTAAACTGCTTGATTATTTAAAATTTTTGTTTATTTTGTCTTATCCATTAAAAATTCAACTCTCACAGCGTGAGAATGTGTGTGTGTTGAATGCAGTAGCTTGCGTCAAAGACTTTTGAACCTAATAAGCACATGCACCAAATGATTTCAAGATATGAGCCTTTATTTCGAAAGATATAGATTTTCTAATTGAAGAATCAGGTGTGTGGGAAAGACTTACTGAGTGAAGGTGGACAGAGTTGACCGCATGTCTCTATGGGTTGAGTTTCAAAGACATTTTGGTTATCTATGACCTCTCTAAAATGTTGACAATATGGCTTACTTTACATTTTAATCAAATTTCTCGTAAGCCCAGCTGAACCCCGTTGAAAAATGTTCAACAAAATGAACTTTGAAAGATTAATGTAAAACTACGTAGGCTGCAAGGTGAGGCGTTGCTTTGCTATGGCTCGAATTGAAGGAAAAGTATTGTTGCAAAATCTACCGCTATTTGTCACTTCAATGGATGTGTTTTTATTATGTTCATCTCTTAACATTTTAGTGTCGTTTATGTTTTTTGCTTGTTATATAAAATTTAGCTGAAGTATTTGATCTGTCTGTAATAATGAAGTTAATTTAAGTAATTGGAAGTCAAATTTGCATGACTGTTGCAGGAAAAGTGTAGGTAGTTGTGGTGCAAGAGAAGAGCTAAGTAGTGGAAGTTGATTTCAAGAGTTATGAGGGTAGTGGTGGGAACTTGATGTTGGGGATTTTATGGGTGGTGATGAGGGGTAGAGTAACAGCTTTTGAAGAAGAATATCAAAATCAATATTATAAAAATAATGAAAAGGTTTTATGTTTGGTGAATGAATAAGTTTTGAGAGAAACATGTATTAGACCAACAATAACAACTTAAATACTAGAATGATGTGTTTTAATCATCATTATAATAAACTTCGTAGAGTTTTTATTATTAAAATATTTCTTGTGAGAATGTAATTATTTAAAATATTTTTATTCAAAAATAATAATAATAATGTAAACTCAATAAAAAACAAATGAATAAAACTCTGCTGTAAATGGAAATATTCATAAGAATAAAAAATTACATAATAAGAACATCAATAAAAAAAAATAGTTCTTAAAACGTTACTACAATAGACAAAACATTTATTTCAGTAATAGACACTACTTTTCATTCCATTGTTAACACAAGAACCTTTCAAAAAAAAATGGAGAAAATGAAAATGAAAGAAAAAAATATGAAGAAAGAAAGAGTATAAAAACAATTACACAAAGACAACAGCACTACTTTGACATAGCAAAAACTTGGAAAAACGAAAGAAAAATGGCATTTAATTAAAATGATGTTTCTGTTATTCAAAATTACAAAAATAAACTAATGAAACTGTGAAGAAAACAAAGAATGACAAAAAGTTATCAATGAGCTTGAAGTTGGAAAAAACCGACAAAAACGAAAAATATATAATTATTATCTTGAAATACAAAAAGAATTCCAAAATTGTAAGTTTTAACGTTTGATAAATAAAAAAATTACAAGTCATATACATAATTAAATATTATTATTATTAAAAAATTTGAAAAAATTGAGAAGAAAACAATCAAATAAAAAAAATACTTATAAAGAAGAATACTAATAGAAACTTCCAAAAGAACCAGAAAAAATTAAGCGGCCAAGTTGGTAATTTTATAAAAAAATGATAAAAAAATCAGTTTTAAATCCAAAAAAACAAGTTTAACTTCAATAAAAAAATGAAAAAACAAAGAGAAATAGAACTAAGATTTTGAGTGTAATGTGAAACAACTTGGAAAGACAGACCCAAAAAAACTGAGCTTTACATTGAATTTGATTACTAAGTTACAAGTTTTCTAGATTTTATATGCAAAAAAAACAGGCTCAAATTATCTCAAAAACCTTTTTTTTCAGTTTACAACAGCCCAGACTTCATAGATAACTGAGGATAACAACAGTAAACTTTGAACAAACCACACACAGCACACAGATAATTTACTAGCTAAAATCTTTTCAACATTTTCATTGCAGCCCAACTAAAAAGACAGTACAAAAAAAAAAAAAAAATTAAACACAAAAGCACATAAAAAACAACATAAAACTACAAAAAAAAACACAAAAATAAACGGCAACATAAAAGGATAAACATCACTAGCACAACCCAATTCATAAATAAAAACACCTATTTTTAGCAACTTTCTAAAGAGCCAGTCTGCAGCTTTTGTCGGACTTAATTTATTTTATACTTCACATCCTTCATCCAACAAAATGTTTCAAAAAATTTTCAGCAGTGAGTTTTTTCCTGCTAAAATTTTTTACGTTTAAATAAAAAAATTTTTTTTTTGATATTTGTTTTTATTTTATTTTCTAGGCGATTATTTCTCTTTTTTCCAATTTTTTCATTTTTCTGTTTGAATTTATTTATTTTTTCGTCACATTATTTCCCTACTTTCAAATTATTTTTTGAATATATTTCTAAGTATTCTTTTTTTTTATCAATTTTTAACGTTTTTTCACCCACTCATTCATACACCCATCCATCAATCCATTCTTTTATTAATTTATACATTTATCAATCCATTCATCAGTTTATCTATCCATTCATCAGTTTATCTATCCATTCACCAGTTTATCTATCCATTCATCAGTTTATCTATCCATTCACCAGTTTATCTATCCATTCATCAGTTTATCTATCCATTCACCAGTTTATCTATCCACTCATCAGTTTATCTATCCATTCACCAGTTTATCTATCCATTCATCAGTTTATCTATCCATTCATTTATTAATTCTTGTTTCCTACTTTCATCCATCTACTTTTCAACCTATTGAATCTTGTTTTTATTCATATACATGTTTTATTTATACACTCATTAAAACTTCTGTTGCTTCACTCATCCATTTTTTCACTCATTCATTTATCCATTTATCTGACAGTTAAAAACACTACATCTGTAATATGGGATATGTGCACTGCTATTATATCACTGACTTGTGAAACCACGTTCAAATGCATGAAATTATTGGCAGCTCCTATTCAAAACGTGTGAAAGTGCTGTTGGACTGAAAAAACACTTTGAGTTTTAAATATTTAAGAAAAAACAAAAAATGATTTGACAATTATGAAAAAATTGTAAAGTTATGCAAAATATTCAATGAAGCTATTCTGGAAGATTATTTGATTTGAGGTTCTCAACTGGGCAAGTCTTATCGCTTCTGTTCCGGTTGCGGGGATGGAAAGTTTAATATTGGAATTATTAGAACCTATATTTATCTTTTATCGGTATATGCAAAGCTCGTGAATCAGTCGACTAGAACGCACTGGGTAGCCATACTACCATACTAGAGTGTAATATGATATACCTCTACTCGGCACTGACTGCTTAATGAGCTTGAAAATAAATCATTTCAAACTTTTGTTTAAAAATAGACATGAAATAATTACGGAACTAATGAGGCAAGAAAAATTGCAAAACTGCTTGCACTAGAAGTTGTGTGTAATAGCACCAACAATTACGCACAAGATTATGGGCCGCTGACATTTAGGCTCAAAAGATGCTAGTGTGTTCAACATTGATTTGAATATTTGAGCATTTTTTGTTGAAAATATTAAAACCAGCTAACTGCAGTTCAGTATGCTTTTTCAAGTTTTACTATTCAAAAATAAACCATTTTTATTTGTAAAAAAGTCTTAGAACCTTAATTATCCCATGCTTTCCAAGTGTTTCTGGCCAGTTTGTGATAAAGCTGTAAACATCCACTATACCTCTAACATCCCAAATGCTTTGACCAAGTTTGATAAATAAAATTATCACGCATTGAACGGTTTTAAGGAAACAATTTTCATCAGGTGCAGGTATGAAAAGCTTAGCTATAATTCAACCTTGTGGAACAAAAATTCTGAACTAATATAAATAGAGTCTAAGCTGTGTGAGACTGGTGAAAAAAACTGATAAAAAAATTAGAAATATTTTAGAAAGAACATAATATCTGTACAAGATTTGAAACCTCCTCATTTTGAAAAACTTTGACTAAATCTGAATTAGAAACCACGTTAGACTATCGTACACAACCGACCTTTATAAAAAAATTTAGTAAACTTTATAAAAAGTACTCGAGAAACAGAAAATGCCGAATTGAACAAAAAAGAATCCACAAGGTATATTTAAGAAGACAAATTCTGTCCGCACCTGCCTGAATGCAAAAGAATAAGCTGATTGGTTGAGATATCCATCTATCCCTTTCCATCTATCCATTCATTCCTTTTCATCTATTTTTCTTCATTTCATTGATTTATTTACTAATCCGTCCATGTATTTATCCATCTTCCTATCCATGCTTCCAACAATCATCTTTCCATTTATCCACCAATCCACCCTTGTATGTATTTACTCATCCACATCGAATAAAATGAATAAGTTTGATATCAATAAAATTAGAAGCACATAAAAGTAAAACATTTGAATGACGAGGTTAACATTTCAACAGTGTTTCCACTTAATACTATTATCCAAATAATAAGTGATAATATTGTGATAAAAATTATGACAACAAAAATTTTCATTCTTATTGCTTTCATTTAATTTTATTTTTATACTTTTCTGTATAATTCTCTTATCAAATTTTTTGTTTTCATTACTATTTTTATATATTCTCATTATACAAGAAAAAGATTGAGAATCAGGTGGATGAATTATGCAGAGATGCAAGATAAAGCCAGTGGCGCTAACGTTTCCATGTATTTGCTTTCTTGTATTTCATTATAAATCCATAAAGATTTTCAGTTAGTTTTTTGAAATTGTTTAATATCAATAAAAAAATTTTGTTTTTGTTGTTTTTTTAAGTTATTTTTGTTCTTTTTTTGATAGTTTTAGTTTATTTTTGAAGTTGAATGCCAGCGTATCGTACGATGCAATAGAAAATATTTTTGAAAGCGGAAGAAAATTTCAAGTAAATAATATTTAGCTCATTGTCTTATTTATGCTTTGGATTGGTTCATTACTATCTATATAAGTTTGATACTTGAAATAACATACTAGTGAAATTATACATAAAAAATAGAAAAATAGTGAAGCAATTCAACTAATAATAATATTGAAAATGATAATTCGAAATAATAAAATTATTGGAAAATATACTTTTAAAATCTAAAAAATAATAATTTTAGATTAGTTGAACAAAACAATTATAAAAATTATAAATAATAAAAAGTTGTGAGCGATATTATTAGTTGGATTTGGATAAGTTATGAACACTTATCAAACTTGTGAAACATTGAAAATTTGAAAAAATTGGTTTTGCATAACGGTAGAAGTTGAAAACATAATAGCAGTAATGATAATTTATAAAAAAAATTAGCCGGTAAAATTTTGAATTAATGATAAAAACAATGAATTTATGGTGATGATGACGAAGCAAAAAAAGAAAAAGAAAAAAAAGAAAAAGAAGAAAAATAAGAAAAAAGAAACAGAAGAAGAAGAAAAAGAAGATGAAGAAAAAGAAGACGAAGATGCTGATGCCGTGAATAATGTTGATGACGATGATGTAAATTCTGCATCATTTGTGAAACCTAGTGTTCTAGATTATGTGCATTTATTATTATTATTTTTTTTGTTTTCGTTATACTTTTAATTTCATTTTTTTGATTTCACTGTCATTCTACTGATACATTTCTTCATTTTTTTCGATTAGTTTTCTATTATTTGTTTTTATTTTTCTCTTTTTTTTTCAAAACACACTTGTATTACGGTATTTTTTTGCATAAAACTAACACAGTTTATTTTTTTGTTTTTTCATTTTAATTATTATTCACATTATTTTTTCATTAATTTTGAAATTTATTTGTTTTTCTGGTCAGTGGCTGATTGCTCCACCTTATTACTTCTGGTGCTTTATTAACGATAATAACAATAAAAACAACAATAATAATAACATAAAAAATAAAAATAACAAAAACTATTGATAAAAAAAAAAACAAAAACTAATAATGAAAATCAAAACAACAGTATTTATAATAATAATAATAAGATTCACAAACTAATAAGAACAAAAAAAACAATAATATTTCATAAAAAAAGAATAAATAATGAAAAACATTGACAACCACAGTTATAATTAGACAAAATATTTAAAGAAAAAAAGAATTAAATCTTATTCAAGGATGGAGGTGAATAAGAATATTTTGAACAATTAGCCTCAAAATTATGAATCATAAAAACACGACAATATTTGAATTTTTTATTTCGACGAAGCTTTTCGATATATTCTATATCATCATCAGGTAACCAATGGTGATGTAGAATATATAACTAGTTACTTGATGATGATATAGAATATACCGAAAAGTTTTGTCAAAATAAAAAATTCAAATATTGTCGTGTTTTTAAAATTCACAAAGTGGTAGAACAGCTAAAAAACCACAATAATATCATAGATAACAACTTGTTACAGTTTATTATAAATTTCATAAAAAAATTAAGCCAAGACAGTTGAAAAAAAACTAGAGCAAAATCAACAAGACCAAACGATGCATCAAAAATCATGAAAGTTGTCCTGTGTTTTCCAAAGTTGAAACCAAGACGGCAATTCAAACCCACTCAACTCAAATGTTTGATGGATTTTTTTATACACTGGTTTTAAAGATTTGTGAATGATAGTGAAAAAGTTATTGTCTTCACAATATGAAACCTCAGTTGAGGGCGATCAAATGGTTGAACTATTTACTTAACAATAATAAAAAAACAAGGGTTAGAATTTATCATGACTTGACTTTTCATGGTTCCACAAAGCATAGGATCTCAAAAGCCAAACTGTATTAAGCCATTTTCAGCACTTTTCAATATATTCAACTGGTGAAAATGTCATCTCGAATTATTATTGTTTTTATTATCATCGTATTATCATTATTATTATTTGATTTTTTAACTTTAAATAATTACATACTTCTAAAAGATATTACTTATACAACTTAGCAGTGCTTCTTCATGTGTTAAATATGGCTGGCTGCAAGATGGGGTTGTGACTTTCGACATTTGTGGGTCGAAGGTCAGAGTTCAGCACCTCTATTACTCACTGACCAATGAGGTGAGGGTGTGGATGACTGCTGGTTCTGCCCCATTTGACCTTAAACGATTTCTAATTGGCTATGAAGGTTTGTGTCTTTACTCTTGAATTTAATTGAAATCAAATACTTTTGAATCTCAAAATCACTTGATAAAGTGAGGTTTTTTGAGAAATTCTTAACAAATTATTCAAATAAATAATTTGTGTTCAATTTTCATACTGAACTTAAATTATCACTCACTTTTGTTCCATAAAATTTGAAGTTTAATTGTTTGTAGCATTTTAATATTAGTTATTGTGTAAAATAATATGGTTTTCTCAAACTTTGAAATGGTTGAACCAAAGTAATTGAAAACACAAATAGCTATTTCGAATTTTATTGTTATATTAAAAAACAATGTCTAGTTATATTTATATATTTGTCTTGGATTTAAACTTTTTCGAATTTAATTTTTTCCAAATGAGGTTACCAATATTGGAATTATTAAAAATAATACTTTTTTTTGAAAAATTAAATTTTTTAATACAGAAGAAATACTTAACTATATATGATATAAACATGTAGTTTTTATCAAACAAAATTTCACTTGAGAATGAAAGTTTTTCATGGAAAAAACTTTGTGAAATTATTCAAAATAAATTTCTTCTGTTTGTTTTGGCATACAATCTTGTCAGGCTACTTCCACTGTTTTACTGTTTTGAACTTAACCTATTTTGCTTCATGAAGTTTTTAATACATTTATTGAAAAATGAAATCACTATAATTTTGGTAAGTCCAGTTTTATCTTAATATGTTATCATAATTGAATAATTACATCTGTTTTCACTGTTTTTATAAATGATGAAGTTTTTAATACATTTATTGAAAAATGAAATCACTATAATTTTGGTAAGTCCAGTTTTATCTTAATATGTTATCATAATTGAATAATTACATCTGTTTTCACTGTTTTTATAAATGTATTGAAAACCTTATGAGTAGAAAGGATTTTTTTGGTAAAGTATTTATTGAAAGTCTTTTGAATATGTCTCTAAAAAGTTTGTCTCAACAATGGACATCAATATAAAACAACTCAATAATAAGAACAAAAAACTTTTTGGAATTTTTATTTACTAACAAATAAACTCAAGCAATGAAGAGGATTGGAAGAAAACTAGAGTAAAGAGAAATAGACAGACGAAAATTTAAAATTCTCTTTAAAAACCAACAAAACAAAAAATTAAAGAAATTAATTCAAACAAAATAACGAAAGCATCTAAAAAAAACTAAGTTTTTTAAAAAAGTGAATAACAAGAAAAATAAATATAAATCAGCAATAAAAGATGCCTCTAAATTCGTATGCCATTAAACTTTAAAATGTCTTTTTGTATATCTCTTTTCATCTGTTTGCCTGTTTGTATAATTGTTCGCCTAAATGTCTTTTTGTCTTTTTGTTTGAATATTTGTTTGTTAGTCTCAACATTTTTATCATTTTTGTTTAAATATTTGTTTTTTTTCTTAGCATCTGTTCGTTTGACTGTGTTCATGTTTGCGTGTCTGTCTTAGTATTTTTAATACTAAATATTTGTTTGGGTGTTAGTTTCTTGAATATAAATGTTTATAGATTTATTGGTTAGCCTATAGTTCTTTGTACGCATAATTTTTGTTTTACTTTGTTCGTGCATATCTACATTTTTTCTTTTTTTATCTTTGTAAATATAATTTTTATCTTTCCGTTTTTTTTAATTCTCAAGTTTTTTGTTTGGCTCTAGGTTAAAGTTTCTATTTTCGTTTGTTTGCTTGAGTTTTGCTATGACTTTGCTTGAATTCATCATCAGTTTAAGTTTTTCTGCATACTTTTTTCAAATCTCATTAGAAGTAATTTTGTGAAGCTTTTAAATGTTTATTAGTGCATTTTCATCAAGGTGGATGAATTTGTGTGTGTGTGTGTGTGTGTGTGTGTGTGTGTGTGTGTGTGTGTGTGTGTGTGTGTGTGTGTGTGTGTGTGTGTGTGTGTGTGTGTGTGTGTGTGTGTGTGTGTGTGTGTGTGTGTGTGTGTGTGTGTGTGTGTGTGTGTGTGTGTGTGTGTGTGTGTGTGTGTGTGTCTTCATGTGCGTTTGTTATGTATGCGGACGCGTGTGAGTATTTTGTTTACTAGCAAACAAAAAAACTAGAATACACTTTTAAATACATTATTTCCAATGAATAATAACTTCAAAAATATTTTAAAAACTTTAGCAGTTTCAACTTTGATATTTCGGCTCATTATTCATAAATGAACGTTCCAAGATTATATGCTATAGCCAATGAAGTTAGCAATGTCTTTAAGTTTTTTTGCTTCACTTGATAATGTCAGCTTGCTGAAAAGCTTCGTGTTATTCAGTTGATGGGAACGCTTGGTTTAAATTGTTTTTGTGCTGGGCTATTTTGCTTGATTGTATCGAATGATGTTAATGCTGCAAATATCCTGTTCTCATTTTTAAAATTTCTTTTTTTGCTTTTTATTTGATATTTTTATATGTTTTTTATTTTGCAATGTAATTACATCATATTTATTGTTAAATAGATAATATTCATATGTTAAAAGACTCCCAAGTCTACATCATAAACTTGATGAGTATCTCTATTGTATTTGGTGTTTGTGTGCTGGAATTATATTTGTATTCTTATTTTTTTTGTTTTGAGTTTTGTGCATATGTTTTATTTTTACTTTTTTGCAAATAATTTTCAATTAAAACTCAGTTTTAAAAGAAATTCATCATTTTTTCATTTTATATTTTTTAATTTTTAGTACAAATTTTTCAGTTTTTAGTAACGGCACAATTTATAAAATTAATTTTTTTATCTGAAGTTTTTTCCATTAAACAATTTGATTTTTTATAACTTTCAACGCAGTTTTTTTTTCTGATTCAAAAACTTTTTGTTTAGTTTTTTATTTTTTTATTAAACCTTTTCTTTTTCTGGATTTTTTCAAAAAAAAATTATCTTTATTAACGCTTGAGTTTTTCTTCAAAACTTTTTTCTATTCCATGAAACTTTTTTCAAAATAAAACGAATAATTTTTTTTTCTAAATTTAAACTTTATATTTGTCGTCGTTTGATAGATCTGATACCTCATAAATAGATGTTTGTGCTAGTGTCCAAACGCAATTCAAACTCAACCCAAGTATACAAATTTTATATGGTACCAAATTATAACAGTTTTTAAAATTCTATTCAATATTAGTCTTTTGCAAAACGACATTGTATGCCGGTGATTTCTCATGCTTTTAAAAAACATTTTCATCTTGGAAGCTTTCTGAATGCAATAATTAAAGCTTTAACTACAAAGGATTGCAAAGTCGACGCTAAATATATTGAATTGTACGGTTTACATTTTATAGGTGACATCGCTTAGAGATTGACTTTTGTGGGATTAACTTATCGCCTAGTATTCAAGAATTGTGTGTGTGTGTGTGTGTGCTCGATCGTACTTTAACATGGCTCCGCTAATTTTGGATTTAAACCTAGTTAAAAAGTGAAATTCATTACTATTATATATCGTATAACTATAAAAATAAACATTTAACACTATTATAATCATATATTTTAAATAATCGAGTTTTTTTGATTTTGTCTAGACACTCGTAACTCAACTATCGTTCAAAGAGGATATTAATTGTGAAAAATAAGTTAATTCGTGGCTATTAAAACAATTTAAAAATAAAATGTAAATATTTTAATTTAAATGGTTTTCTGAACTTTAAAGTGAAGTTTTTGAAACAAAGGATTAATAGCGGTTGATTGCGTAAAAGTGAACTTTACATAATTAAAAAAGATATTTTTTGGAAATTGGTCTCTTCGGTGAAGAAAAACATTAATATAACTTTTTACTATTTCAAAATTTTTAAAAAGTAAATTCTTCAAAATTAATGGATATTTTTCGAGCAACCAGAACAAAAGCGCAATAAAGAGCAAGTCTGCACAAGGCTGATAACCTGTCAGACTCAAACCAATTTTTATCCTAAGAACAGAATGGTTTTCTACAATATTGGCTGTTGGAACGTAAAAAGTCTGGGTAACCCCACTGAATTCAACATCAAACTTTTGAACGTTATTGAAACAATGAAGATGAAACGCATGTCTGTCATGGTCAGCCAACTAGCCGGTCATCTCTACATGGGAAGCATAATCCAGATGTGAGAAATAACAACAGCAGAAGACTGGTGGATTTTTGCAACTATAAAAACCTGGCAATCACCAACATTTTGTTCCCTCATAAGAAGATACATCAGTATACATGGCACCATCCTGGTCAAAAAAATGGTGGACATGTCCTTGACCACATATTCATCAATGCTCAATACCGATCTTGCATCCTGGACACCAAAGTGTTCAAAAAAACTCTTCATATTTTTGATCACTTCCCTGTTATTGCAAAATTCAAATTCTTCAAATCATTATGTCATAAGCAACATTTTCGCAACAAGTCACAAGCAATACATTCAAAATCCCCGAGAACTCGACGAAAACATAATAAATAATTACAAAAACCAGTTAGCAGTACCTAATGGCCCAAAAAATATTGATGAGTTATAGAAAGTTTTCAAAGAAAGTTTAACATCTGCAAAAAAAGTTTTGCCAACCACACAAAATATGAAAAAGATTGGGTAACTGAAGAAATTCGGCAGCTGACAATTGAAAAAGCTGATGTTTACCAAAAAATTATGCAACATAAACAAAAAAATCAAACAATTCCCTTATTTTTCAAGTCCCAATATGTGATAAAAAAGAGAAAATGAAAAAAAGCATGTAAACTTGCTCTGAATTCATGGTGGGAACAAAAAAGTAGAGGCAGAAGATGATTATGAAATGAGTTTGAAACAAGGTAAAGGTGGCTCTTTAATAAAAAATTTGAAGACTTTAACCAAATCAAGAGGTTATAGATGCTTGAAGATCTTAGCCAAAAACGGTACAATAAGGCTAACAACAACAAAAAGCAAACTAAAGAGATGGTGTGAACACTTCAAAGAGGTCACAAACATCAATTGGTCAATCATTCTGCTCTTTGTATTTCCCTCAATGTTTCCCTCCATCTGATAGCTCTCTGTATCCAATGACTGAGTCTCTGACAAACACTCAAACAGTGTAAAAAAAATAGCTCTACTGGAATTGATGAAATTAGTAAAGAGCTACTGCTATTAGGTGCTGATGAGACTGTTAAATGATTGAAATTTATTGCAGATCAAATATGGGTCGAAGAAATGGTTCCTTCAGACTGGACCAAACAAATAACTATTCCCATCTTCAAGAAAGGTAGCAGGTTGAAGTGCGATAACTTCCGTGGCATCTCACTTTTATGTTCAGCCTACAAAGTATTCGCAAGAGCGATGCTGAACAGAATGAAACATTATGTTGAAGAGCAACTAAGTGAGTCTCAATGTGGGTTTCGTGCCAAAAGAGGTTGTTGTGATCAATTATTTTCTACGAAAATATTGATGCAACGGGCCAAGGAGTTCAACGTACCGGTTTTTTTGTGCTTCATTGATCTCTGTAAAGCGTACGACTCAGTTAACAGAAACTTACTTTGGGCTGTGTTACGTCGTGTCTACAACTTTCCTGAAAAGTTCGTGAGTATAATAGAAGCCTTACATAAGGAAACATATGGAGTGGTGCGGTTTGAAGGTCAGTTGTCTAAAGAATACAAGGTTGAATCAGGTGTAAAGCAGGGTGATGTACTGGCTCCAACTCTGTTTAACTTATTTTTAGATGTTATCATAAGGACTGCCATGATAAAACATCCTGATACCGGAGTCCATATTCAATACAACCTTGACGCTCTTCTGGTAAATAACAGCCGTCATAAGTTCAACATGAGTGATAAAGTTCAAATCCTCATGTACGCAGCTGATGTGGTATTATTGAGCAACGATCGCAGTGTATTGAACTCTCTTATTCAATCGCTCAGTGAAGAATTTACACGTTACGGCTTGAAGATCAATACACAAAAATCTAAGATAATGGCTGTGCGTCCTGAAGCTGATAATACAAACACTCATCTTGACAACAGTTCGGTACATCAAATTGACGGTGGTTCTGAGGAAGTTGAGCTGTATCAATATCTGGGCAGTATACTTCGAAACGACTGTTCCATAGATGAAGAGATTGATACTCGTATCTGTAAAGCATCGATTGCTTTCAGAAGTATCGGAAGGCTCATATGGTATCAAAAAAAGTTAAAAAAAAACGAAGATGAGGCTTTTCAAATCCCTTATAATGCCTATCCTGCTTTACGTTTGTGAGACTTGTGTTCCTTTGAGCAACCATGTTCAAAGATTGCAGTCAGTTAATAAATGTGTTCGGTCTATATGTGAAATCTCTATGAGAGACCTGTTAAGAAACACCGAAATAAGAACAAGAGACAACATTGAACGCGTATATTCAATCCTTGAACTGAAAAAACTCAAATGGCTAGGACATATTGAAAGAATGGCAGATTCCCGGTGCCCAAAAAATTATTGGTCAGTAAAATATGTGGTGGTAAAAGAAGTCAAGGTGGTCAAAAACATAGGTGGCATGATGTGTGTGTGTGTGTGTGTGTGTGTGTGTGTGTGTGTGTGTGTGTGTGTGTGTGTGTGCGTGTGTGTTTGTGTGTGTGTGTGTTTGTGTGTGTGTGTGTGTGTGTGTGTGTGTGTGTGTGTGTGTGTGTGTGTGTGTGTGTGTGTGTGTGTGTGTGTGTGTGTGTGTGTGTGTGTTTTATTAAATAAGTTTTCATGTCGGCTTATGTCTTAATGTTTTTTGTAGTGCATTTCTTCAAGTTTCCAGCGATCCAAGAGGTTTTGTGTTAAAGTACACACTTTCAAAACTTGCTTCTAAAGTTTTTCACTTTTTTCTGTTATCCAATTTTTCTTTTAGTTGTTTTTAGTGAAAGTGTGCGTGTGCTGTTTTGTTTTTTTGTATTCAATGTCACTTAAAAATTTCCATTTTCAGCGTTTTTTCTACACTTTTTTTGTTTGGTTATAAAAATTTTAAGTTTTGTTTATTAAGTTTTTTGATTATGTTAATTATATTTTAAGTTGTATTTTTAAATATTTTTTATATTATTTAATGAAATTTCGTTGTGCTAATCAAATAACAACGTCATCACAGATTTTCTTTCATTCTCGTCATTTTTTTATATCATTTTCAATTTTAATGAAATAATCATTTTGTCAATTTTCGCATAATTTTCCCAAAAATAACATGATATATACATCAAATAGTTTTTGCAAAAAATCTTTTCTCGGGGATCGATCCCACGCTCTCAAGTTGGATTTTTATTGAAAATTTCTTGTATAAAAGAAGAATATGAGATTGAAAAAGTTGAATTAGGTCAAAGGTGAAATTCAGGATTCGATTGGGTGATGGATGTATCTGGGTCAACAGTTCTCTACAAAGTTGAATGGATTTGAATAAGATCTTGAATTTTTTATTTTTCCCAGGTTTTTTTATAATTTAAATTTTTTTTCATTTTTTGTTTTTTTCTAAATTTATTTGTTGGTGTCTTGTATAATTTTTAAATATATATGGCAACTAGGTAAGCATCAAGAATTCTAATTATTTAAAAAATAACTCATTTCAGATATATAAGTTATTTTTATCATTGATAAACTTCTAGAGTATCATACTTGAAAGTTTTTTTTGGAAAAAAGTTTTAGAGTTAAAAAATTTGAGCCTATATTAATCAAAATTTTGAAAATTTTATTTTAATTAGTTTCTTTCAAATAATTAAAAAGGGGACAAAGAAAATACGCACAAAAACGTAATTAAACCTGCAACAACAACAATGGTCTATGTGAAAGCAATAATAATAATAATAATAACAATAATAATAGTAGTAGTACTACTACTAACAGTAGCAGTAGTATAAATTTCAAAAACTATAATGAGGAATAATAAATTTGAGATTCAAAACTTTTACTATAAATAATGTTGAAATCTAGGAAAACGCTCAACAATCTCTTAAAATATTCATAAAAATGTAAAAATATTTAGTTCATTCATAATATAAGTATTCACAAGAAATAAGAATAAACAAAATAATTTTCATAGCAACAAAAATTTTTTAAATACTAACGGTACCTTTGGTAATATTGAGCACAATTATTCTATATATACAAACTACGTACCTAATATCATTATCTATAATGATAACAACAATCCTATGGTAATGGAACAAATAACAATAATAAAAGCGATAAAGGAAATTTGAAAGGATAAATAATAGGAGTAATAATAATATAAAGAAGAAAAAAAAATAATAATAACAACAATAATAATAATAATAATAACAATAATAAAAGATATATTATGACATTTCTTGCACCATAAAGGTTGTTACGAACACTCAGAATTTCGCGATCAAACCTCTCTTATCATTTTTTTTATTGATTTTTTTAAATTTTTTATTTTATTTTTTTTTTTGATTTTTTTAAATTTTTTATTTTATTTTTTTTTTTGATTTTTTTAAATTTTTTATTTTATTTTTTTTTTGATTTTATTGTTTTCTCATTTCCAATGATTTTTTTTTTTCTTAATTTTTTATTGCTTTCATCTGGTCTCCAACCGCCATTTTTACCCAAATATTTTTCTGCAATGCGATCAAGTCTTGCTTTATTATTGCTCACACTTCTGTCAATAATAACTTTTTGAATCTCTAAGTATATCCATCCAGTATATTTCTATCATGAAACACAAAATTTTCCTTGTTAGTTTTCATTTTTTTGTGAAAATTAAATTTAGAAAACTTTTTCGAATTATCAATATTCGTCATTTTTTTAACTGATAATAATGGTCATATTTTTCAATATTTAGTTTCATCTCCTTATTAAACATATTCTTCAGTAGTTACTTTGATTTTTTATTTCTTGTTTTTCAAATGCAACATCTTCATTTCATAGCTACAACATTATAAAAATCATAAGAAGAAGGCGTTTGTAAACAGATGGGAATGGAGCCAAAAAGAGTAAAAGAGTATAAATATTATTCTACGAAAAGAGTGAGTTTCACATAAAACTGATGAAAACATCGACCATGGAAATATATAAATAAATAAAACAAAACTATTACTAAAAATTGATTTTTTTCAAAAGCTGCTAAGCTGAGATTTTTGTCCAAAAGTCCAAAGCCGATGTGAAAGATGAGATGAAATGATGGAAACAGAATATGAGAAAATAATCAGATTGAAAAATCTTTTAAAAGTAGTTCACGATAGGAAAAAGACTGGGGTGATTGCAAGCTCATAGGTATTGCTTGTGAGTTTGTAAGTCTGAAATGCTGCAGCAAATGGTGTAGCTTAATGGAGTTGCGACGAGTACCAAAAGGGAAATAACTAGAATGATTTAAAAAACGAAAAACTTTTTAAAATTGATTTTTCAATTGAGTTTTTGATTAATTTCCAATTTTTTAATTTAAATAAAAACTTTAAATCGAATTATTCCAATGAATGTAACCAAAAATGAAATAAACTAAGCATAATAATATTTATATTGTTATTACTAGCAGTGTCATTTGAAATATTATATTTAATAATAATAAAATCAATGGCATTCAATGGAATAACAATTATATTGATAAAGATAAAAAAATAAAACTTCAAGAATAAAGAAGATAGGGACCCGTATAAAGCATCGACCTTACAGAAGATGTGTTCTGAATCTCATTGCCATTTAATTTATTCTCACTATCTGTACCACGATAAACTATTTTAATTTGCATTAAATATAAAAATTTATTTAAATTAATTAG
Organism: Pterobdella sp. o SKG-2022; assembly: GCA_964035795.1. Lineage (NCBI taxonomy): Eukaryota > Metazoa > Annelida > Clitellata > Hirudinida > Piscicolidae > Pterobdella > Pterobdella occidentalis. The sequence goes on along the minus strand of OZ038321.1, from coordinate 25,596,754 downwards.
TTGTTTTTATTTTTTTTTATTTTTTATTTCGACAGTGGTTGGATGCTCAAACCCTACGAACTTCATCCTTGGAGCAACATTCAAGAGGAAATCTTCATCACCATTTTCTCTATCGTCTTCATCATCATCAGAATCTGTTTCATCATTATCAGCATCTTTTTCTTCATCATCTTCGTCTTCTTCTTCTTCACCGATTTTAATTCCCATTCATATAAATTCTACTCGTTTTTTTAATACAAATGATGAAATAAATAGAAATAAAAGTAGCCATAAAATGGAAATTAACAACAATTTCAGATCAAATAATAATGAAAAAAAAAAGACTGGAAAAAACAATAATAACAATAAAAAAAAATACAATAACGCTAAAAATATGCATAATGAAATAAATACCGACATCAAACTAGAAGAAAATAGTAAAAACAACAAAAACTTCACAATCACAAACCACGCCTCACTAGATATTCTCACCCTTTTGTCTCCTCCCCCTTACTACCATCTTATGACCAATCACCATTCAGCTCAATGGTCATGTGATCATAACAATTCAATCAAAACGGAAGTTTTTTGTATAAAAGAGCTTTCCCTCTGGACATCAGTCTCTCTGGATTGCCTCAAATGTTAGATAGGTGTGGTGTGATGTGGTGTGATTTGGCGTGGTGTGTGATGTGGTGTGAAGTGGCGTGGGGCGGTGTAAAAAAGCGGGATGTGATGTAATTTGGTGGGAAATAGACGATGTTTAATGTAATCAAACAAATTTATTTGAGGTGTTGTATTGGGCTGTAGCGTGGTATGGTTTAGTGGGTTTTTGTACCTGAGTCGTGTTGTAGTGTGGCGTTTTGTGAAATGGTCCAGTTCTGTGTACTGAAGTATGATGAAACCCTGTCGTTTTTTAGATGCTGAGAAGTAAATTTTTTAAAGAAACCTTTCTATATTTTCCGTAATTAACTTTTCAAAAATTTCACGTCGAAACATTTTTCAATGCAAAAGCTATAATTTTCGATTAACTTAGTTTTATTCTGAATCAGTTTTATGATAAGACAAAATCATCGAAAATTATAGCTTCATTGCTTTAAAGGTTTTAAAAAAGCTTCTATTCTGACGTCAAATTTTGAGAATTTAATGCTGAGGTGTAATAAATTGGGATATATTGACCTGCTTTTTGTTGATCTTAAATTTTGTGTGACGCTTGATAATGAGCCTGGTTTAAGCTAAAGTACTAGTTTTAAAACTTACAAGTTTACATTCAGGCTGTGTTTTTCATGGTGAATCGAATTGTTATGATCAAAATAGGAATTTTGAAATAATTCACATGTGTTTTAGAATGATGATAGATTAATGCAGCAATCTCCAAGGTTTGCAGGTAGTTCCCCGCGTCTTCTTCAGGCTGCACGAGTTCTTGATGCCTACGAGTAGTTGAGATCTGGGTTGGATGTATTCATGGTTACACACTGCAAATGATATTTTCACAATTTTTTTACTGGTTTTGACCTGGTTTAAACCAGAAATTTTTCTATTTTTTTGATCGTTCATCTATAAGTGGTGGTACGATGTATTTTTTTTTATATCAATGTAAGATGGAGTAACATGTTTTAAAATTGTACAACAGTTTTATTAAAATGTATTTGCTTATAATGAGATTTTTTCGAACGTTTGCATTAGGAAGAAAAGTTTTAACAGAACCATTTGTTTGGCGGAAAGAAACATTTGAGATAATTTGAATTTATGGAATATTTTAAACATAAGAAGCATTACTTTTTGTGTATAAGTTTATTTATACACTAGAAAATACTTGAAAAAGACATTGAAAATAAAACGAATCTATTATGAAAATACCGGAAAAAACAAATTGAAACCTATAAACAGACAAATAAATGTACGAAAATAAAAAACTAAAATCAAGCAAACAAAGCATTTAAAAATATGTGAAAAAGTTGGCTGGACATACACTCAAACACAAATGATCACACTTAATTAAATACAAACACACATACAAAAAGACGAACAAACATACAATAATGCGCACACATACAAAAACACAAAGAATACACGTTTCACGCACACTAATAAATACAATTTGACACACACACATACACAGACGAAAACGAAAAAACTTCAAGTAATACACAGAATAAAAGGAAAAAAGAACTCGAAAAAATTTTATCACTCTGGAATGAAAACAAACGTGAGTTTTTGTTATTTCTATTTTTTAGTTTGTGTTTTTGTTTTAATTATTCAATTAATTTATATTTTTGTTTATATTGTTGCGGTACTGAATTTTTCATTATTTCCCAAGAAGAAAGTTGTGTCTTTTGATTAATTTTTAACTTTTTTACCAAAATTAAATCTCACCAATTTTAAAATTTAATTTTGAATCAACAATTCATCAAAAAATAATAAACAAAACCACGAAAATGATAAATTATTTTAAAAATCGTATAAATTAAAAAATAAATTTGTTTGAATTACTTTTAAACTCAAAACAAACTAGTTTAAATTTTTTTTCTTTTTAGATGCATATCTACCTTTTATCCGCAAGTCATTACTGTTGCAAATATAAAAATGGCAAAAAATTCATGAAAAAAAAACAAAATAAATTAAAATTTTTTCAAGCTTAAAAATAAAAAAATGAAAATTATGAATATAGTTGTAAGAATACGATAAAATAACGATATGAATCAAACACTCTTATTAACTAATTATGAAGTATAAAAACTTGATAATGTGAGTTCAACTTGCAAAAAGCTTCGTAATATTATTCAGTTGAAAAACTACGTTCATGCTTCTAGTTGTCTAAACTTAAAGTTTCTGAGCCAGACACATATTCTCAAATACTAATAAACTTCAATATAAAATTGTTCATAACTATTAATTTTTAACCATAAAACCATGCTAACTCATGATAGCATGGAAACAGACGCAAAACGATGAAAATCATAACTATTAATTATTAACCATAAAACACTATTTTCAAAGTTTATTGAAAACTATTAGTTTTTCATATTTTTATCTCTCAAATTAATGTTTGACTTAAGAAAAGCTTTGTGGCATTTTAATAAATTTTAAGATAAATGTTTTATGTTGAATAATTCATTTCTAAGCTTGAGAACCATAATAGGTATTTAAGAAGAGAAACGAGAAAATCTATAAACAAAAGTAAAAATCTTTTTAAGAGAATAACTTATCTTACCAAGTATTTGATTGTGCCTTGAAAAAGTTTGAAATTTTCAAAATAATGTTGTGTTTTATATTAATTTACTAAATAAACTAATCCTTGATTAAAATTTAAGATAACTTAAATGATGGATAATGAACCATAATTATTAAAGTACATAAGATCTTTCAATAAAAATTATTCTTGAATCTTCACAAAAGCATTCGTTAAAACAAAAATAAACTTAGTCTTTATTGAACAAACCCTTAAAAATCAGCAAAAGAGCTTTATATTCTCAAATTCAAGTCCACGCAGATGCTTAAACCTTAGAAGTTGCATGCTGGTGTCTTGTGGCGTTTGTGGTGGATCTGATGTCGCGTTAAAACAGAAGTTGCAGTTTCTGACTTGATATTCGAAGAAGCTTGCAAGAATAAAATTTCTATAGTCTATCAAATCATTTCCAACACTGATGTTGATGTTAACAGATTCCATGCTCAACAAAGCATCGGTTTATTCCATTGATTCAAAATATAAACTCACAGCACTTCTTTCACTGGCTTAAGGATCCATAAGTTGACCATAAGGTTGCTTCAAAATTAGGCTTTGGTTGCGCAATGGATAGGTTTCATAGAAGGCTACAAGTGTTTCATGCTATTAAGGGGAGAAAATAGGGATCCTTAAAAAAGAATATAATTAGCAAGAAACAATCCGTAAAAAATATTCGAGTATTCTTCTGTACAGGAAACTAAAAACTGATGAATTAAAGAAATGAGAAAAAATTGTGGAGAGTAAATATTTCAGCAACACATGATGCAATAAGGTTTAGCATTGACACTTGAACTGATGCAGGAGAAAATATAAATATAGAAATAAATTTAAAATGTTTTAGAAAGAAAACAGACGGTTGTGTTTAAAAATACAAAATTTTCAACAGATAACGATTAAATGAAAAATAATTTTATTCAAAAAAGCTTTCAGATCTTCCATGCATACAATTGAATTGGATTCCTGGCTAGTTAATAAAGCACTTTTATTATATTTGTGATATTTTCAAATCAGTTTATTTTTCGTTTTTCTATGAGTTTTTTTTCCATTATGTTTTTGATAAATATTTATTTCTACTTTTAAGTTTATTGATTTTTTCTGTTTCACTATTTAATAATGGCTTATTGGCAATCAGTTAAACAATTTACATTCCCAATCAAAAAACTTTATTTGTTCATGAATTAATATTATTTTTTGTTAAAATATTTCAAAAATTTTTCAGGAAGTGTTCAAAAAAGTATAATTTTCAAAAATATTTTAAATATAATATAGAATACATCAAATAGCTTCTCCAAAAAAAAAAATTCAAATATTTTAAAGATTTTTTTGTGGACAACTGGCATTTTTACACAAAAATTAATTTTTTTTGAGTTTTATGCTTATCAAACACTTGCTCAAAGGTTTTACAAGATTTATTAAAAATGAATTGAAAAAAAATGAAGTTATTACATGGAAAAATGAAGTTATGACGTGGAAAAATAAAAATATTACTCGATCAATAGACTCCTTTTGCTTTGGAAGAAATTTATAAGAATTAGCTTGTTATTTATTAATTAGCCAAATTTATTTTCGCTTATATATTTTTAAAAATGAGCTTTATTTGATTGATTATATTTCTCATCAATTATTTTTATTCTTAGCAGTTGAGAGGGGTTTTCCATGCGTAGCAAGGGTTCACGCATGGCTGCATTCTTTAGAGCAAATTAACTATGTTTTTGTTGTTTTTTTCTATTGCATTTTTAAATTTTCACAGAATTTCATTGTTTTATTTTTTGTATTTTATAAGTGTGATGTTTCTCTGTATTATCTAGTTGTATTCATGTTTTATTTTCACCCCTTTAAGGAGGGCGCTGTACTTTGTATTACTCTGCATAACAGCCCACATGTGCCGGGTATTTAATGATGATCATTTAAATACCAAAGTTTTCATAAACATCTGAGATTATAAGAGCAATTTCATTTTTGAAAAGTTTAATTAGCCTTATCGCTGTCATCCATCCATCATCATCACCGTCGCATCTTTTCTTTATTTTCTCCCTAATTTTTTTTAAACTATAGTATCATTAAAGTCTCAATTAAAAAAATATATTTCTTTCAATTAAAATTTTTGAAAAACTCAAAAATAGTTGTAAATTATACATCTCAAAAAACACATCAATTTTCTTCTTTTTGATCGTGTTTTTCGAATAAAATTACTTATTTCCCTAAATATTCATGAACTGTTTTACTGCATTTTCATCATTGATGGTAAATTCATGCTTCTTTTTCCAAGGCGTAGATATCAGTTTTCAAAAACTACGAAATCTTCTTTAATGGGTAATGTTTACATTCGATTGTCTTTCATTTTTTTTAGAAAATTTTCAAAGTAAATTTTTTGCATTAAAATTCAACATCTTTAATTAAATTTTTTCTGTTTGAAAAACATTAAATGTAATTATAACAAAATCAATTCCAAACCAATGATGAATGTCCTATCTTTGCGAAAATATGTCTGGCTCTTGGGGGGAAGAAATTGTCTCATTAATAATCCTATCTCTTCGATGAATTCATTTTATTAATAGTTATCATTTCAATATTATTCAAAGGTTTTCTCCAATTAATATTACTCATCACATAAAAGATGGCTTAATCATGCGAAACTTGAAACACTCATAATCACCTTAGTTTTTTGTCGAATTTGACTCAAAAATCATGACATTAAACTCGACTTTAATGAGTATTGATAGTGAGTTAGAGTTTAGTATTATATGCATTGAATGTACAACATTTTAAAATGCATCTTCCTTTCTCAAGCAACTAAATATTGTTTGAAGGCTATTCTTTAAATATTTTCAATGATTTATGTTCATTTCAATAATCATCATCATTATCATCTTCTTCTTCATCATCATCTTCTTCATCGTCTTCATCATCAACATCACCATCTTCATTTTCATCATTAGCATCATCATCTTCTTCATCATCATCATCTCCATTACTAACATCTTCATCAACATCAATGTCATTGCCATCATCATCATAACCTCCTAGTTTTGCTTCAAAATTTTTCAATCTCTGTTAAAACCTCTTAAGCAATTTTTTAAAAACCTTCTTCATATTACAAGCATTTTTTTTTTCGTTTTTTTCCAAAACTCACATCGACAGGGGATATTCCTGCATGAAGGGAGGGGCAGGGTGGGGTTTAATAACAAAGTGTCGTGATAGCAAAATCAATAATTTCATCACCAGCACCAAAGTTGTTTTCGCCATCATTTTCTCTAAGTTTTATAAAACATTTTTTTTGGTTCTTGTTTATATAATTATTAATGATGTAAGTTTGTTTCTGGTTTTATATGAAATAATGGTATCTATTTTTTAATAAGCTTTTTTTATTTCAACATTTTTACTTTTAATTTCTTTCAAGATTTACTACTCTAAGTTTCACAGGTTTGATGATGTAAGTTTACTCCATGAAAAGATTCGTACTGTATTTCATTACTTTTATGTCTAACACAAGTACTATAAATCACTTGAACACATCAACTGAAACAAAAAAGAGAATTGAAAAACTGCAATTACAGCACTAAAATGCCACTGAAACCTAAAAACATCCCACGAATAAACAGAACCAAAATACAGATTTCAAGAATGAAACCCGTTCTAATGTATAACTGCCATACATGGAAACCAAAAAGAACTGATATCAAAACAATAAAAAATTTGAAAAACTTTGAAATCTTTTGCACAAAAAGCCTAAGAAAAAATTTTCAGTATTTAACCAAAAACTGATAACAAAAAAGAAGGAGCATATCAACCTCGAAAACATAAGTGGTGAAACATGGAGATAGAGTTACCTTATACTTCTACCACTGAATCTCACAATAAGTCTGAAAACGCATTTAATACACAAACAATTAGAGAACCTCTGCAAAAGCATTTAACATTATTAATGAAAGATACCGGAAGCAAATCGCAACCTGGAAGTAGCTTTTAAGTAAGTACGAAAGAGGGATAGCTGGAATGATCCAACTTAATTTTAAGAATATAAAACTAAGAAATTTTTTAATTAAAGATAATTGAAACAACTATTTAATTATAGTCATAACTATTATTTCCATTATTATTATTATTGGTGCTATTATTATCTTTTTTTTTTATTATAAATAATTTTTCTCTCTTATCTGCAACGGCGTTTGCTTAAATGTGTTGTCGCTGTAATGAAATGAAAAAAAAAAAAAAAACTAGTAAAAATTCTCAAAAATAAAAGCCTAAAAAAATAAAAGTAATTATATAAATTCCAATGAAAAAACAGAGAAATAAAACTGGGGTTAATATCATTAACGAAATGGCAACATTATCAATCACTCAAATCCTTTTATAGTCTATATTCTTCAAAGACAAAAATGGACGACCAAATTGAAGCTTTCCAACGCTGACCAAACCCCAAATAATACTGCATTCAACGAAATTTGCATATAATTCATTGTAAACTATTTTTAGTCAATTATGGAAATATTATATGAAATTAATTATGAAATTGACTGAGAGACTAAGTTATTCTTGTTTAGGCACGTTTCTGCCATCACCCAACTATCTGCAGCCCATTTGAGTCGAACTCCACAAACCTCGACATCTATTTAATTCTAGATGAGAAACTTGAAAGCAGAAAATTAGAACGGAACATTAACTTTGCATACCTAACAAATGAGTGTATGTTGAGTGATAGCCGCTTCAAAAACTTGTGTCGCTCAACATGATTAATGCACTCAACATCTTTCCAAACAATCCACAGCTTCGATCCTGATTGGTGAAAAGTAGAAGATGACAAAGCTTGTTATCAGCACATATGAAATTAAATATAAAAAAATTTAAAATTAACATTTTTTAGTTAGCACATTTCTATATAATTATCGGCCACATTTTATTTTCTTTCCAAACTGTCATTTCTTCCACTAATTTACTATCAACAAGCCCCGCTTCACTGGAACAAATCTTTTTTTAGCAAGAAGTCTTACAAAACCAAAAAAGAATTCACAGTTTTTAATGTTTTTTCTTTTTTTTTGTTCTTCTTTGAAGTATTTGCGTGTTGAACAGCGTTTCTATATTCTATCATAACACCTACCTCCTCCAAATATTTTTAACAGAGATTCTAAAATATGTTTTGCGACATAACTCAAGTTTTATTTAATTAATCACAGACAATCTTTGTACCCTCTCATTTGAATTCTTCTTTTTTTGAAGACTTATTCGCTGTTTTAACAAATTTGATTTTTAAAAATCATTTCATTTATCACATATTGTTATCCAGTGCGCTATCCACTCTATTAGTTGAAATACCTAGAGTCTACTTAAAACGAATATTTTTCAACAAGTCTTTTGTAGACAACACAAGCCAACATAAGACATTGTCTTCACCACTCAGGCACTTTTTCCTCACATCTAAACTAAAAGTCCTACTCCTTCATTTATTTTGGATGTTTTCCATCAAGGACACCAGCCTCCTTTTTTGAATGGTTCTAGTGTAGTTTGTTTTGTTTTTTTTTGTAGTTATTTTTATTAACTTTGCTCAATCTTGTTTTCATTTTTACTTCATTATCTCAAGAAGATGAGTATAATAAGTTTGGAGCGAAGTACTTTTGGCTATAATTTAAAAGATATAAAAGCATTTAAAAAATAAATGACTTATGAGTCAGCAATTTTATAAATAATGTACCACGTTTAACTCTTGACGAAAAAAATTTAAAAACACAGAAAAAGTAATAAAAATTCTAAATAAAACCAAAAAAAACTTAATGTAAATGAGAAAAGAAGCAAAATGCAGTCGAAAATAACTTTCAGAAGTCATTATTTCGAAAACAGCCAAGAAGGTCATACTTAAATAAGAATTTTAATAAAATAAGCAAAATAATATTTAAAAAAATGAGAATATTGAAGAGATCAAATTAACGAAATTAATGATAATAAAACCGAAATAATAAATACAAAAATGTCGATAAAACTAAAATGAGGTGACTAAAACAATGCCATATATGAGTGCTTCCGTGTATGCCAATTTGACCGAGTGATAATGGCCGTGAATAAAAAACAGATTGCAAAGTTTATAAAAACTGATAACACTTAGAAAACGGGTAAGAGATCGTATACAAAAAATAAGAAAAGAATAGAACAAGGAAGATATGATGGATTCTTGCACTGACAATGCTGTTTGATACCGGAGTTGTGTAATCATTTGTTTGCGAAAAAATATATTGAAAAATAGAAAAAATACACGAAATTAACCAACTTTAGCCCGAAAACGTGTGTAGATCTATCCCAATTTTTAGTTTTATTAGTTAAATTCCAATTGCGCATGCGTATTTTGAATACTTTACGATTTGAAAACTGTTCGAAGACATAATCGTTTCCATGGATTTTAAATTATTCAAAATTTATAGTTCATGTGAAACAAATTAATCAGTTTGATCATTGAGACAAAACTTTCCAATGGATCATTTGAAAAGCATTGGTTGTCTTAGAGATAATATTTTTGATTTTAAAACCTCAATTCAAATTTAGTTTTCAAAGTCTTTTACAATATTTTTTCAATTATTGTTATGAGAAGCATTATAATTATATTTTGAAAAATTTCAAAAATTTTATTTGTTTTTTTCACACTTCATTTTTTCTTAATCTTTTATTTATTTTAATCTTTTAATTAGAAGGGTGTTTGTGACGCAATAAAACCCCAAATTGGATACTCCAAATGCTTTTAATATTCTACCATCATCCTCGATTCTTCATAATTATCACCGATTTTAACGACCCTCATCGATTTTATTAATTTATTTCTATATATTTTTTTAAAATTCATTTTCATCCATTTTTTTGGCCATTTTATTATGTTTTTTTAGTGCATATTTTTCGATGTTTTTTTTTGCCATTTTATCGATTCACCATTTTTGAATGAGTTTCATTTTTATTAATTAATTTCTTAACCTTTTTTTTATTTCCAACATAATTTTCGTTATTATTTGTTTCAACTATTCTCCATGATGCCCAGTTACATGAAGTACCTAAATATTATGGTATTAAAACAACTTAAAAAGTGTTTGGTTGTCTTGCATTGTTTTTATGAAGATGGAGTTAGGAAAATTCCATTTGTATCTACTATTGTTTAAATTTATTAAATTTTTAAAAATGGATGAATGAAAGGATAAGTAAATGGATGATGATTCGATAAATGATGATGGATGAATGAGTGTATAAAGGAATGATCAATGGATATATGGACAGATAAATAAATGGATGTATGGATGGATGGATTGATGGATGGGAAGGTGAATGAGAAAACGAATGGATCAACAAAAAATAAATGAATAAAGATGAGATGATTGGTTAATGAATGTGAAGGTTGAATGAATGGCTGAATGAAGGATTTGGTAAAAGATGAATAGATGAAAGCATGCATGCAAATAAATGGATAGATAGATGAACGAGTTGATGAATGAACATGTGAAAGTTAAATGAATGGATAGATGGATGAGTGCGAAGTTGTTATAAATAGAAGCTTTTTAACGCAGCTATCACGTTCATTTTTCTAATCACATTTTTTTTTCGATTTTTTTATATTTGTACCTTTATATAGAACTTGAATAAAACTTCAAAATTTATAGAAACCATTTTTTTTGCAACTCAGTGCAATCCCAAATACTTTTCAATGTGTTTTCTCTATCTTCAAATAGGTTTTCAGTTAAAACTAACAAATTCTTTAAAACTGAAAATACTCGTGATAAGTATGGGTTTTAGTTTAGAAATTATGGCACTCAAGTTTTTCTTTCTCACTTCTGCCCCAAGCCTCATCCTCTACACTAGTTAATGAGTTTTTTTTACATCAATCTATTTTTACCCTATTAATATTTCCTCATTGTTTCATCAGAATACTTTATTTTTTTTACAAACACAGCACTTTTATACTAATTTTTATCCATGCAAAACGAGTATTTTAATTTATATGAAGAAATTGCTGTTTTGAATCATCTTTAAATTCAAATTTAATAGCTCCGCCCACTTCACAAATAAACTTTATTATTATATAGTACGAATTTTTATATTCAAATGAGCTTCGAAAAAATAAAATATAACTTTTTACTTTGCAAAAAATTATTTTTCACGTAAATAAAAGATTTTAATTAACTTGTTAAAATTAGTATTTAGAAATATTTCAAATTATTGACACTCGTACCTCCACTCGAGAATGTAAGGTTATCTTATGAAAAGCTTCATTGAATAAA